>VYXC01009030.1:506903-535682 GCA_013397175.1 Platysteira castanea
AATTACATTTCTAGGATTTTCAAAAAAGAAATAAAGTTCTAAGCATTAAATTACCTAGAAATGCTAGATTCTTGAAGAAACCTGAAGAAGAAGCTGACCTGGAAATATCTACATTGATAAAATACATCCTGCAATGGAGAGTCAGCTACAGTCCTGCAGGAGTGGAAGCAAAAACTGACTGGTAGNTTGTTCCTTTAAATAATAATATGGATACGTCATGGTAGCACAATGGCATTTGCAAATCACTACCAAAAGAGTGCTTATTGCCCTGCATGTTTCAGCATTATAATACTATTCTCTAACAAGATCCAGTCCTTGTTTGAATCATAGAGCTGTAGAAATGATGGTGTCACTGTCTCAGGCACAGAGCAGATTTGTCTGGAAAACAAAATTAAAATACCCTAAAAACACAAGAAACTGCCATGGAGTGGAATGTGTGACTGATAACGTGACTGTAAAGCAATGCTGATGTGTATTTATAGAAATCATTAAGAATGACATAAACCTCTGCCAGTGTATTTCTTAATGGTGGAACTAGTAGGTTCCACTATCCCGAGATGTTTATATATTCCCAGCTTGCATCTCTTGTTAGAAGTCTCTGATCTTCTTATTTCAATTAAAAGTTTAGTCCTTAAAAATAACAAAGATGGAAGAATGAAGACTAGAATTTATTTCATACTCATCTTTGCTTGTTGAGCTATGATTCACCATCGTAAATGTTTGCTTTAGTTTGAGACTCCCAGATGTTTACTTCCCTCTGGTGAGCTCAGCAAAACAAAGACTTGTGGCAGGAAGATTTTGTGATCTGTGAGTAGGGTTGGCCACCTGTTGTTTAATTACTGTGGTTATTTGGTCACTGTTTATAATTAAGTTCAGTTTATAAAAGACTAATAAACTTTAAATTAAATTCAGTCAAGTCCTAGATGTCAGTAAAACAATCTATCACACTTTCTACTGCTGGGCTACTGATTATCTACCAGACATAATAGCCATCTTTGAAGTCTCTACATTTCCTGGTCAACTCTTCACCTTTAACCTTACTTCTCAGCAGAATTTTGATATGATTCAAAATTTTACTTTTAAAATTTATAGCAGAGTATAATTTCAATTAATACATTTCATTTTTGTTAATATGTATCTTCACTGAGACACTCAGAGTTGTTTTTTTGGGTTTTGGTAGGTTTTTTGTCCAAAGGAGGGCAATGTAGATGGTGACGGGCCTTGAGGAGCAGCTGGGGTCACTTGGTTTGTTCAGCCTGGAGGAGACTGAGGGGAGACCTCATTGCAGCTACAATGTCCTTGTGAGGGCAAGAGAAGGGGCAGACACTGATCTCTTCTGTGTGGTGCCCAGTGACAGAACCTGAGGGAACAGCCTGAAGTTGTGTCAGGGGAGGTTTAGGTTGGATATCAGGAAAAGGTTCTTCACCCAGAGGGTGGCTGGGCACTGGAACAGGTTCCCGAGGGAAATGGTCACAGCACCAAGCCTGACAGAGCTCAAGAAGTGTTTGGGCAGTGCTCTTGGGCGTATGGGGTGGCTCTTGGGGCTCATCTGCACAGGGCCAGGAGTTGGACTCGATGATCCTCCTGGGTCCCTTCCAACTCAGCATATTTTGTGATTCTGTGATTATTTTCCTTTCCTTTATTTTTCTCCTTAAAGATAATATCATATTGTTATATCATGGCTTCAGAATCTTGTATAGCTTTTTAGTCAATAATGACTCTCCCAATAAGGTTTACCTTTTCAGCTCCAATAGTTTTATTTCTAAGTAGCCACACAATGAGATTCCATTGTGTGAACCTTCTCATGAGTATGTATACATGCATGTGTTTAATAGAGTTTTATTTTTGCAATTTATGATTTTATTTAATAGACATGATTTAAAAATATGGGTTGAGCCCATTTTATAAAGGACTACAGTACAAAAGCTGCTTTATCAGGCTCAGATCATGTAGAGTGCTAGAGGTATACGTGTGAATGAAGTTGAATGTCTGAAAATTAGTCAAGTACAGGTCAGCACTATGAAACTTCTTCCATTTAGTCTTATTTTCAGTGAAGGGTATCTCAGACATAATATATATTCTACAGTTTCTAAGGCTTGGTGCTGTTGCATTTGAGTAAATATCATTGTTTAACTTGGTTGTACTATCCATGACCAGCTGTAGAGACAGAAAAAAACCCAAAAAATCAAAAACGTGTCTCTATTGCATCATTAACAATTTTGATATAGCTTATAAAGCTTGTAGATATCTTATGTTCTTATAGTTTATAAAGCTTGTAGATATCTTATGTTCTTATAGCGGGAAAAACTATGAATATCATTTGCTTCTAAGATTTATTTATTGAAGTTGCCACCCAGAATACTTGAAAGCTATTGTGATGATGGAAGGACCTTTTAATGCAGACTAAGTAGGATTCAGATATGAAAATGTAATTGCTGTAAAAGAGAATTACACAATATGCCCACCCACTATTGAGAGGTCCTTTAACCTCAAAGTGTTTAAAGTCTCATCCCAATCATGCAAACAGAAGTTGTTGCCAAGTCATGTGTTAAACACAAAAATGACATTGAAGGATTCTGCCAGGAGTCCTTTGAGACAAGTGAAACACTGTAGACTTCCAAGAAAGCAAGAACATGTATATTTTAAAACAGGGAAAGCCAAATGAAACTTTCCATTTAGCACTGAAATGCTCTGTGGAAGGCTGAGCCTGAACAAAAGAGATGAGCATGTGGAGGTCTGTGCAGGCTATCCCACAGCATTTTGGAAGGTCTAGTCTTTGAACATAAAGACAAACAAAAGCAAGACTTCAGCCAACACAACAGCTTAACCTAGAGTGGAGAACTGTTTACGCTTCAGATGACTAATTATCATAGATAGAAGAGGACTTAAGTTATACAGAAGGTAGCCAAGCTTTAAAAACATCACAGTGAAGCAAGAAAGTGAACTACAAGAATTTGTAAGTAATAAAGCTAAGAAATGAAGTGTCAAGGAGAATTTTGCTGAGAAATAACAAACCACACAGCCAGCTATAGCTACCTCTGCAGTAAGTACCAAGCAGTGATACTCAGAGACTCTTTTAAATTCAGTTACTTTCTGTAATATTGTACAGAAAATAAGGATGGAGAAAGCATAAAGGCAAAGAAGAGAAGTTGTGAGATGAATTTCAGGAAAGTACAGCTAAAAAGAAAAGACCTCTGTCACACTTCTCACAGGTGCTATTTAATATATTGTGTTAGCTCTTTTTTTTTTTTTTTTTGGTGTACCTAAATTTGCATCAACGTGTTCTTAACAGAGAAAATTTAAACATTTCATCAATGAGATGACACTAGAGCCTACCAGAGACAGAATTTTCTGACTAGTATCACGCAAATTTCTGAAATAATCAAACTTCTCACACACAGATGAAACAAAGGTGCTGTGCATGTTTTACTGCATGCATGATATAAAGTGTTGATCTGCTGTGACCTATCCTTTTGATCCTTATTAAATACCTTTTGAACTACTCACAGACCACCTAATAATGCAATTGGACAGATGAAGAGAACACTTCTAGACAGTTAACTATGAGTGGGATGGGACAAATATATTTTGCAAGAATTATCAATCCATCAGCATTTTTACAGCTGTTAACTGCCTACATTTGGCAGATAATTGAATCCTAAAACTGAGGAGGGAAGTTTCTCTGTGTCTTTTATCCTCCAGTGGAATGAATTATGTAAAAAAAAGGCCTAAGTAGATCTTAAGTCTCTGCCTGACCTTGGATATAAGAACAATGACAAGAGGAACAAAATCTGATACTCCGATAAAAGCCTAATCTAAAGTATGAGACTCTGGAAAATACTGATTTTGGGATGGGAAAAATCACCCTCTGAATGTACCTTCATACCTAAAGAAAGAGAAGGCTATGAGACCCTAATGACATCTGAATTTTAAAAAATCAAAATTAGATTTCTTGAAACTTCTGAAGATTAATTTGAAATAACGCCACACTTTGGTATGCCATTCTGACAATAGAGGTGTGCTGCCCAGCTAGTTCAGCTCAGCACTTCAAAACAATGGTAAAATTAGCTGATGCTCATTTTCCTGACATTAAAATTAAATGGAATGACATTAAAATATATTGCTGTCATTCATAGTCATTGAATCAAATACACAAGAACAATCCCATGAGAACTATGCACCACCGTTTTCAACATGGATGTAAACAAAGTTTCATTTTGTTTCAAACAACAAAGTTTCAAACAAACAATTGTTTTATCTTTATATGCTCTGTTGATATAAAGCAACTTTTCAGGTAAGTTGGCACTATCTACACATTAGGCTGCCTGTCTGCTTTTTAGTCCAAACAGAGATCAGTTCATGTTATAATTAACTTAGAAACTACTTTTTTGACAAAATACTTACCTGGCTTGCAGTGTGAATCACGTGTAGTTTGAAACAGATTTCAAAGTTCCTTCACATCTAAATCTGTGTATTTAAATCAGAGAAATGCATTGACACCAGAATATGCTCTTCATGTTTACTGTCAATTCTGAAAGCCGTTACATAATAAGATTGATTATACTATTTTCAATTCTAGGCTTAGAAGTGGAAATGAGCCTAAACCCATAGGCAACAACAACAACAACAACAACAACATAAAAAACAAAACAAGAAAACAAACCAAAAAACAAAAAAGAGGGAGAGAGAAGGAAAAAAAGATTTGTTTGGTAAAATGCAGTTTTATCTCTCAATTGCCTTTTATTTGTACCATGGGTCAGAAGAAATAAACTGTGTCTGAATACTTCTGATACATTTTAAGTTAATGACGTGATAGAATGAAAAATGTTGATGAGCATTAATTGAGAAGTCCAGCTCTGTACACCCTTTTCAGATCTGTATTTTGCAATTGATAAAATTAATCCAACTCCTTTTATCTGTACTCCTTGAGATTCTTATGGCAAGGTGCCGTTTACATTTGGCATGGAAAAAGTGTAACAGACCATATGAATCTGAGGCTAAGGAGAGCTATTTTCATTCTTCTATGCTGTGCTGGCAGCTACAAAATTCAGGGCAGATTTTGCCATTTTGTTAATAGATTTTATTGCAACCATTCACTGCTTCACTGCACACCCACTGTTCTTTAGCCTACCACATCATTATTTTAAACTATATCAATCTTTATGTAAATATGGACTGAATATACTATATTTTGTTTCTAAAAGTAAAGACCACTTACCAAGAAAGAGTAGACAGCTTTATTTAACTTACTAAATCATTTAATGGAGTATTTAATAAGATAAGCATTTAAAACTACTTTCCTGTTTACACCGTTACAAGGGAAGACTAAATGAGAGGTCAGGATTTGATTAGTTTCTTTTAATTGGTAACAGATTATAAAGACATACAGATTTCCAGGCAAATTGACTGGCAGGTCCTTTCTTCAGACCCCAATGCCATGTGTGTAATACTAACTTTCTGCAAAGCATTAAAACTGTGGCTGGCAGTGCACCTTTTGGGGCTTAACACTGATGCTTGCCTTTGAAAGTGAATCCAGGGTGATACCCAGCAATGTAAAAGTAGTAATTCACACTTTCATCAAATAC
Organism: Platysteira castanea; assembly: GCA_013397175.1. NCBI lineage: Eukaryota > Metazoa > Chordata > Aves > Passeriformes > Platysteira > Platysteira castanea. The sequence continues at coordinate 512,489 of VYXC01009030.1, forward strand.
TTATTTTACACAAATGCTATTTTAGCCCTGTGCAATTAGAGAAAATTAAAAGTATAATTCAGCTTTTTCTCATCAGACTTTGGCAAATACTCAGTGAAGTGTATTTGAGAAATTAGGCCACATATAGAGAGAACACACACAGGATGTGTTTAGCAAAATTACTGTGTTATTCTACCTGGTTATATGAAATTCACTGAGCCATGGCAAAGCAGAGCTCTCTGCAAATGTCATTTGGCTCACAGCCCTGGAAAATTATATACAGATATAGACAACAGGAAGATCATCGTAGACAGAAAGGATAGTTAGACTGGGAGGCAAGTTCAGCTTGGTACTGTTGAAATTGAATATTGCATTGTAAAATATGGGAATAAAGAGAATTCAAGATTTTCTTTTTCATGTAACATAAATCTCATGTTTTTGCAAAACACTTTGGAAGGTGCCTGCCCACTGTACTCTTGCTATTGTGGAACTATGTTAGAAAATATAAATAATCTTATAAATCATTAATTCCTAGTCTCTTTTAAGCTAGTGATCATTATTCACAATGCCTGAAAAAGAAAAGCACTGTTAAATCCTAGTCCAGCACTATCCTCAGTGACTGACAGCTTTTCCTGAGAACTTTTTCAGCCATCTAAAGGGTGTGAGACTAAAACAAAGTTTCTAAATGTCTTGAATTATCTGTAAAACTTTCTACTTCAGAGGAAATTTTGTGCCTGAGTGCACTCACAAATCTCCCTCAGAAAACTGTTTATATGGATTTTTTTTAACTTAATCATGATCTGAAGCTTCAGCAGTAGACATAACAGAATATGTCTTTTAACTGGACTATGAAGAGTTATTTTGTATTTACTGTGTGAGATATAAGCAAGCCCCTACTGATTTTTTTCAGTGATAAAATTTTGAACCTTCACGAGCCTAACTGCGCACTCCTGTAACACATTATTGTTGGTAGCAGGCATAGGCTTTGTACTGAGCTGGTCAGGCTTGAGGACTGAGGCTTGTCAGATTTGCCTGTTTAAACTTGCACTGCCCAACGTGCAGCTTTGTTTTTTCCTTGGTTTAGCTGAAATAGATTTTTTTTTTCATCTAATCAGGTGACTGTGGCTGGTTTGGTTCACCTTTGCTTTCTGAGGTTAAACCATGACAATGGTGCAATCATAGTTTTATAGAGGTTGTACTGACAAGTAATTCTTTTGTGAAGAATGAGATATTTTCAGCATTAACACAATGATGTCATGTAGAGACATTCGATCCTGGCACAATATCAGAGACCTTGAGAGGCGGAGAGGCCAGAGACAGAGCATAGGAGTTCAGGGCTGGGGTGAGAAGAGATGGGTACCAGAGGTGGCTGCAAATAACTCACTAATGGTCAGTGGAAGAAATGCCAACCTTCCAGCCGGCCAAAGTTTATCTTAGAGGAAACAAAGAGAATAAAAGAACTATGCAACATCTACAAAATTCAACATATTTGGTAAATTCAGATGTAACACGGAGTTACAGAGCAATGCAGAACGGGAAGAGGTGTAGCAAACTTCCCAAGTGAATCACAGAGTGACAAAGAATAAATGATTGACATACACATCGTCTTCCTGCAAGTGAAAACTCTAGACAACTCACCATGGCATCACCCCAGCACCGGACTCAGCCACCAACCTGAGAAGAGAAAGGATAGGTGAGTCCACCACCAGGAGAAGGGATAGAAACGAAAAAGTATCTATATAACAATTTAAACTATGTTTTACTATTATTATTTTTTTTTCATTATAGAAGTATTAATTCCTTCATTTTCTTTTTCTCTTGCTATAGTAATTTTATCTAGGTTCATAGTGATTCTTGAATAGACTCTTGAGATTTCAATCATGCTAACAATAAATTATCTGCTTTATATGTGAGGCATGTTTCCTCTTTTTGCATAAACAAGATTCTGAGCACAACAGTAGAAATAAAATATGCTAGACCAATAAACAATATTTAATAAATTACAGATGTTTGCCACTAGCAGATTATAACACATAAGAAAAAGAGAAACAGTAATACATGAGAGGACACAACCAGCGAAGTGTTATTATGTGAAAAAATTTAAATATCCCCCAGTTTATCAATATTTACTAATGAACACTACTCACCAGTCTCTGATATCAGAAGTCCAACCTCAGATAGATGCATATTGACTTCTTTGTTTTGAAATCACTGGGATTTGTAATCAATAGTTGCATGTGTGAATTTGTCAGTGCTGATTAAAGGTTATCTAACCTTAGCCATGGGTTGCTGCATGGATGTCATTCTAAGTATAAATAGTAATAAGAGATATTATTAATTTTTCATGTCAAATGATAGTAGATTGAGAATGATTTCATGCAAGTTTTTGAGTTATGTAGATATGTGTTTGTGCAATGGATTTACTGGCTGTTGGAGAAGTGGACGTACTCGTAAGAGTAATTATTTTTTGTTCTTTAGGATGTGACTTTTGTCCTCCTGTTTGTAGTCTGGCATATAAAATAATATATGTTACACAAGTTAGAGCCATTTTCTTTCTTTGAAGTTTTTGGATAAATACCTCTTTATTCACTTCACCTATTTTATTATGAGAAATAATAGTGACACATATTTTTTATTAATAAAATAGGTCTCTATTACTCTGAAAAGCAAAAATTAAATTAAATTAAATTAAATTAAATATTAGGATACTATGTGTGCAGTAAATCCCGTCAGCTTAGAAACTAAGAGAACAGCATATTAAATATAAAAAACTTGTCATTTAATCTTCTAGGGTTTTTTGGTCCTTACTCTGCAACCTCATTATTTCCAGACAACACAAATAATTAGTTCACACTCTTTCTCTGGCAACTGCTTGGGCTTTCCAGCAGGATGCATTTTGATCAAATCATGATATTATTACACTTAGAGCCACTGATTGAAGTGATTGCTGAGTGAGCTGAGAACAAAGCTACCCAGCAAGAAAAACTTTACTTGTGTATTTGATTCCAAAACCTACCATTCTGCTATTAGCAATGTGCCTGTGACTTCACTGAGTGATACAAGCAGTGCTTTATTTCCCTTTGAAGTGGCATCAGACTTTTTCCATACTGGTCAGTGGGTGTAAGAAAATTAATTCAAAACAGATTAGAGACTTGTTTTTTTGTGAGAGCAAGTCCATTCTGTTAAATATTTGTAAAGAAATCAAAAAGTGAAAAATCCTAATTTGAATTTAATATCAAGAGAGCACTTTGCTGACATAAGGTCATGGTCTGACTGTGACCTCACAATAGTTTGACTACGATTTCATAAAATAAAAATAAAGTTGTTTTGAAAGGATATATCTGCTTCACTGAGTTACAGACTGAAGAGTGACACTTAGGGGGAAGAAAACTTTCAAAATAATACAGTATTATATATCTGTCATTTTCCATGTGTTTATTCTACAACACATAGCATGTAGAAAGTCTGTGACAACTGTATTCCAAATTTACATGGTAAGTGTGTTGCCCAAAATTAAGTGAGAACAATCTGTAGCAAACTCTCTGGATTGCTATAACTGCGCTGGAAGACAATTTAAAAACTATACTTCTATAGCTTGAAACTAAGCCAGTAAGAGGAAGGATATGTTATCTTAGAGACTTTGCTGCCTTGGATAGGATAGAAACCAGGAACAGTTCTTACTTTAATGATGATGTACCCATTTTTGCAAGAATTTGAAGCTTGACATCAGTATCCTTGCCAAATTTCTGTATGGACGGCTACGTTCTGCTTTTATGTATTTCTCTCCAAGTTCTGCTTGGCATCACACGCACCTTCTTGCTATTACTTACACTACTATGTCATAGAATACTGCTATCCTGTTATAAGTACATTTTAACTTGCTTTTGAATCTTCTCATCAGCTGCCTTTCTACTTAAGAATCAAAGGATAATGATAGATTCCTTTGCAGGCAATAAAGCATTTTAATGAATCACTCTAAACAGATTGCTTATCCCACAAGAGTATATCTGCCTGCTGTGTCTGTGCACGTACATAAACAGAGGTAGTCAGTTGTAGCTATTTTACCTGGCTCTTGTGTGCCAGCCTCTCCCCAGTTTTCATTGCTTTTGTGGCACTTTTCTTATTTTAGCTTTGTAGATAGATCACCTGCATCTTTCTTGTACTTTTTGGTAACTGCACTAATACAAAAAGTGGTATTGGAATTTTGAACTTGCCAGTGTATAATTAGAACCTGCCTGATTCAAACATGCATCTTACAGGGACCAACCAATCTATATGGCTGCAAATCCTAATGCAGAGTGATATCTTTCCCTGTGCCTTGTCACAGCTAATGCAGATATTTCAGGTACACCTTCATGTTCAGGCCTGAGTTTCCATACTTGTTTTTTGAAAGAATCAAAGTGTGTTTGTTCTTGTCTTATTGGAATAATGTAAGACACCAGTTGGTCCACTTGTCTTTTTTTTCAAATAATCTAATAAACAAGAAGATTTATGAACTGCCTAGATACTCTGGTGTTTGGAATTCACCACTTCTTCAAGCATATTTAGCTACAGAATGGTGGTTGGAGTGGAAAGGTCTAGAGAGATTTTGAAGGAGCATTAATATCTTAGTAAATTATGAAAAAAATTAGGAAATTACTTTTTTCCCTCTCTGACTCTTGTACCTCCTCACTGGGAAATTTAATGATATTTTGCAGCTGGAGCTTGTCCCTTAAGAATTCAGCCTAAGGCAGCCCTGAACTAGGAGACCTGTAAGCATCTAGAAACTTTAGAAAACACTTGGTGAAGAGTTTGGGAATCATAAGTGTTCAGTGCTTAATAAGTGTGGGTACATGAATCACAGGTTTGCATTTATTTCTTCAAGTAAATAATATCTTTTCTTGTACAGTGAAGTACTTCTCACAAGAAACACTGAAATGCCTTTACTGGATGATTATCCTGGGAGAAAAATGAAGTGATATGGAGACACTCACAATACCTCAGTGGAACTGGATCAGGCCCAATCCCTTATAAAATAACTTTTTTCTTTCTATATGGTATCTATTTCTGGTTATTTCCTTGAGACATTCTATTCCAAAAATGACTTTCACTTTGTTATGACCTGTCCAAATTCTAAAAATAATACAACCTGGAGTGAGATAGCCAGATAAGTAATTAACACACTAAGCCAGGAAATCAAATTAAGAAGCCACCGCCATAAGGAACTCAGAGTGTCAGGACACTTGCAGACCAGACACAACAGATGGTAACTGTCTAAATCCTTTAATTTCATTGTTCAGTGACACAATATTGAAATAAATGTCTCTCACGCATATCCCTACAGTCACAGATATCCCCAGTGTTTAAAGACATTGCTAATTCAGTCTTTCATTCCCCTCTAGCCCATTATTTGAGCACTTATTTCTGATAAAATGTTACTAAAACCCTCTCTGAACTGGTCTATGGCTACCTCAGTGCTGCAGCCTTTGTCTCGTACCTGCTGCTCTCATGTCAGAGCCGTCTGCTCAGCCCAGCAGCATGGGGCTGGGATCCTAACACCACAGTGCTGACATGGCAGCATGCACCAGGTTTGTGTAACCCAGGTAGAAACAGCAGTGAACACTTTCTGGAGCACAAAAATAAAATAGCCAGAAACCATCCTGAAAAGATTGTCAGCAGTGGGTCTGAGAGAATCAGAGGCTGAAGAAGGTGGCATACACATGACAGAGAGAATGAAAAAAAGAACAAGAAAGCTTATGGAATAAGAAACTCAGAACAAGTACGTCATATTGTAAAGTACTAATGCAGTGGATCACTAGAAGAACAAAAGAAATATTGAAGGGTCAAATCTGATGGACATATCCAATATGTTTAGACGAGTTGTTCCTAATTAAAAGACTCTAAGAAGGTGGGCAGGGAGAGTCTGCTACAGAGAAAAATTTAGGCTGACTCCTTAGACACTTCTTTGCAATTACAAAATGAAAAGCTGCTGAACACTTACACCAATAATGAATTAGAAAAAACCTCGATATTAATTTTATAATACAGAAGACAATGCACCCAGCATGAGGAAACAATATTTTAGGCCTCATTATATAAGATGAAGTTGATAAACTTCAGAAGACTATGTCTGCCAAAGGACTTGGTATCATTACCTTGTTATAGTCCGTGTAAGCAACCCTATCTGATAATGTGTAATCAGTAGGTCATTTATTCTGAAGACAAAGACAGACAGAGTGGACTGAAAGAAATTTTATGATATAAAAAGCAAAGAAGGCTTTCTCACATGGCTGAAAAGCCATTGTTACAAAACTAAAGAGAAAAAAAGAGAAAACAAATTCATTTGATTCCTTGGAAGAGTAAATATAGTGGTTAGAAATGGAAGGAGAATGTCTAAAAGAATTCTGGAAGGAAATAGAGTAGTCTGATACATATAAGCTGGAAAGTAAAGAGAGAAAGCAGGAAGAAAGAGTTAGACAAGAGAGTGAGAGAAGGAAGGAAAGAAATGAAAGAGAAAAATGAAGAAGAGAAAGAAAAAGAATGAGAAGAAAAGGAGACAAGAAAGATGGAAAATCAAGTATAAGAGAAAATAATTAAAAATAAAAGCTAAATAGGAGGAAATAAGAGAAACAGAAAGAGAAAGAAAAAGAGTACAAGTATGACAAAGGAAAATAATGATTTTTAAAGTTTAGCAACAGTAATGGTTTGTTACTGAATAGCGATGACAATGATCTCCAGTGTTGCAGTTATCTTCTATAAATATTTCTGCCCTGTATTTGGAAAGTAAGATGACACACTTTTTAGACAAATGTGGTGCTTTCCAGATAAACCACATTTACAGGGAGTTAACATTTTAAAAACACAGGATTAAACCATTCATTGACACCACCAGGGCTGTAGAAGATCTATTAGTGGCTGGGGTTAATTTGCACATATATTTTGCAACATCCAGAGGCATTTAGTTGGAGGACTTTACATTAGAAAGAATGTAAAAGTTAAGTCACATCTGGAAAAATGCAGGCAATCAAACCATGGTGACGCACAGGGTCACTCTAAGCAAACATCACTGCGTTTGCAGTTTGTTGCAATGAAGAAGCTTTGGTTAGAGAGATGGATAGCTCATTTTTGTGGTTTTTCAAAAGGAGAAAGATCCCCTTTAGCCTGTATTTTGTGGCAAGGATTTTGTGTGGGTTCAATGCAACTGCTCATGGTAGATGCCCCAACAGATGGTGGGAAGGCAATTACAATACATCCAAAGCAAATTCTAATTAAAATTTAGGTATTTTAGTTTCAAATCTGTTTAAATTTGTGACAAACAGAGAAAAATGCTGAAAGTTTAACAGCATTATTGTTAAAATATGACTAGCCTAAATGGAAGACTTATTTCTTTTTGAAAAAATCTTAGCTGTAATTTTTTACTCTAGATCTAAGGCTTGTTAATATGGGAAACTGAGAGGAATTCAATGACCTTAATATCCAAAGATTTGAAGATCAGTATTTTATGGAAAATTTTCCCGGACTGAAGGTTTTTCTCTTCATTTTGGGCATTACAATTTATTAAGACAATAACGCTTGCAACTCCTTAGGGTGTGGATTTATGGCATTGTTGTCAAAACATTTGCAGAACGATCACAGGAGAGCACATGAAATGGTTTCAGAACGATTTGTCAGAGCCCAGAGAGAAGCTGTCAATGTGCTGCCACCTACAGAAGCAGGAGTTCCTAACGAGCTTTCAGAGTGACAGAGAGTTGACCAAGAAATCAGCACTCTCATCAGTTATCTGAAATGATACGCAATTAGTAAGAGTTCACAGATGACACGAAGTTGACACAGTGGCGGGAAGCAGGAGATGGAATATCTGTATCCAGAGATGCAGCTTCCCTGGCAGCATCCATTCCACAAAATGCTTTGTAAGCTGTAAATACAAAGCTACACACTTGGAAAGATTGAAAGAATCTGACCTTACCCATCATTGTACCCTGGTCTCTTCCAGGGGGTATCATGGAAGAAAGCATAAAATCACTGCAGCACAGATGACTATTCCATAAAACTGACCTATTCTTGACTTTATTTACAGGGGAACAATCTATAGGAGTGAAGAGAGAAGTATTTTCTTTCTGTATACTTTCCAGGAATACAGTTTCCATATTTTCATGTTCAAAGTTTTGAAAGGCTTATAAAACATGAACAAAAAATTAAGAAAATAGAAGAAAATTATTTCAGTGGCTGAAGAAATACCTTAATTGAAAGATGCAAGTTTTTCAGAAATAGATACTCAGCATGACCATAACATTAATTTAAAGTGCCTGCACACCTTTAAAGAAAGAAAAAGTGAACATCATTTGGCTCTTGTTATAAGCTAGCAAGGTATGAAACCCCCCATACAGTTAGAAATTCAAAACAGAACTCCTTGATTCTGATTTATGGCCTACACAGTTCAACTGTGAGTGATTAACTATAGGTGAAAGTACCAAAAAAAAAATCTCAAATTCTCTGTTGGACTGGATGGTTTTTTAGGTGGTAGAACTTAGTTAAATACCACTTACTTGATTCAGACAATGGATAATTAAATCAAACATAAGGATACCCAAAGAGTAATACTTGAAATTAGTATCAGAAACTATTCAGGGGCCATTTGCATGTGTTTGTTTTCGTTCTTGGTTCAGTTTGGATTGGTTTGATTTGGTTTGATTTCACAAGTCTGAAAGCCTCTGTGTGAATAAGGGCAAGGAACAGTCTACAATTTACAGTCAGTTACAGTAAATACAATGAAGATTCTTTAGAACTTAGATTTAGAAATCCAAGCAAATATTTCCTTCTCAGAAATATTGCAGCTGTGGGCACTGACAGTATTTGGTCACAGATGTACTTCCATATTTGTAATATATATTTGACGTAGAAAAACTAATTTATTTTATATCCCACTTGTTTATTTACTTGTTTTAAATAGCAATTGTTGATCTTTTCCCTGCTCCAGGATATACAATTCCTTTTCAGAAGACCATTAACATTACTGTGGTAGGCTCTGAAACCTGTAGTCATCTCATGCTTGCTTTCTGCACTACAATGACTACTACTACACAGCAACATATTTATTTAAATGTGTTCTTTTCTCAGATACAGCAAAATAATCTTCAGAATCAAAAACATATTCTGCTCCCTTTTATGCAATATTTCTGAAATCCATTTATTCAACAATATTTTGATGTTAGCAAATAGAAGATCTAAATTTAATCATTAAAGCACAGACCAAAATGACTCTCCCTGTAACTGAAACTTTATATGTGCAACTTTGAAAATTATTTTCTTCTTAATTACTCTCTGTTTAGTTTTAGTTTTAACACTCCCACCCTAGAAGACTGGTTAAGTGCTGCAAAAGTCTTTAAGAGTATGCTACCATCTTCTGGAAAGATATGAAAATAGAACTTTTAACTATTTAAGGTTAAGCAGATTTGTGTTATCATCATCACTTGCAGACTGTACGGTTGTATTTTCCAGAGGCCATCTGAGATTTTACTGAACAGGGAAAATATTTTAGAAAACCAAAATATTAAGATTTAACCATGTGTGTTTAAGAAATCTCTCCTCCAGGAGGGAGTTTTTTCTTTCCTCCCTTTAAACTGAACCTCAAATTATATAATTCTTGATATTTTAAGGCTCATTAACCATTTACTTGCACAGCATGAAATCTTTAGAGATGAAGTCAACTTTGCTGTAAAGGACCCTCATTTCATCAGCTGAAATTCAGAATTCAACTCTCTTCATATTGCCTTTAACATCAGCCTAGAAAGCAAAGTTCATGTCACATCCAACGCTGCACAGATTTCCAGTAAATGTATCCAAGCTTGTGGGTTGGCCTGTTACAGAGATAAGGCTGTTTATGAAGGGCAGTCCTGAGTGCTGAGGGACTAGATTTTAGTGAAGCAAGCCAAAAAGCAAAAAACTTTTTGGATGAAATAAACCAGTGTAGTGGCTGCAACTGAAATCACATCATCTTTTGAAATTAAAAGTTCTGCTCTGTATTAGTAAAAAGACATATGGAGCAGTGTAGCCCTGGTATTGATGCTTCCCATATTTCACATTCTGTGTACTGAATATTTTACAGGACACTTTTTAGAAATTTTTTGCTAAGAAACAGCATTCATAAAAGGCTAAAAAGTCTTCGATGTGGAATTTAACCATTCTTTTAACTATGATTTTCATTGGCACAAATCACAGCAGTTCTAGATCTCGTTACTCTTACAAATGCAATTCACAGAATTGTTTTTTGAGATGTTTCCTGTAAGAATATGTATCCTGGAATATAATGACAGAAGTGGTATTGAAGGATCTGCATAGTGAACTTGGAAAAGAAACTCTTTCTTTTTGAAACTACTGTGGGAACCTATTATCACACTCTAAGATGTCTCTTGAAATTAGACTGGTTAGGTTAACTTAAGGGAAAACAAGATTTTAGAAAGACAGATACATGTGTAGACTTTCAAGAAAGAAATAAACATTAAAAATTAGGTGGCCATATTTCCGCATTCAGTATTTCTTCACTTCTTGTTTGAACTGGCAAAGTGGGGCAGTTAGTGAGGAAGAGCAAAAAAGAAAAAAGAAAAATTTTGTTTGTCTGTACTTTTTAATTTGCATGTTTTTTATTTTCAGAGTCCAAAGAAAACACTGAAAAAACCCCTAGCAATATTTTCTGTAGAATAGTTACTTAAGTTTTTTCTGTCTTTGGTGTATGGGGAAAGAAGAAAATATGGACAGATATTCTCTTTTACCTGATATTTCATGAATTTTTTTGCCTGTTTTTTACAGTGATGACTCATAAACAAAATAGTAAGTCAGCATCCTACCTTGGCTCCTGTTGGGTGACTTTCACAAGGCAGAACAGAATATTGCAATGATAATAACAATTCTATGAAGAGTAAATGGCTGAAGAGTGAATGGCTGATTTTCATAATCTGGATTATGAAAATCTTTGAAGTTTAATAAGTGAAATTTCAATCTTTGCCTTTGAAAATATGGGGTTTGTACTTAAAATGAAACTGCTTGTCACAGAACAAAAAAAAAAATTCTTTTCCAGAATAGGAAATATTCAGGTAAGCATAATTTCAAATGGTATAGGGACTGATATATAAACTACGTGAAAATTTAGAATAAGTGCAAGTTATCTTATTTAACTCAAATGAAATTCAGATTTTAAGCAGGTGCAATAATTCCATTAGCTGAGCTGAGCAACTTAATAAGAAAAGTAAATCCATCCAGCTTTTTTTCCTTTTCCTGTTCTCAAACGTTTTTGTGTCCTGTGTACCTGTTCATTCCACTGCAATTTGTTTATTTAATTATTTTGCAATGAATATTTTCAGTAATGGTTGTTCTCAGTGTTTTAACCCTATAAATCATGTGGCATTCTGTCTGTTCAGCAGGACAGGTTTTATCCTGAAACATAGAAGGAGAATACGTGTTCTAGAACAGAAATTTGGTAATTCTTGGTTATTATACCTTTGATCTGATTTGTAAGACACCGACTCTAGTTGAGCTGAAGCTCTACTGCTTAACGTTTGGATTAACTGAACATGCAGTGACCATGAAGAAACAAATGAAAACTCATCCTGGGAATCACTTAAGCACCAGCTGAAAAAGTATTCTCATTATAGACCCAGATGCAGTGGCATTTGTCCAGGACACTTGGCTTAGCAAACCAAGTCTTGCAAAAACATCAAGGAACTTTTCATGACCACATCATGGGAACTGCTGCACGAACTAAGGTAAGATGGCTGCTTCTAGAACATGCTTATGCAAACATTCCTTCCTTTTTAAGATTGATATGCCACTTATTAAAAGAAAACTCCTGTTGGGGTTTGTTTTTTCTTTTTTGCATTACCATATATTTTTTACGTTACCAGGTAAATAGCACTGTTGGTTTGAATATCACTTTACTGGGCTATTCATGTGTGCTTTCTTGCATTATTAAAGTAACAGAGTCCTGGTTTTGATATAGCTGTACATTCCAGTGAGTTTTTTCCCTCAAAACATCATTATTCTTGGCTTTTCTTTACAATGTATTTCAAATATTACAATTAGGGGATAGTTAGGAGGGATTAGATTTCAGGAAGTGTAAATATTAATAGTCTACTTCTGAAAGGGTAAAAACAAATCAATCTCATTCATCTTTTCATCAACAGATAGGAACACTAACTTCACTGAAATTATTCATGCGTTACAAATTGTATTAATGTTATGTGAATGAACACTTTTGCTGGTAAGCATAATAAGCGTATTATGGACTTGGTTGTGCTTTCTAGGTATTAATGAAATAGAAACATGCATATGTTTTTGCATTATTCTTCAGAAATTGTATTAAAGCTCCATTTTTCCTGGATCAGAAATAAAGGCAAAAGCAGTTAGAAGAGGAAGAAATTGAAAGACTAAGACCAGCAAAAATGGAAGATTATTATTTTCAAGTCATGACAAAAGGAGAGGGAATAACTAGAAATGCATTAGAAAGGGTCCTGATGTAAAAATAATTTTTAAAAAAGTTTCATTTTGTAATGAAAGAAGATGTCATGTAATAGAAACACTGGTGTACCAGTACACAGCATGGTCTTTCTTCATAACACTTTCAGCTAAAATGACTAAATATGCACATTATGATGCCAAAATTCCAGGGTCGTATTAGCCCCAGACATCACCCTCCAACACATGTGCATGATCTGTGTCAGCATTCCCCTTGCTCTGGAGAAGCAGGCACTTCAGCCTGGATTGCTTTAGCACCAGCAGGGGATTTATTTACTCCAGCTCCCTTGTACGTCAGTGGTTGGGGTGTTGGCTTGGGAGACTTGGGTGTGGTCCCTGCTTGGGGATGTCAGATCAACTGTGCCTCAGTGGCATGAGCAGGAAAGAGCAACACAGTCCCTCTCTGCAGGGATATTGCAAGGCTGAATGCATCCAGGTGTGCTGCTGAAGGTACTGTAAGGGCTGCAGGAGCTCCTCAGTGAATGGTCTGAAGGGAGTTAGACAAAGCTCTTTCTACCTGATGTGATGCATGGGCACGCAGTGAGGGGGTACAGAGAGAAAAGGCAAAAGATAGACAAAAGCAAAGGCTGCTTCTCATTTGCTTTCAAATGTTTCCAATTTGCATCACCGAGCAACTTTTTACACAGGAAGATTTAAATAGGACGATGGGGGATGGTTTTAAACTAAAAGAGGAGAGATTTAGATTAGATGTTAGAAAGAAATTCTTTAATCAGAGAGTGGTGAGGCACTGGAACAGGTAGCCCAGATGAGCTGAGGATGCCCCATCCCTGGAAGTGTTCAAGGCCAGGTTAGATGGAGCTCTGAGCAACCTGGTCTAGTGGAAGGTGTCCCTGGCCATGGCAGAGGATTGGAACCAGATGAACTTCTGAGGCCCCTTCCAAGCCCAACCATTCTATGAGTCCATGATTCTATGATTATAGTTTTATATCAGAAAGCAGCATTTTTTAAAAAAACATTCCACATTTAGTACTGAAGTAGGAGTGTCCAAAACAGAGGTGTTTAATAGTAAAAATTGCTAAAAATTCGTCAAATGAGTTTATAATCTTCTAACCTTTTAAAGAGAAGCAGAACTGGAAAAACTGATAACTGTCATAAGAATTTCCCTTTTGGATTTATCTAAATATTCTAAATGCAATAAAGTTATTCCTTTAGCCTTCATTATTTCAATTACAATTATAAAACTAAATATTTTGAAATATTAATTTTTATGAAAAATCCAAAGCTTTGTCTTCATGTCTTGTTTGGGCAAAACCAAACTTCAGAACTTTTAGGGCTTCGCAAACTTGTCTATTATGTGTGATAAAAGTACATCTTACCTCTATTTTTAATGAAGCATTGTAACTATAAAAGTCCAAAATATGTTAAATCTTGTCCAGTAGGCATTTGGATATTTAACAGAAAGATATATTTTTAGTAAATAACTGATTGAGTAAAGGAAAAGGATTTATATATTAATGGTACTGGTGTTCCCTGAAAGATGGCATAAAAATCATATGTGGTTACAAAAGCCTGGTTCTTTATTGCCCACGAAATGCAATTTCTGTGGAAAATAGTGGGGAGTGTCCACTATGGGACTTATTTGTGTTTGTGGGAAAAAAAAATCCCTCCAAATTAGAAATAGCTGTTAAGTAATTTGGTGTGAGTTATTTATTCTTCTTACAGCCTTCAGAAATTATCACAAATATGCTGTAGGTAAAAATACAACATTAATACATCAACCTTTTATAAGGTTGATTTTTTTAAAATAGCTTTTCCAGATAGTCACTGAAATTCAGAAACTCAAGATATGATCTGTTTATTTTAAGCATATCTCTAAGTGAACCATTGGAGATCGCTAACAGCGCCTGGAACAATCTTTCTCTATGGAAATGTTCCACCCATACGGTTTATGAGCATAGCTGGCCTCTCTAGCCTTTGGCTTGCTCTACCTTTCCTTCTATTTTGCATTCCCATGAATGAGAATGAACTATTATTTATTCTTGGCTCTCCCAAGAATGAAGCGAAGGAGTAACTCAACTTTTGCCCTCGGTGTCTCCACCTCCTCCAGTCAGAGCAGATGTCACAAGCATGTGCTAGCTTTCAGCCATCCTTATTATGTCTTAATCACGTTCTGAACTTACTCATTCCCAGGAGTCAACAAAGAGTAGTCAAGCAGTAGGAGTAGTTATGGGAAAGAAGAATAAATAGCGCAGATGTCAGGAATTAAATCTAGACCATATTTAAAATGTCTCTTGCCTCTCCTGGAGCCCAAATCTCAACTGTTCTCTTCAGAGTCCCAGTCCAGTGGTTTAAGTTGTCTGGCATCGACCCTGGATTCAGCTCTGAACCAACAGAAGAGCTGCTCAGCTCTGGGGCATGCCCAGGTACCTCAGAGCAGCCTTCCTTCACTGATGGGAGTGTGGGGATTTCCGTGAGCTACCCCCAGGAACCACTGCTTTCCTCTACAGTCCAGTCAGGCTTTACCAGAGGGAAGGAAAGAGGTGGGTAATCAGCATAGTGTTATAAAATATCCTGAGTTGGAAGGGACCCACAAGGATCATTGAGTCCACTTCCTGCCCCTGCACAGGACAGTTCCAAGAACCACACTCTGCCCCTGAGAGCACTGTCCAGACACTTCTTGAAAAGTGCACTTGAGCTCTGTCAGGCTTGGTGCTGTGACCAGTTCTCTGGGGAGCCTCTTCCAGTGCTGAAACACCCACAGGGAGAAGAACCTTTTCCAAGTGTCTAACCTAGACCCTCTGACAACTTCAGTCCATTTCCTCAGGTCCTGTCACTGGTCACCACAGAGAAGAGATCAACACCTGTCCCTCCTCTTCCCCTCATGAGGAAGCTGCAAACCACGGTGAGGTTTCCTCTCAGTCTCCTCTTCTGCACACTGACCATGATGCCTTTTCCTGGGCTCAAAATCAAAAGCCAGACACGGTTAGAGGGGAAAAAGGGAATTTACCTCAGTGTTTATTAAGGATCCTTAGATCCAGGCAGGAGTATCCCGCAGGAATGCCCTGCCCAGACCGATGCACGGAAAAGCCCCCCCGCGACAATTGCTTATACAATTATAGACATTGCATATTAGCATATCTATCACGGATTGCCCAATGGGAGGCTCAAGAGAAGCCCCCCATTCAGGATTGTCCCCCCCTGCATGGGTCTATCTTAGTTTACAGAATGTGTTCTGGAGAGGACCTTGGATTTGGGGCTCTGACGCCCTCACTACGACAAAGCCGAGATGTTTAGTCTCTTGGCTTAACAGAACTTTGGGTTTAAGCTAGCTATCAACCTTAGTGAATTACAAGTATGTGGGCTAAAAGCGTTTGGGATACATAGAAGTTGCATGAAAGCATATATGAAGGGGATTATGAGAGAAATATATAAAAAGCAAAAATCATTATGGCATCAACCAGACCAAGTGACCTCAGCCACGCCTCATACAGCTTCGCTTCAGGCCCCTTCACCATCTTTGTGGGTGTCCTTTGGACACTTTCTTAGAACTTTATATCTGTTTTGTGTTGTGGTGCCCAACAGTGCACACAGGAGTCAAGGTGAGGCTGCAAAACAGAAAGTGGCAATCACCTGCCTCGATCGCTTGGAATGAAGAGTAGGAGGGAACAGCAAAAAGAGACCGGAAAAACAAGAAGTACCTGGGAACCAGGGAGAGGAGGAATTCTGCCCGGTGGGGAAGGCACACAGGGAGCAGGGCTCCCATCTCACGTGCATGCAAGTTCCACACGGCACATGCTGCTGGTTTGCAGTGTGGCCACCAGGTGCCACCAGTGGACCAGGAATGAATTTGGTTTGGCCTTTTTGGTTTGGTTTGGTTTTTGCTTGTGTTTGTTTTGTTTTGTTTTTCNGTTTTTGGGGTTTTTTTGTTTGTTTGTTTTTGTTTTTTTTTTTTTTTTTTTTTTTTTTTTTTACTTTCTCAAGAAGCTGCAGGAGGGAGCTGCTGGATTCTGAGCATATTCGATGTGAATAGTTTTTGGTTCCTTCTGTGAAGATGACAAGAGTATTCAATTTCAGACACTTGAAAATTCATAAGCACAGGTGTGAAAATAGCAGAACCACTGGACCAAATCTGTGCCTTTAATTATAGCAAGTTTCTTCACAATATCATTATTTCAGCGCTCAAGCTACTTTATTGTTCTTGCTAAGAACTGGCTAAGGAGTACTGTCTGAGCAATGAACAAAGTCATTAAAAATTTTTGTATTTTGACCCAGCATTTGATTCAATTGCCTCTTCGCTGTTACTTTTTTGCTATTTGCAAATATAGGACAAAAGGTTTTTCTTCTATTTTATTTTTTATCTCTGTAAATAATCTCATGATTGAGACTCAGTTAAGCTTAGTTTCGATGAGTTTATTTTTATGCAAATCTTTATTCAGCAACTCTTTATGAGGAATTTTAACCCATCATGAACTTTGGTTTTGGTAAATTTTGTATTTGCAGCAAGAATTACACAAAGTCCATTTGGAAATATTAGCAGGATTGACTTTGAAATTACAGTTTTTTCCCCTTCAGCTCTAAATAGCTAAATAAAATACAATAGCAGCACAATAATTGATAACTGAAATTAATATCTCATTTCCAGAGCTATGAATAGCTCAGTTGTTATATTATTGTTTCTTTTTGAGTTTAAGAACAGGTATGCAGTTATGTCTGTAACAGTGAAACTATTACAATACATATATTGGACTACCAAACACGTTGACCATCAAAGAATATGCAACATTCATCATTTAGTACCAAAGATATCCTCCTCTTGACCACTTCAGCTTGAAAATAAACTATCAATATAAATCAAATAGAAGTTCTTTTTTACATATGATAACACTGACATAATTTTAATGCACCGGAAAGCTTTTTAACAGGCTCTGAATGTTTTTTCCAGCTTAAATAATATATTGGTGTTAGTATTACAAGCTGTTGATATAAAAATACCGTTTTGGTTCTGCAAAAATTCTTCACAACTTGCCCAGAGTAGATCAACAGCAATGAAAACTGTCTGGTCTACACAACTGTGCCTCAGTCTCCTAACTCAAATAGAGAGATGCTTGATCCATTATTAGATGTTCATATTTGACACTCTCCTTTCAGTGACCATTGGAACGTGATTTCTATTTTTTTCCTTCTCTTACACTGAATCACCAAGTGCCTCTCTAAAACTGGGTTAAGTTTTAAGGGAAGCAACTGGTCTTGGGACAAAATCATACAAAGTCCTTGTTGGTTGTTTTCCACTGAAGATGTTTTCCAACAGGATATTGGGTTTTCTTCAGAAGGACATTTTTTGGAAGGTGCCTGTTTTCTGCAGACAATTTAATCTTTTATTTTTGTTGGAAAGAGAGAACACCTGACAGCTGAAAACCCTTTGGCTGAAAACAAAACAAAACAGAGAGACTTGGAAATGCCCTCCAGTGCTTTACGTCATATGTCCAAGTCAGACCGTCCCCCTGTCCTGCACCCCAGCAGTCTGGACTGCAGGATGGGAACGCTCTGGGTTGCAAAAGCAGGAAAAGGTGTAATCCCCCACTTTTATAAACCCCAGAGGGAGGTTTTAAAGCAATTTTTCAGGTTCCACCAGAGGTTTGTTACAAACAGCCTCAGATGTTTTCTTCTAGATTTTTAATGAAAAAAGCATGTATTTTGTAACTTTTTCTGTTTCAAGCACCCTAGTTGTATAGAACAATTCAACTGACTAGGGCCAGTCTGGGATATCATCCTGCATGTGGGGTGGGGCAAGATCAGGTCAGGGGAACTGGGGTTGGACAGAGCCTGGAAGAAGTGGGCAGGGCTGTGGGGACAAGGACATGGCAAAGCCCAGCCAGGATGGCAGGTCAGTGAGCTGGGGTCCAGATGAGCAGGCCAAGTGCCCAGTGACGGGCACGGCTGCAATGGGCAGTGGCTGGTGACGTTCAGATCACTCAGGGTGGGAGCTCTGGATTGCAGATGCAGAGATGCTGCTCTGTGGGGGGAGACTGGGACCAAGATCACACAGAATGCCTTAGGATCCTGGTGACATGAAGAGCTACAGGAGATGAGGGCAGGGCTTTGAACTGTTTGGAGAAGCAGGAATGCAACTTCTGTGACAGGAAAATTAAATAACTCTTTCCTGTGAGAAGCACTGGGAAGCTTCTTGCTTGCCTGTCAGTCAGGCTCAAATGTATTCTTTTCCTTGCCAAGAATTTTGCTTTTTGGACTAGCTGTGCTTGTCACTTCCACAAGATTCTTCTCTTTTTGTCTCTGATGTTCTAGATTTAATTTTAGCCCTAATTCTAACTTTTTACCCCCTGCCTAAATCACAGTATTGTTCACCTAAAACGGTCCACAGGACAGTTATTAGCAGATAAATCCTTTCCCTCCAGTCCTCCTTCAGAGCTAGTCGGATTTAATTCATTTGCAGCTAACTAATGCCATCTAGTGGTTATTATGGGCTTCATTTAGCACCTAGTAAGATACAGCATCTTGGCATTGAAAGAATAAGAATCACAAGCAGTTAACAGAAAAGAGGACAACATGCTGAGGGCATTCTCAAATTATCGCCACAGTTTTTGTGGACTGAGACATAAATAAATACATATTGATCTGGTTGTGTTGATGTATGATGTTTTCTTACCACCTGTACTAGTTACATAACCATCAGTGCTAATCAGGTTAGTGCAGCCAAGCTCTATTTTCTGAATAAAATTTGTATATCCACAGGGAAACTTTTCCACACGCTTGGGACTGGGTTTTTTTCACTCCTGAAAACAAATACTGTGGTTCATGGAAGGTGTTTCCATTTAATTAAGCCAACAATGAATCAGGCCTTCAATTAGTGCAAATTCATTAAACAAAAAAAGATTTTCAAACCAGAGATTTGAATAAGCCATAACAGCTGTTATAAGCATTGGAATACAGAGATGAAAGTCCACCTATGAAAGCAAAGGACTGGAGAGATTACAGGGCTTTGTAAAGTCATGATCTGTACTAGGTAGTAGTTATAGAGAGAAGTTGTTACTTCTTAGGATTATAAGGTAGGTTTGAAAGAAATGCATTTTTATGATGCATGTAATTAACTCATAGGAGACATTGCTGTAGGATTCTGACCACCAGTGCATATGAGTTTAAAAATGAGCTCTGACAAATTCATTTGGTGTAGATCCATCCTGTGATGTATTTATGTGTCTCATGCCTGGATGAACTGTCCAGCTCAAGACTTCCTATGGTGCTGAAGGTAGGCAGGGTCCCCATTACAAAAAATAGCCTATGGTTGTCTCACTTTGTGGAATTTTTGCCTGAGAAATAAGTTACTGATGATCATCTGGCAAAAGGCTCTGGACTTTGCTTCAGCCCTGGATGTCAGTTCTGACAGTCTTATCTGGCTCAGAAACATTGTAAATGGTGGCTGATTTAAGAGATTTCCTAAATGAAATGCATATAATCCTTTACCGGAAAGTATCAAATATTCACAATTTTTATGCATTGTATGCACTGCATATACACTCAATCATTAAAATTCTGACCTATTTCACACTTCCCCTTTCGACTTTTATTTCTTTTTCCTTTTTCATGTCTTCATCCATCTCCTTTCTGGCTTGACTAAACAGACCAAAGTGCTCTCCTTACTAAGATAAGCATCTCATTTGCCAAACTGTGGTCTATGAGTAAGGTGATAAAATGAAACAATTTTGCCTGTTCCTACTTGGTGTATAATAAACTAGAGAACAAAGATTTTAAGTAAAATTACTCTGAGGTTTGCCCTTTGTGACGAGTTTAATGAATCACCTTTCACATAGCATGAACAGCATCTGCCAGGTGAAAGATGAAGCTCATGAGCTTGTTCATTGTAGTTCATTGTGTGCTAACTCCAAAGAGAAACAGATTTAGAGCAGTATCCTAGTCTGAATTTATCCTAAAATAACTTACATTCCTGCATAATGAGATTAATCTACAAACAAAAGTAAATTACTGAATGGGGAATAATAGTGCAACCATGTTACCTGGGATGTCGGGGAGGATGTAGAGTCACTCATCAGCATTACACCAGGTCATGCCTTTCCACAGATTGGGAAAAGCCACCAAATCCTGAACTGGTAGCAGCCATCAGAAGATTGTGTCACAACACAATTGATGGTGAGTTCATTAGTCATCCTGGTTCTGTGGGATGTGGCCTCTGACTGGGAAGTAAGAAATGTCTTGATGTTGCTTTAGTTTCCACCCAGCCACTACTTGTGCAGGGGGCTAACCCAGGGGGGATCAGTGATGGCAGCAGTGACCTGGCAGCTCGTCTTTGCTTTGGGGGAAAGTACAGGCAGCTCAGTGTTTGATTGTACAAACACTCTGCCTGCTGCTGAATTGTTAACATTGAAACAACTAAAGGGTCAAAAAAGTCTTACAGTTAAATAATTTATAGAAGATTCAGAAAATGCTTTGATATTACATGCAAAAATTTGGGGTTTTTTCAGTATAAAATCCATAGCTTAGATGGAGGACACCTAGGTGCGATCTCTTCTATATCAAGAGAGCTCTCTATTCAGTCCTTTTCCTCTGACTGCATGCTCTGTCCCTTCTCAAAGAACATGAATCAAGTAAGGGATAGATCCAAGCTGTCAAGTTCTGCCAAACCCCAGAATCCAGTAAACCCTCTCACCTACTCTGACTCTTCTTGAATAAGTTTACTGCCTCTTCTTAGGCAAGTTTAATGCAGTATGTGCTTCCCTGCTCGACAAAAGATTTTGCTACTTAGTAAGTTAAAGACCATAACCAGAAGAAGAGGTGCTTAAAACTCATTCTTGCCTGGGGAGGTTTGAAAGTTCAATGTCCCATCTCCTGGCAAGGTTCATGACTGTGATGATGGAGGTTCATAGTCTACTCCTGCTTGTGGGGCTGGGCCACTGTGTGCGTTGGATGCATTGCCCATCCAGCTCAGCACTGTCGCCTCTGTAGCTGCCCTCTAATCCCCATCCCACTTTTACAACGTTGCTGAGCCACTGTTCATTCCCCTGGGCAATCTACCTGACCTGCTGTAGGAAAGCAGGGGTTTACCACCCCAGGGGAAAGTTAAAATTAGCAAAAATCCTTTTATGTAGATTTTCTTGGTTTACTTATTATTTCCTCTTACTGTATTCACGTGATTTCTCAGGAATGCAAAGTGTCTATAGAGAGTCTTGTCTAGAAAGAGTGATTGATGCAATTCTACATTAAATACACAAAACAGTTCATGAGGTTAAAAGGATAACATAATAAACACATTTCCCAAACTCACACTTGCTCAACTGTTTACATTCAGATCTGTAGAAGAAACAAAATCTGATAAATGGAACTATCCTGGTAGTTTTCATATTAACTGATCAAATCCCCTTTTCTAGACATGAATGTCATAACATAAGTTAAATGTATGTTTTACAAAGTTGTCATGATTTTTATGGTGGAATCAGGGTCACTAATGAGCTTCAGTTCCATTTGACCTGCATAAGTGTAGAAACACCCTTTCACAATACTTTCTCTGTATTTATCCCCATCTTCTGTGTGTTTAAATAAGTAGTTGAAATAACAGCCACAATGAAATAAAAAAAAACCCAGCAGAAGGAAAAATGCATCAGATAATTAGGTTACACTTATGGTAACTGAATTTCCATATATTCAGATAGATACACAAGCTCTAATCAAATAACATACTTCAGGAATCTTGAAAAATTAATCAGCTTTCAGAATTTCGTTCTTAGAGGATAAATGAAGAGTTAAAAGTCTAGCCACATCTGCTGATTTCATATATGCTGTCATGCTGTACTGTAACTAATGAAATAAGACATGATGAGTCAATGCATCTCTTGAAAAGAATGAAAATAATATGATTCTCAGCATTAGGTATAACACACACTTTTGGAATGGAAAGATATAAAAGACTTGCAGATCACAATTTTAAAAAAAGAGTGGAGATTTAAAATATTTCTGTGATTTGAATATGAAAAATGGAATGAAGTGGGAGTTTCTAGGAATGAGAGGCTTAAGGGATAGTTCCTCTTAAATTAAATTGTGTATGACTCATTTCTCAGAGCGGGGATCAACAGTGGAAGTTCTAAAGGTAGGAGGAGATGAACAATATTTTAAAAGCCTTGTAATATGTTCATTTCTGTTCTGGTACAATGTCAACATTAAAAAAGATCTCTGACTGTAGAAGAGGATTAAAAATAGTAGGTACCTTTTTTGTGCCTCTGCAAGATCATGATGGGGCAAATACATTTTAGACACCAGTCCCCAGTTTTCCTGCAAAAATAGGAAGGATGTAAGGTATAGTATTTGTATCCAAGCCTGTGCTTAGAAAAAGGTAGTTGTTTATAACACTCTATGATGGGTTTAGATACTGATATGGAATAGGGAAATGTAATAAAAAACCAGCTTGTTCACCACACACAACACAAAGCACATTAAGAAGTACCATCAAAGAGGTGATTGAGCAGTCCGTATCACAAAACCTGTATAGACATGTAAGATAGGCAATTAATCCCACAAGTTCAGATAATAGATGCTTTAAAAGGTTTGAAGTTGAAAAACAGAGACAGAAGCACAGTGACAGTTACAGCATTTAAACAGAACTATTTTTGAACTGAGTTGTAAAATTGTTGATTGAAAGATAATGCATTTGCTAAGCATGAACAGGATGATGCAGATCTTACCTTTCTCTAAAAAACCACAAACTCTTACAACTGAGCTAACAAGACTTATTTTATTTTATTTT
>VYXC01009030.1:535722-643764 GCA_013397175.1 Platysteira castanea
TTTTTTAAATAATAGGTATAAGAGTGTACAAATGTAATCTAAAAACAGGGAGTTTTATCTCTGCACTGAAAGAGTTTGAAAGTAGATCCACATGCTACCTTTTGAGGATACAAGGTGGTTAAACATAATTTGTGAAAATGGTAATTAGTACAGACTTTTCTTACTCTCAGTGACAATCTGATATGTGCTGGAGCATGGTCAGGCACACAGACACACAGCAGCTGTTTGGGATCTCTGCCTAAGTGCAGAATATGGGGTGTTGGCTCAGTGCTGTCACATCTAAGGTTTGCAAAGTCGGATAACTCAGGATCCTTCCTGGAGCTATGCCATAGTTCTGTGTAAGCTGTAAATTACTGCTGTAGGATCGTCTCCAAACCACTCTCATGACTCTCAAATGAGCATCAAGACTGCTTTCTTCCTATCTTAAGCAAACAGATGAAAATTAGCATTTTCTTTCATTAAGCATTTTGCTTTTTTTTTTTTTAATACTTTAAAGAAGCATTGACTAATCTCTTGATGGGTCACTTTTAGGGAATAGCTATATGCTTGTTTGAGAGTGAATCTTTAACAAATAAATTGATACAACACAGCTGTGACTGATTAACAAAATAGATCTTGATCAAAATTTGTATGAGGGTATTAAACAAGACTAGAAAACATACAGTGAACAACTACCTAGTTACTACATAAAGGCAAGAGTCCTCTGGAAAGCAGAGCACATGATCATGAATCATCTTACCTCTGAGTAATGACAATAAACTATTTTCCTAAAAAGAGTCTTTCAGTATAGAAAAAACTGCTACCCATAGGGATTGAGAAACCTGCAGTGTTAGAGATTCTATCTTTGGGTTTAAACCTAAATGCTTGCTCACTGAGGTAATTTAGGCAGCATTAAAAAACCGTGTTCAAGACAAAATGTTTTGCCCCTCTCATGAATCCTTGAAACTTCCCCTGACACCTTTCAATTCCTTCTGTTCTTTACAGGAATTTAAGGGTNAGTGACAGTTACAGCATTTAAACAGAACTATTTTTGAACTGAGTTGTAAAATTGTTGATTGAAAGATAATGCATTTGCTAAGCATGAACAGGATGATGCAGATCTTACCTTTCTCTAAAAAACCACAAACTCTTACAACTGAGCTAACAAGACTTATTTTATTTTATTTTGTTTTATTTTATTTTATTTTATTTTATTTTATTTTATTTTATTTTATTTTATTTTATTTTATTTTTTAAAATAATAGGTATAAGAGTGTACAAATGTAATCTAAAAACAGGGAGTTTTATCTCTGCACTGAAAGAGTTTGAAAGTAGATCCACATGCTACCTTTTGAGGATACAAGGTGGTTAAACATAATTTGTGAAAATGGTAATTAGTACAGACTTTTCTTACTCTCAGTGACAATCTGATATGTGCTGGAGCATGGTCAGGCACACAGACACACAGCAGCTGTTTGGGATCTCTGCCTAAGTGCAGAATATGGGGTGTTGGCTCAGTGCTGTCACATCTAAGGTTTGCAAAGTCGGATAACTCAGGATCCTTCCTGGAGCTATGCCATAGTTCTGTGTAAGCTGTAAATTACTGCTGTAGGATCGTCTCCAAACCACTCTCATGACTCTCAAATGAGCATCAAGACTGCTTTCTTCCTATCTTAAGCAAACAGATGAAAATTAGCATTTTCTTTCATTAAGCATTTTGCTTTTTTTTTTTTTAATACTTTAAAGAAGCATTGACTAATCTCTTGATGGGTCACTTTTAGGGAATAGCTATATGCTTGTTTGAGAGTGAATCTTTAACAAATAAATTGATACAACACAGCTGTGACTGATTAACAAAATAGATCTTGATCAAAATTTGTATGAGGGTATTAAACAAGACTAGAAAACATACAGTGAACAACTACCTAGTTACTACATAAAGGCAAGAGTCCTCTGGAAAGCAGAGCACATGATCATGAATCATCTTACCTCTGAGTAATGACAATAAACTATTTTCCTAAAAAGAGTCTTTCAGTATAGAAAAAACTGCTACCCATAGGGATTGAGAAACCTGCAGTGTTAGAGATTCTATCTTTGGGTTTAAACCTAAATGCTTGCTCACTGAGGTAATTTAGGCAGCATTAAAAAACCGTGTTCAAGACAAAATGTTTTGCCCCTCTCATGAATCCTTGAAACTTCCCCTGACACCTTTCAATTCCTTCTGTTCTTTACAGGAATTTAAGGGTGCTTTTATGCCAAGGGCACATGGAGGCAGAAATTAAATAAATAATAACCTAGATAGACTTCATGTTTTGTCAATATATATTTATCATTTTGAAAAGAAGTGGAGTGTTATTAATAATCAACTTTCCCGGGGTCATAAAAGCCCTGATCAGAGAAATGATTTGTCCCTGGCTGTCCAGCTGCAGAAACATAATCCAGGAGTCCTAAATATTCATGCCAAGAGCATCCAATCTCACATGTCTTTTATACCAGTTTTAAAAGTCTTCTGGCAGAAGATGAAAGGTGCTGTAAAAACATTAAACTATACAATTAAAAGCCACTTTTTTCTAAATCATATACAACAGTCTAGGATGGAGGTCCCTGCCTCACACATGTTCAGTGCTAAGGGAAATGTCTTGAATTGCTGTCTTGAATTTCTTAAAGAAATAGATTAGCACATTTCTTTATCCCTCTTTTGTAGCAATAATTTCTAATATTTATCCGTATTAAGGCATTCATATTGTGTGACAGTGTTGCAACACATTAAGAGAATTTGTTAGATTGCCATGTCCTTAAACTCTTGTAATTCAGAATTAAAAGTTGTGCACAGTCTCAAGAAAAGTCATGAGGTGTGAGAGGTGTATGAAAGCTCATGAATGCCACATCACATTTGAGCTCTGTCATATTCATTTAAACATGGTGTGAAGCTGATGTACTGTTGCAAAGATACACAAAAAGTGGGATGATATTTTAAAGAATGTATTTTTACAGATGTACAATATGCTAGATTTGAATGAGCTCTAGGTGCATGTCTAGAGACAAGCTATTCACTCTTAGACTGGGACTTCTTGATCAGATTTCAATTATTGTTTTCAAAGTGCATGCAAGTACCTGTGTCTTGCATGGAAGGGAGGGTTTTGGAAGGGAGACACAATCTGAGATCATCTCATCTGAGTGCTCTGGACTTAGCACTGCAGCTTCATCCTCACGAAATCTCCATGGTTAGATAAAATCCTGATGCTCTTTTTCTATTAGTTAATGTCATCAAATCTATTTCTCATTGACTTTTTGACAGTCATGTTGCTCCAAGGTCTATAAGAGTGTAATACCATATACATTTTTTGGTGCAGAAGTGACCATTTTAAGATACTTTTGTCTGCTCATCTATGCTTGTGATTTATTACACCCCTCAGTCACACAGGCACACTGAAATAAACACTGCCTCCAGAAAAAAAAAAAAAACACCACCAACAGCAGCAAAAAACACCAAACATAACAAAAAAACCCAAAACACCATAGACAAAAGTAATTCCCTATCTCACTTCACAACATAGCACATAAAAGGGACAGGGAACTGCAGCCCAAGGTAGCAGCCAGCAGTTGAGCATAGGCTGCGATACTGAAAAACAACCATAATACCGAGACAAAATATATTCAAAATTGTACCAGTGAAATAAAAAAACAGGTTGAAATAGTTGGCTAAGAAAATTTTACTGCAAGACAGGAATCCACAGGAAATGTGCTAATTCCCTACTTTAGCAATATGGGCCTAGCATAAATTTCTTTCTTATGAAAATTTATACAGCAACAGGCCACAGGATGAACTTTCATTTTGTTTCTCAGTAGATTGGTCTGACGGTTTTCCTTAGAGAAAAAAAAGAAAATAGCAGCAAACTCGCCCAAGACTTAATTTATCAGGAACAGTCCAACAAAAAGGACCCTTAAAAAACAATTTAAAGAGAACAGGTCTGAGGTTGCACTCATGTATAGCCCAGCTGCTAGCATTACCAGAGGTCAAACGTAGTTTGTTTTCAGCATGTTTCCTTGCACAGATATTAGTCTTTGTCTGTAATTTTGGCTAAGTCTCTATTTTCCTAGCTCAGGTTAATCTAACACATCATCTGTCTTATTGTTTCTTTAAAAAACCTCAACCACCAACATTTGCAAGTCATGGTATTTGAAATACTTTTCTTTGGGTCAGTTTGTTAAATTGCTTCAGATTAAATAAACAAAATCACAGTCTGTTATGTTTTGAATAGTGTAAATTTATTTATATAGAATATCTGTTATTTTGAGGTAAAACCAGAAAGCCATGTCCTTAACCCCTATAAGAAATTATAGATCTACAGAAGCTACACTAGTTTCTGCTCTCTGAGGGCCTGGCATGGAAGGCTGATTACCTGATCCAGACATGTTTTAGATATTTCTTTTACTAAAGGCCACTGTTTTCAGATGATTAGAGTGGGAAATGGGGTGGTTTGACGAATGAAGGAGCACTTGTCCTTCTTGATGTGACCAAATCTGACTTCTGCTAATTATCAGATTATATTGTTGGATCTAGCCCTTCAGATGCTTAAGACCAGACTTAAGGCTAGGTTCAAAAAGAAACATGGATTGAAGGCATAGTGTATATGACCCATGGTGTTGGCCCCAAGGTAAAAGTCTGTTGTGCCTGTGACCAGAGCTCCCTGTGAGGCCTCACCATGTTTTATACAGTTCTCCAGCTCTTCCCATGTATTATATGAGAACAAGATTTGCCACAACATAGTCCACAAGTGGTGGTCATGGTGCCTCAGCTAGACAACGTGGAATGCCACAGAGGGCTGCATCTGACACTCTTTCTCCCAATTAGGTGCTCCTGTGTTCTGAAGATTCAGAGTCTGAAACAGATTATTGTGCTTTCGTTAAACATCTGTTATTCCCTTAAAGAAAGCTCTTGTTTTTCCCCTTCCCCAACAGTGGTTAGAGCAGTGCACAGAAAGTCAGAGCTTTAAGATACTCTCCCTTCCTGTGTCTCATTGCAATATATCACTATGGGTACTTCTCACATATGAAGAAGAGTAGATAAAAATGTACACTGGCTATTCTGCTTGTCAAAGTTGAGCCCCTATACATCCAGGAATGAAAAATTCACTGGCTCAGAGAGAATGCATGGTGTAGACTGGATTTCTGGCCAGTTCGTGTCTCTCTTTACAGCTCTAATTTATTAAGAAGGGGAAGGGGGCAAAGGAATCTATACCATCTTTTTTCAACTACTTCTATAATAAGAAAGGTTCCTTTAAAAGCTGGAAACTGACCTCAGCTCATGTAGTTAAGGATATGTGTTTAAATTTTTGTGCACAAATCCTTTATGTTCTTTCTGTTGTAGAATTTATAGGGATGCAATCAAGATCTGCTCTGGATGTAAGTCCTACTACTGTCAGTGATCATCTTCCTATTGGTATCTTAAACTGGATTTGGGCCTGTAGAAATGTGGTGTTTGCTGATATAAGTTTCTCAATCTCTCTTTTTCAAAAGGCACTATTAAAAACAGAAAAATCTTTATTTCTTCAATTTTTTATAACCAAAATAGAATGGTGCAAATTAGCATAATGTTTTTCCTAGATATTGAATTTACCAAATCCTTAATGAGAAAATATTTAATAGGGTATATACATATAATTTTTTTACAAAACACATAAAAAACAACAGATGTTGGACCAAATGTTTAAAGCATCAACTCTTTAATAACTCTAATTATGCTTTAATACCATTTTCTGGTTAGGAGTGGATACAAAGTCCCAATAAGTCACATATGTAGAATTATATCATTTTTTCTTTACACTGTAGCAGTCAGTCCCAGAAGATTTTATTCATGTTTAAAATGAAATTAATATTTTATTTAGTTTCAAAATATTAAAAACATAGAAAGCATTTCTAAATAGAACAACTGAATGAAAAAAAAATTATTTAACAGACCATTTTCCAAAAAAAACATACTATCAAATACTTTTACAGTCTTTGATAACAAATTTGGAACTAAGTCCTGCTCTTATTAAAGATGAGGTGGGGTTGTGTTAGTATCTCTGAAAAAATTGATGGTGTTACAAACACTGCAAATGTAACCATGCAGTACTTCAGGATGTTTACTTCTCCCCAGCTGAGTTTGTCTTAAGGCGCTGCTGACTTTGTATTTCTGTTGAAGACAGTGTGCTAAGAAAATCAGTAATTTTGTTACTGTATATTTCATGACCAAGGTCCTGTTAGTGTTCCTGTCCTTCCTTTCTACCTGGAAACAAAGTGCTAGGAGATCTACCAGAAGTGTAAGGCAGATCTTAATTAATCTTTTATTTTTAAGTAAATGTTCAATAAAAGACACTTTCTGGTCTGCATTGAGTTTTTTCAATAACTAGCTAGATATTTAGAAAGTTGTGGTACTTTCAAGAGAACTTGCTATGGAAATCAAATTTCAAAACATGGTTCAGCCCAAGAGAGAATAGAAAATATCATCAGATGTAGGTTTAATAACAATTGTTTGCATATATAAGAATTACATTCCAAATTTATGCAAATTTTCTTCCTAAAGAAAACACTACTATATTCATACAGTGGAAATTAGTTTACCAAGAACTTGGTTCAATAACTTATGTGCTTTGTGGTCCAACAATTCTGACATGAACTGTGAATCATTCTTGAAAATGTACAAGTAGTACAGGCAAGCCATCAATTTTCGGATAAAAGAAGCAGCTGGTTTTGCAGAAATCTGGTTTTACTACCCTTCAGCAGAACAGTACACAAAGTTTCAATAATGGAGGCAATTCAGGAATTGTAAAGTTTTTGGTTTAGAGGCATTTTGCCTTTCCCAGAATCATCAAACAATTCCAGTTAAATATGAATTGCAAACATAAAAGCAGGTCTATAAATGTCTCCTGTGAGTATTTAATAAAATGGACAATTTTCAAAGTTGTCTAAGACATTGCAGTTGACAAGGAAATCAAGCAAGATTCCTTTGAATCTTATATTAAGCCAGTAGCAGTAAACCAATACAATTTTACAGTGATTTTTCCTATTACTGCATTAAAATTATGTTGTAATTCCTGAGTGTCTGGATAAAATGACTTTTTTTTACCATTCAATCACCAGTAAATTATCTAAGCAGATGGAAATACTTTAATCTCTTCTTATTGTGTTTGTCTCATGCTGGGTACAACATATGCTGGAATCAAAAGCTCAGCAGTCAAACAAAATTTTGATATTTAAAGAAAAAAAAAGGAATCAAAGGCTATTCTCTAGAACTTTGCTTCCCAAGAGCCCCAAAAGCCAGAGCATCCTCCTGTAGTCTTCATCTAAGAAATATTGAGTTTTATGTATTTGAGTCACAAGTTTTTATTTTGAAATGTTTCCCAGCTGAAGAATCATTTATCTATTCCAATCATGCAGCAACAGCAGCAGCGTAAAGAAGATAAGTAAACCAAGAAACACTATGAAGGTCTGCCCAGAACCAGTAACTCTACCCACCACCCAAACAGGTGCTGTCCTTTGCATTACAGAAGTAGAGGAAGAAAAAACTCAGTAGACTAGAGTTGTGATTCTATGTCTGTGTTTTCTTTTCAAGCAGGTTCAGATTAGCTGAAACAACAGCCTGTCTCTCAAGACGAGGGTACCACTTCTCCTGCTGCTCTGTGAATTGCGTCACATGATGTGTCATAAGATGGCCAAAACAGGTAAGCACCTGAGTCTGCAACAGGCACACCTGAGTCTTTACCTCCCAAGAGTGGAAATTCATCCTTGTTCAAAAGAAAGCAAACAATGTCTGTGGATGACACCCTGCTTACACTGTTTGACTTATCATTTTCTTGGTGAATACAGAAAAATAAGTTAGGAAGTGTGACCTTCTGTAATTCGCAGACTGGCATATACATATCAGGGAAGTTTTCAATAGAAGTTTTTTTTAAAAGAACATGTAAGATTGTAGAAGTTCAACAAGTTAGAATTTGGAAATTGAGTGACTTGTTTTGTTTTGTTTTTTTTTTTTTTTTTCAAAGCTAAAAATATCTTTCTGGTATAAAGAGGAAAGTTGTAGTGGGAAAAAAAATTATAAAGAAAGTGGATCCAGTTGAGCCAAGCTCTCACATTCAGGGGCATTTGAATCTGTGCCTTGCACAGCCCACACTGGTTTATGTCTTGAATCCTTCTCTTGTTCTTCCTCTAGACCAGTGAATAAGCAATTTTTCTCACACATGATCTTCTTCAGAAGACAATTCTGATGTACACTGTTAACTTAGTCTGGGGTGGCTTTAATGTTCACTCTGTCTGTACAAGAACACTTGTGGAACAATCTGTCTCATACACAGAGCATTTGCTCTTTGCCACTTTCTGTGGTTCATTTTCGTCAGCTACAGTGATAGATTAATGATGTATCAACACTCCCTCTGCAGGGACCTGACTGTGGGTTTTCTCTGTCCTAAGCTAGTGCCCTAGACAACAGACACTTCTGATCCTGTCAGGGGGAGCAGAGGGGGAGTAGTGACAGAGAACAAAAGAAAGAGGTCAGGTTATGCTTTGAAGTAAAAGAAGGAAAGCATTTAAATCCCTAAAAATTCCTAAAGAATAATAATAAAAAAAAATAATATTAGTTCAGGAAGTTAGCTGTACAATGAATTACATACATAGCATTTGAATGAACACTTTTTCTTTATTTATATCTTATTATAATACAGTTGTACTTGAACATGACATTATTCCAATAATGGTGTTTTTAGTTAAATACATTGTAAAGGTAACATGATTTCATTGTACTTAGTACTTCTTTATTTAAGACATCAGAAGATACCATTTACTGTCTTTAATTTCACATTACATAAGTGCATCTTTTATTTCACCACAGCCAGGAGTTACTTGCTATCTATCAGTGCTTTCCCATATGACAAGACCTGCAGGCTCTTGGCTTCTCAGTGCAGCCTGAAGACACCAAGCATTCAGGTGAGCTCAGCTGTCATGAGTTTCCACCTTTTCTGCTCAAGTTCAAATGTGTCACTTATTTTATCTTATTCATAAGATTTAAAGGAAACTTAGGGCAATGACATGATATATTTTGCTATGGGTATATATGACATTTAATTATTATTAAAGTTGTTCATAAATTTTATTCAGATAAATCAGAAACTCAGATATTTTGAATCTGAGTTTCGTACACTCAGCCTGCAGAAGGTCTAATACAGCTATTTTCCTTTACCCACCTCTTCACTAATTCCAGCTACTGTAGTAATGCCACCTCTAAACCTGGATAACTCAAGAAAACGATCTTTCCTAAAAACAACACTAAATAATTTATGATTTGGGTATGTGTGGTGATACTCCTTCAGGCACTTTCCACAAGTGGAGAGTTAAAATTGGCATAAAGCTGGTGCTTCTACTAGTGATCACATCCTACGGGTAAATAAGGTCAGTTTTGTTTCATGTCAGTATCATGCTAGAAAGTAGTGCTAGCTTGTGCTGCAGTGTTGGTGCACATCCCTCAGAGGTGCAGAGACCTCTTGGAGCATGCCTGCTCTGTCCCATGGACATTACTGTCATCCAGAACTTCCCATGAACAGGAGACAGACAGACTCTGTCTTTAGGGATCTGCCTCTAAGTTGTCTCACCCCCATGATGGGGCTGTGCTTCTGGCGTGACACCGCACTCCCACAGCCACACTGTCCTTGCAGGTGAGGTAGGATGCCCCTCACAGGTGAAGTGGGATGTCAAAAACTTTTTCCCATGAATTTTTTGCTGAACATGAGCACATCCTTAATTTTTCACTTTTGGTGTGCACCATCAGTCTGCCATAGCTTTCACACTTATGTTCATGCAAGAACACTGACTGAACTGCCATCCTCATGCAGATGTAGGAGACTGTGGCACTGACGGTACTGCTGCATTTTCTCTAGTATAGCTCAGTCTTTGAGCTTCATAATCTTTCTGGTGGGAGCATAGTTGTGTGATATAAGCCGTATTTGCCTCAAACATGTATTATTTAAGGTGGGAAACAAAAGAGTGTTCCTGTACAAACTCCTGCATAACATGGTTTTAGAATTTCACCCTGTAATTTTGTCTGTGTTTTAAGCCATGTCCTTTTAGGAGAATAATAGAAGCTTCTTTGTCCTGAGACTTCCAGGAAATGTAGCCAGTTCTTATCCCCCAGAATTGGCATGGAAATGCGTATATGTTAACTCTTTTCTATTTTAGGATTCACTAGTGTTTTCCTAAGAATAAAATATACAAGGTATAATTAAAGCCTGCTGAAATTCTTCTACAGCCCATATCCTCAGTAAAACAAAGTAATCAAAGCTGTGGCACATTCAAAAAGACTCGGTTTGCCCCAGAAAAAAAATCTGATTAGTTTTCTCCAGGAAGCTAAAGTCTGAAAAAATATACTGTTCCACAGTGGGAAATCTGCTTAATAAACAGCCTCTCACCAGAATAAACTCTGTATAAAATTGTTACTATTTTTATTTTATTATGCAAGAGGAATTACATGGAAAAATTAAAAATAGATTGGAGACAAAAGCCTGAGTTGATATGAATATTTTATTTAAAAAGTTTAATGACCTGGTTTGCTAGGCTTTTCTTGCAGAATACCAAAACTTAGTTGCTAGTGTTCTCATATTTGTTTTCTCCTGTTTATTTCTTTTTGTGTATCACTAAATTTGAACTGACCACACTACATTACGCTCTATTTCCTTAGTTATTTGAAGCCTGGTGACTAGACCTGATTGAATAATATTTGACTGACTAAAAGTGAGGCATGTTCTAACCCGTAATTATTAATCATTTACAAAGAAAGTAAGGGCCATGTTAAAAAATTTCATTAAGTGCAGGCTGCCACTGCTGGGCAGTGGCATTTGCCTTTCACAAACATGTAGAGTCACTTGCAGAAAATCAGCATTTGTTTCTCTTCCCCTACACACTGCTGCTGTCTCAGTTAAGGAATTCAGTTTCCAGCCAAAGCCATTTCACCTTTTATTTTTGAAGTCATGTTTATAGTGTTATATACTCTAGCCTGGAGGTCAGAGATAACACAAAGAACAGTGATATTTATTTTACAAAAGGTGACTGAAACAGGGTCTGATGCAGGCATGAAGTGCATGCAAGAACTCTAAATACTTGTGTAAATGTATATACACTAAATCAGTACTGCTACTTCTGTGTTGCAGAGCACATGGCAATAGCCACAGGATCCACACCAACTAATTGTTGGTGGACAAGCACCCAGGGCACTGGAGTCTAACTTTGTGGTGACGGCAAGTTCCCATGTTCCCCCTGGCACTGTGTTTTGCATATGTTCTGTCATAGGTGTGAAATTTCCCCTCCCAGTTTTATGTATGCCCTTATGTTTATGCATATCCCTTATGGAATATGTAGGATTTCTGGAAAGTTCTGCTGTATTCGGTACCCCATTTGTTAATTCGAATAGAACCCTCCCCTGAGTTTGTCCCATTGGATGTTTTCCCCTGTCACCTCACAGTTTAGCGAACCCCATTGGTTGTAAGCCTTTATTCCGTCCCTTTTCACCCCCATACAAAAGTCCCCGCGCGGCTTTGCCCTTCACTCTTCTGCTCTTATATTTCACCTGCAATAAAGGATTGGAACAGCACGGAGAGTCCCTCTCTCATCCTCTGCTTCTGCCAGCGCTTCTTTTACATCGGCTCACAGCCTGCTCCTTGCGAGGAAGCCAGCTACGTCTGCTGTCCTGCAGCTAAAATCCTGTCCCCAGGGACACCTTCTGCAGTCAGACACCGTGCAAGTCCCGGGCAGCTTGCGCCTGCGTCACTTCTGATCCTGGCGAAGGGCATCCTTCAGATATCCCATGTATAACATAAGCCTCTAGCCACCTGGTTGCCTAGTGGGCTGGAAAATAAACCAGCATATAGCTGGACCTAGTCTAAAAAGTGCTGAAAATATGATACAAGTCAAACACAGTCATTTGCATATGAGATTTCCTTTAAAAAATAAATTAGAAGAGAACTAGATCCAAACAATAACTGGACAGACATGAACAAGAAGGATTAGCATAGCTAAAAACCTCTCCAAACTCCTGTAAAACTAAAATAACTTAGTACATTATCTAGTGGATCTCTTTTATATGAAAAACAGATGGGAGAAGGAAGTAGAAGAAAAGTCACGCTGCAGAGCAGTAAAAAAAAAAGATACAAAATATCATTTTATGAAGTAAAAAATGTCTTCAGTTGGCACTTCTAGCACTCACATCCACTGTATAGACATTTTCAAGGCAATGCTCTATTCTCCTGCCTAGTAACTGGCTTCCTAATTCTTCTGTAGAAATCATATTGTGACTTGTAATTTCACTCAGACTGCACAGAAGTTGAAGTCCAATGTCTATGCCTTTAAAGAAAGGGCCAAACTAGCATTAGGACTGGCTATGCAATCTTAGATTTATTTTTTGTTTTATTATTTTGAGATATTAGATATCTGAGTGGGATGCCATAAGTTTTGAGAAAAAGAAAGCTCTTTTTCTTTTTCTTTTTCTTCTTTTTCTTCTTTTTCTTCTTCTTTCTTTTGTCTTTTTTTTTTTCCCTAGGAGCTAGAGCTTCTAAACCTTAAAGAGCAGTTCAAACAAATAAGAAAACAAAAAACCTCTGTGTGTGAGTGACAGCGCCAAGGTCTTCTGCTCATCTAGAAATAGCTAATGAGATGATACAGAAAAGCAGTGCTGTTCTGATTTTCTGGCTTTATTGATAAAACCCAGATGGCTTTAGAAACGATGCAATGGATGCACAATAGGAATAATTTCTTCCAGAAAGATTTCCTTTTAATCTTTTGCATAAAAGAGATTGATTTAAACCTGAAATAGGGACTTTTCAAAGCCTCTGCAATATTCTTTATTTTAGCATGAATTATAACAGCTCTAGCTTTTCTTGAGATATGTATAAATGACAAAACTCTTTTAAATTTGGTGGGGAGATAATCTAAGACATGTTCTGTTACACAAAGTTGGCGAAAAAATGATTTGCTGCTTATATGGAAGATAAAGATGTTGCACGCTAAGGACAAATATTCATTGAATTTATCAAGGCCTACTCAGGCTAATTTATAAAGACTGAGCCATTATAAAGCAAGAATGGAGATGGCACATAATATAAATCATAATTGCATACAATGATTTGCTGCAACTAATGGGATAAACTAGGGTCTTTGTTTTGAAGAAGACTAGTTTTAAGTTGTTTAACTAGTAGAGAAATTGTTTTTAAAGACAGGGCTTAAATTGTTAATGCACTCATGATCACTAATTTCTAAAAAATTATGGTGAGAAATAAAATCATTCCTATTTAGGATGTTTCCCAAATCACTCTGCACATTTATTGACAAGTACTGTGAAGGCTATCACTCCATGAATAAGATGGGAAAAACCCAAACAAACCAAAAACCTACAAATGAACAAAAGAAAGCTGCTAAAATTCCTTTTATGAACCTTCTTAGTCAACTGTTCTTATAGAAATTTATTCTTGCTTCCCAAACAAATCCAGTCAAGTAATATATCTATACTTGGCATGTTACATTGGGTAAATAAAAATCTAGGAATGTGTTTAATTAAGGTTATGAACTAGGCTTTGAGAATGTTTGATTTTTGATTCATTAAAAAAAAAAAAAAGAAAGAAACCTTGAAAGATATTGTTTTAATATGTCGCTTTTGAAATGTCCTTTTATTCCAGCAGAGGTAAAAGATGTAAAACTGTATTCAACTTTGTCCTAAATGAAATACTTAATTAAGAAAGAACTGTTTTTCCTGTTCCCTCTTTCACCTCCCAGCTCTCAGCAGAGACTCAGCTATAGCACCAAGTTTTATCATGTGTGTTTGCTTCCTAATAATGGTTACAGGAAAGGACAGCTCATAGGAAAGAAGGTGGGAAGAAGTGATTTTTTAAGTATTTCATCTGACTTTCAAGTGTCACAAGTATTCACATGTAATCTGTGACTTTCCCTTTCCTTTGGTCTAGGAAAAAAATAAAAAAGGTACTATTTTTATTTGTCACCATGTACTTATATCCCACTGATGTCAGCAAGGCCAGAGGATAAATTGTAGCCTTAAGGAAGCTGAATGGTGACAGACAGTTCTGGGATCATCTGGGTATTTGCTATAGTATAAAAAACCAGTCAAGTTTCCCTTCAGACATTGTCTGTCTCCTGTCATTCTTGTAACATCCACGGGGCCTGAAGGCTGAGAGCTGAGCATCCCTTACAAAGGGCAACCTCAGCCAGCTCCTCCTGACAGGATTTTGATGCAGAACAGCAACAACAAGTCAGGCTGGGGTGATCTTCTACATCTGTTTTGAGCAATTAATCCCCTAGAGGTAACTCCATTCACATGAAACTAATTTTGCAGTGTTAGCTAGAATGTGATTGAGTGAGCAGACTGGAAATTGAAGAAACTTGGTATTTATTTTGTGAAAACAAATGAAGAGGCCATTAACCTTCCAATAGAAATGATTACCATATATGTTTTAAAATAATAGTCCTTTCTCTTCCCAGGCTTGAGAGCTGTGCAACAGCTTTGGTGACAATCAAGATGATGCTACTTGTCAACACTAAGCCAAAACAGATTATTGTGATGAGAGAATCAGAACTCTCCAAACATGATCATGAAATCTGACCCCATCGACTCCTGCAGCCTCTCTTGTTATCAATCAGCTGTAGGTTAAATTCGCTCAGAGAAGAAAGTAATCAAACTTTATTTCAGAGTGTAGTAAGATAATTTCCTAGACCTTACTGAAATAAATGTATGCCTCTCTTACAAATTAGTGTCTATTTGGACTTGAATAAAGAATGTTGAAGTCCTTGTATTCCTTGAATATCTGAGATCACCAAAAAAGTCTAATCTATTGCTAAATTTTCAGATTCACATAAATTCATCATATTGTATGTACACATACTTTATAATTCCACTGCCAATGTAGAGACATGAATGACAGATTAAGTCTAGATGTATTTGATTTTGTGCATAGATACAGACACTTAACAACACAAAGTTTTCTGCTTCTCCTGAAAGTGCCTATCTTACTTCCTGGCTGTGTACAAAGAGATTCCCCGAGTAGACACTATTTAGCCACAACTCAGTGTGAAAGAATCCCATTAGTAGCTTGGTCACATGCAATTTCTGAGGCCAAACTGTTTTTGAAACATTCATTTCCTCTGTGTTAAACATAAATTCCACCTCCTTCTGGTGTCCCTCCCACGAAACAACTTTAGAATGATCTCCATTCATTTATTTGGAGAAATTTTGTAGCACTGAGTGCAGACAAATCTGCTTTTTAACACATTGCCTAAGCAATAGACATAGCTCTTCCCCTTCAGCCTCCATCCTTATTTACTTTGATATTGAAAATAATTTTTGTGTTTTAAAAAATTGCTTAGGCAAATGTAATCTTGCCATCCAAACTTATATTTAACTCAAAGATAAATCTAACCTACTGCTTCCCAATCGCAAGTTAACCGTAGAATCATAGAATTTTTTGGGTTGGAAGGGACTTTAAAGATCATCTCATTCCAACCCTGCTGCCATGGGCAGGGACACCTTCCACTAGACCAGGTTGCTCAAAGCCCCATCCAATGTAGACTTGAACATTAAAAGAAATGGCATCATCCCCAACTTCTCTGGGCAACTTGTTCCACTGCCTTACCACCCTCACAGTAAAGAAAATATTTAGTTAACTTACAGTTTAGAATTAAATTGGTATTTTAAGAACCGAGTTTGTATCCTCTCATAATAAGGAAATTATGACTGGTGTGCAGAGATACATGGATGAGCTCATTTGAAAGCTAAAACCATATAAATAATTATTGCTACTTTCCAAAAATTTTACATGTAATAAAGAGATTGATATGAGCATTTTTGGGTTTTTCCAGCTGAAACACTCAGGGATTTGTGATTCATTGAATTTTAGAAATAACAGGATCTCTTGTTCTAAGCAGATGTGTGTCTTGAACCCAGTTTCCCCATGGATCCTTTTTATGGCTAAATCTGATAGGAATTTGCTTCCGCAGTTATCTTCAGACAATCTTTTTTTTTCAGCCTCAAATCCAGGTAGATCTTCAAGTCAGGGATAAGCTTTTATTATTTAAAGAATCCAGTGACCTAATTCCCAAAGAGCTTTTGCAGTTGGGAAATCTTTTAAGAGATACTATATTCTGATGGCAGTGCTCTATACAGAAACATAGCAAACATTTAGAAAATGCTTTGCTTCCCAGCAGATTAACTGTTCTGACTGATGTTAAAAAAGAAGAGAACTATTGCTATCATTGTCATAAACTGGTGGTCCCTTCCCTCTACACCTGAAAGACCAGGCAGAAGGCCTGAGCTTAACAAAGTTTGTCTGGGTGGATCTGCTCTCGAATAGGCCTCGGGCTGCTACAGCCATTGCTTGGGGCTGAATTACTTAACTTGAAGAAAGCACAACTAGTATGATTTCTGTGGGATATGTAGTCATAAAAAAATTAGTTGTTATGAAAATCTACTTTCATTTAGAGAACACCATCGTTGGAAAGGCACTCTATGAAGAAAAATCCATCTTAAAAATATGCAGATATTGTGAAAAGTGAAGGGACACGTTGAAAACACAGAATTAAGAAACACATAATCAATACCAAACACTGATAAGTAGGTTACTATGCTATCTAAAGGACTATTTTTATGTTTTACAGTTCTCCCCACTTGGAGCACATCATCTCACTGCATGCTAGCTCACACCAATTATTATCATGTGGTGAACTGTGTGTCTTTTTGTATCAATGAACTGTAAGTTCTAAAAAATTAAAGCATGTTGAGCTATCAAAAAATAAAATACAATGAAAAAAGATGAATTGGACAAAATCCAGCTTGGAGATTTATTCCATTTTTTATGTGAAAAAAAGTGTATGTACTTTATGATCCCTCTGGGTACAACAGTTCTTAAACCTTGTGAATTTTAATATAAGTACATGAATCCATACAGATTTGAAAAAGATTTATGAACAATGTACACTTAAAATTATTGTCTACACATAGCAAAAATAAAAGCCCATCTCATCACTAGTTTCTTCTCACCCTGAACTTTCCCTTTAAATCTTATAAACCTGATAAAAGAAGCAAGGGGGATGTCACAAGTTTGAACAGTTTTTCTATCATCGGGTCAGTAAGGTTTCATATATTTTCAGACAATTTTATGATTTACAGTTCTCACATTCCAGTCTGGTTATGACTATAGCAAGGTCCCAGCGACTGTCACATCCATGAGTCACATTATTAATCCACTGCCAGACTCTGTTTGAACTGCTACACTTTGTAAAGGAGCCAGCATGAAACTCTTGGTTTTTTGCAGACTGTCTGGTAGATCCTTAGTGAGTAAAAACCGAAGTTTCATAGACCTCAATAAAATTCCAGCCAAACACAGCCACTGATAGTCCCTTGGTACTTATCTCAACTCCTATTGACTTATTAGGTGTCTAAACAGCAGTAGCATGCAGGAATCAGAGTCACTGAACATGTATTTTGTAAAAATGCCAGAAAAGTATTTGTAGATGACAGTGACAACAGAATATTTCTAGTGCATTGTGGCAATAAATCTTACAGAATGTACTACATTCCATAATACATTTTAGCAATCAGGTTTTTGTATTTGTCATATTATCTTCTGCACCATCCAGCAATAGGTGTTAATAAAAATTTTACTCATGACAGCAAGCATCTAGCAGCGCACAATCTGATTACATTTCTCTCATGCTGAAATCTTTACTGGGCAGCTCACAGGCACAAATATTAGTTTAATAATGGACAAGAATGATGCTAAAACACGTGAACAGCACAATTGTACTACAAATACATTTTAAATTTTGGTCTTTTTTTCTCAATAGACTACTGAAGACTTATTCATGGACCAAGTAATTTTGCATGGCATTTAGAAACAGCACCACAATTATTTCTGTATCAGGACTTGAAATCAGTATCGGAAACAATAAATGCTGTCATAAAAATCAAGGACTGTGAGAAAGTCATGCAAAAAAATTAACCACAGCATATCACCAATTAAGGAACTGCTGGTTTCCTTCTCTGTTGTGGAAAAAGTGTTAAAGAAAGGATTTTGAGGGGAATAACACAACAACTGTGTGACTGTGAAATGAAATTAAGGGCGAGATGGGGAAAAACAACAAAAGTCACATGCCTCAAAACTCACAAAGTTTGAAAAATGGGCGGTGAAAAGTAGTAATAAGACTGGAGATGAAGCTGGTGCTTCAATATTAATGATGAGATGACAAGACTACCCCTAAAATGAAGCAAGTTATTGTGGCACTACATGTGGCAAGGGAGGTCACAAGTACGGCAAAATAGATGTGTCAGTGCAAGAGCTCTCACATCTGGTTTGGTGTGCAAGACTACATTTGCCCAGGCCCAACAAAGGTTATTTATAATAGAAGTGCAAGATGATGAAAGTCTGGACAAAACCTTTAGCTGAAGATGGGTAGGAAAGGGAGATATCCTAGATCTGTTCTATGGGAGGAACATGACCACACTGATTTTGGTCAGATGAGGTGATCTGGTGTGCAGGTGACTTATGGCTATGACCAGGCAGATCATCACCCTACTGTCAATATGGTTGAGGAAAGGCAGCATGGAACATATGATATTGGCAAAAACAGGATCAAGCAAAAGGAGGAACAACTACAATTTATACATTCGGAGTATGCAGCTCAATTTCTATTTGCAGAAAATAAATATACAAAAAATACAGAGAGAACAAAATTATAGAATCATTAAGGTTGGAAAAGATCTGTAAGACCATCAAGTCCAATCATAAGCTCAATAGTGTCAAATCCACCACTTAACCAAAGACTACTGAAAATAAATAATAAGGAAAAGAGTGGGCAAGGAAATGGATTCTCACCTCAGAAGACTGAAAAGACCAACGTCCCTCAAAGACAAGGAAGACTAGAGAGGATAATGAATGAGAAATACCTACACTTATAGAAGAGGAGAAGGAGCAAGAGTGAGGTGAACGCCTGTATGGAAAAATTGCTTTATCTTCTCTGCTTTCAGATATAGACAGTCAATGACAGGAATGGAAGGCTCGAGGTGACTTAACTAAAATTGCAAATGAGTTTAGGATGTTCTTCTTGATTTTGGAGCTAAAGTACTCAAAATCCAGTGGAGGTTAACTGAGGCTGTTTGCATTCAAGTGTAGTTCTTACCATTTGATTTGCAAGGTATATGTCCACATGGGAGCTGATTACCCTACACTCCTTTCACAGTCAGTGAAGAGAAATTCATACCTGTAGGAGACAACTTTGGCCGGTTTATCTTTGACCCTCGTATTTGGATGAGATGAGTTGGGTTTTTATTCTACTTCTTTCCAGTCATTGCAAAAGGAACGTTGGGCAATTAGTTCCAACTTCAATGTCTGTCACAGAACTCTATATTGTCTGCTTTTGGTCAGCAGAATCACACATTTTAGCAGATATTTTATAATAATGATATAATAATTAACACATCTTTTGTCCAAAATGCTCTAAAATCATTTGAGATTTGTTTTGAAATTTTTGAACAAGTCCTGTAGACTGAAACCATAAGAATCCACTGGCAGTATGAATTATGTCCCTTTACTTATAAAATGCTCCAGTTTGGGGGATATTTACGGCAGCATTGATTTCGGTCCAGAGACTCTTTTAGTTTTAATGGTCACCTTTGAATCTGATCATTCTGCAAAATCACAGGGAATCAGGGAAATATCTGTCACCATGCTAGACAGTAGTAAACAGAAATTTTATGGTAAAAGGTTATTTAATTTTGTTTATATATTTTTTCTACAACTGAGGGTCACAGTTGTCATGTGTGTGCCCTTTCATATGTCAATATACATATATAAAATTTTTATATATATATATATATAAAAAAATGTTTAAATACATGTTTAAATGCTGTTTAAAGGCTGTTTCTCTATTCCAGTAGTGATAGCAGAACCAAAATCTCCCTTGATCATATCCCCTGTAACATCTGCTTGCCTTTTCATACATGCTCATTTGGGACAAAGTTCTTTGAACTTATTCACCTCTTTAACTATTTTAATCAGCTCTGAGAATACAGAAAAGGGTAATTTCATGCAAGATACCTTGACTGGATAAAAATTAGATAAGCATGAATTATGACAGTTTTAAAAATCACAATATAATCCACCCTCCCTCGGGTGTGTATTTCTCCCTCTATATGGGTCCAAACTCAGTTTTTAAAAGGCAGTTTAGGAAAGTAGGTACTGATGTTCCAAATCTGTACTTGTGCTGCGCCAGTTGCCCACTGGGAAGGATGGCTCAACATGGGTGTTTGCATTGGAACAACATACTTGTGCCATTTATTTCCTTGTATAAAGCCTGAAGTGTCTCTAAGAATCCTTTAGCTCATGACCTGGAAGAAACTGGAAGCTATTGCAGTAGCTTTGGATTGCCAGACTAGCAGGTTACTGCCAGGCATCACTGACTCTGCCCTGCAGTATTGTCTCAAGCTGTTTGCATTGGCTCTGTGCTGCAGGGCGAGCTGTCATTTGGCCATTTCCACCAGTTTTTCTTAACCAAAGAAGCAGTCTAACCCTTAGGTCACAGTGTTTAGAAAGCACTGCTGTTTTCTATTTAGGGGTGAGGGAGAGAGTTGAAAGCTTAGCCTGGTATTCTTCACCCTTCACTATGCAGAAGCACTTCACATCGTTAGCGCAGTGTCTGCCAACACACTGGCACACTGCACGGGAATGCTCCTTACTTCCAAAAACAACAAACCAAGAACAAGGGAAAAGGCTCTATTTTATACAAAATAAAGCAAGTTTTAGTCTGTAATATGTACTCCTAAGTGAACCCACAGAAGATTTTTCTTATGTCTCTAAAAGCAAAAAAAAAAAAAAAATTAGAAATTATAGAAATACAGGATACAGGAAACCTCAAAAGGGACCATGTGTGGTCCTTAGTTAGACACCATAGGATTACTTAGTCAGAGAGTAAAGCTCTGACACAGAAACCAAACCTCTATGGCAGAGAAGAACTTTATAACAGCCATAGAAGTGGGGGATTGCAAGGAGGACATTTGCAAAGCCATGCCTTCAAACTCAAGACCAGCAGTAAAAGACCAAAAGCTACAACTATGTCAAAGAAAAATCGGAAGAGATTCAAGGCATCTTTCTTTATCAAAATGCAACTCAGATCAACCTACAGTTCCTACTGACATAACCACAAGGATAAAATATTCCCCTGGAAGTCGATTCTAATTTAAAATACAGAGTCAATTAATGCAGAGTGCTTCAACAGGACATATGAATAGGCACCAGTAATAGTTTGATTTACCAGAAGAACAAGAGTAATATCTACCCAAATTTTTAATGTGCTACTGGTGCTATTTCTGTGATTACTTTACACTTAACTTCCTCTCAAGCTCTTTTAATTTTTTGGTTTGGGTTTTTTCCTAAGAAAATATTAGACTCACAGAAACAGAAAAAAATTACTTAGAGATAATTGCAGAGGTTTGTAATCCAGCCTCTTACTGGATGGCTAAATTCAGGGTTAGATAAAAAAAAAAAAAAGTGTTTTGAAAGTTTCTGAGGACAGAGCTTCAACAATGTCTCTCTCTGTGTATTGGGTTTCACATTGCTTTTGTTGAAACTCCTGCCACTTCTCTGAGTCAATCATT
Source organism: Platysteira castanea (assembly GCA_013397175.1). Classification (NCBI taxonomy): domain Eukaryota; kingdom Metazoa; phylum Chordata; class Aves; order Passeriformes; genus Platysteira; species Platysteira castanea. The sequence goes on from VYXC01009030.1 coordinate 557,375, forward strand.
TTGTCTTGCCAAGGTGCCTTTCCTCTGAAGGGCAGCTCCTCCCTGCTGGGTTTTGACACTACCCCACAGGGTGCCACTTGTGAGGGAGGTGAGGCTGTGTTCCTGTCCCATTCTCCAGGTTTTCAGTGGATAAATTAAACAGTATAGGCACTATACCAACCCCTTAGGAACATTATCTGTAGCTCAGCACCAGTCAGATTTTACACAGTAGCTTGTTCTTTTATATTAACATACTTCAGCTCTGAAATTATGCACAGCTAAAGTGAAAGATTTCAGAGATTAGACATAATCCCAAATCCAGCAACCCAAGCAATTTTTCACCTACCCTGCAGTCCATGTATCTAGCCCATATCCTTCTTGGCTATTATCTGACTACAAGGGTGTTTTGTGATACCCTATCAAAAACCCTACTGATGTCTATCTCTTCTTGGTTCTTTATTAGAAGCTGTTACAGATGTTCTCATTTGTGTTTCCTATGGTCTATGCTCATACTGCGTGTGCTCTCAGGCATATTAATACTTCTCAGAATTCAGAAATAGCTTCAGAGTATGTGGAAAGTCTATAGTGATGAATGCACCTACATCACCAAAAAGTCAATATGAGCACTAGAGATACTAGAGAAAGAATAAAGCAGAACTATGCCAAGGACACTGAGGCTTGCATGTCTAAAGCTTAGATAGATAATTCTTCCAAAATAACCCTGCCTTCAGCCTCTCTTCACTCAAGGTGTGCCAAAAGATATTTCTTGTTTACTTTTTACTATGTGGCTGCCCAAAAGAATTACAGATTCTTACTTCAGTCTTTGGTTGAACACTTTTGTTTTAAACAAGCTAGTCAGCATTGTTTTCTGAGCAGACCATCAACATGAAGTTTAATGAGAAAGCCAAAAAAAACCCCCAAACTTTAAAACACAACCAAAGCAACAACAACAAAAACACCACCTGCCCCCGCCCCGCAAAATGCACATATGAAAAAGAGCAGCAGTTGCTGAGCACCCAGTCCAGGAGAATGTATTCAGATGAGCCACGTCTCTGAATTTGTACCTCGCCCGACATGGAAGAAACTGTCATTTATAGAAACTGTCAGTTAAAACCGGGAGATGCAATGCAGTAAAAATTAACTCTTATGATACCATCACAGCATATCCTCTAAACTAGACGTCAGCGCTGTGGCATGGAGAAAGTTAGTTTCACAGAGAGATAAGAAAGGCTAGTAGGACATCCCTTTATGCTTTAGGAGAGTAGGAAAAATGCAGCATGGCAGAATGCGGGGAAGTTCTGATTCTTGACAGAAGGGTGAAGCATGTGTTGTGTATGTGCTCTGCATGGAAGTAGGGAATGCTCAGTGGAGCTCTGAATCCTCTCAGCAACAGCCCAGACACTCTGTGAAATAAAAATCCAGACATCAGTCTGGCTGAAAGCATTGAAAGTAAGCTAAAAACATATGTGATTACTTGTGTAGGTGACAAGAGAAACTGGAATATAAAGTACTCTAGACAGTCAATAAACCTGTCTTACAAACTTCCCTTTGTCCTCAGTAAAAAAATCCTAACAAACAAACCTCTCAAAATCTTCCAAAAAAATAGCCTCAAGTGTAACTAAACATAAATGTCAAAGATTTTAGAAAACATAAGGTTAGTAAGGTTTTCTGACTGCAAAAAGACTACATATTCAAAATACACAGAAATTATTCCCAGCTCTGCACAATAATTGTGCTTTCTGTCTGCTTCTGCAGTCAGCAGGTTAAAGACTTTTTCGTGCATCACTAACATGTGTTCTGCAAACTGTGCCACGGGGTTGGGGTGACCAGTGGCAACTGTGAGATCTAGCTTCTGAGTCTTGAACAGAGTGCTTTCCTACATGATCTTGGAAGGCTGAAACACCAGAGTAATCCTTTGTCACCATAAACATCCTGATAGCAGATACAGATAAGAGTTGTACTGCATGAAAACAGTTTGCTACTATCTGTCTAACCTTTCCCCCACTTTTTTTTTTTTCTCCACAGCTTTCAATCAAAAAAACTGTAAGAGGGAAGGGAAAAGAATAAGATTGCATTTTTCATACTGTCAACAAGTATCCTTAGTAAGGAGTGTCATGATGTGCTGTTGAGTAGCATTTGTGATAATTACAGTGAAAATAAATGGACTATTTTAAAGAAGCAGCTGATAGTGTTTTCATCATAATTGCCATGAGTATCTTTTTAAAAGGAGATGATGTAAACGTTCCATGTTCACTGAAATACAGTGATGCAATGACTTGCAAGCCAGCATGAGATACTTTCCACAAGTAATAATGCATTTCAAGTTCAAAATAAGTTCTTTCATTTTCTATAACATAGAAAGGTCCTTGATGATCCCAGAACAAGTCTCAGAAAGATCTAGAACGCTTTAAGATAGAGACCAGAAACTGCTGCAAAAACTTCACTATAGTAAAGAAGGAGAAGGAGCAACTTGGTGTGTGTTACCCTATAACCAAGGCTGCCATCCCTGCAAAGGGAGCTGGGCTAGGGACACCTTAAAATGTAAATGAACTACTTTTAGCTGTGCTGGTTGATGCTTCTCCACACATAAAGCAACAACCACCTCTTGACACAAACCTTCTTGTTTTCAAACTAAGGACTAGAATTTGCTAAAAGAGGGTATCTTGAAAAATTGATGCACAAACCAACGGTGTTGTTAGTCACTCCTCTACAGATGTTCCAGAACTTGCCACATCATAGATAACGTGTCTCACCTGAAACTGAGGCAAAGCTGGTCTGACAGATTGAGGGCAGTCAGAGGGCAGCAAAAGTAATTACATAGATAGGCAATTGCAAAATAAATGAAGGAATAAAACCAACCTTGTGATGCATAGATCCTCAAACAACAACAGAGTGCTAGAAGCTAAGGAATATTAGAACAGTTAGAAAAGTTAGAAAATATTGTGCCAGCATTTGCCTCAGAAGTTTACAAAATATTTGTTCTACCTTCATGGTGATACTCTCCAGGTGTTGTTTGTGCTAAATACTTAGTTCCAGAAATTTAACTGGAAGATTAATTTAACTGCTTTATATCCAGTCTTCTGAGGCTTTTCCTGTTGCATGAGTTAGTTGGTGTGCCATGCTGTGAAAGCTCTGTTGTAATCACAAACTATTTTTTCCAGAACCACACCATGGGCCCAAGAGCATTGTTCACATGCTTCTTGAACTCTGTCAGGCCAGGTGCTGTGGCTGGGGAGCCTGTTCCAGTGCTCAGTCACCTTCTGGGTGAAAAACCTTTTCCTGATAGCCAGTCTAAACCACCCCTGACTCAGCTCCTTGACATTCCCTCTAGTCCTGTCTCTGGTCATGAGAGCGAACAGATGACCTTCCTCTCAGCTGCCCCTCAGGAGGATGTTGAAAATCACAAAGAGGTCTCCTCTTAGTCTTCTCTTTTCCAGACTGAACAAATCGAATGACCCCAGCTGCTGATCATAAGGATTCCCCTCCAGACCCTTCACCATTCTTGTGGCCTCCTTTGCATACTCTAATAGCCGAATGTCTTTTTTATATTGTGGTGCCCAGAACTGCCCCCAGCACTCGAGGTGAGGCTGCCCCAGTGCAGAGCAGAGGGCACAATCCCCTCCCTTGCCCGGCTGGTGATGCTGTGCCTGATGCCCCCAGGACAGGGTTGGCCCTCCTGGCTGCCAGGGCACTGCTGGCTCATATTCAGCTTTCCACTGACCAGGACTCCCAGGTGTCTTTCCACAGCTGCTCTCCAGCCTCTTGTTCCCCAGGCTATGCACAGAACCAGGGTTACCACATCACAGGTGCAGAATTCCACACTTTCCCTGTTTGAACTTCATATAGTTGGTGATTACCCATCTCTCTAATTTGTTGAGGTGTCTCTTCAGGACCTCTCTACCCTCAAGGGAGTCGAGAGCTCCTCCCAGTTTAGTGACATTGGCAAACTTCCTTAGTATTCCTCTGAGTCCTGTGTCAAAGTTGTTAATGAAAATATTGAAGAGAACTGGGCTGAGGATGGAGCCCTGCAGAGCCCCATTAGTGACATGTATCTATCCTGTAAGCAAGCCCTTATATATTTCTTTATTAGGTGGATTTACATTATACTTTATTTCAAATTAAGCAGCTAAGGCATAAATGATGATAACTATGAATGCAGTTGAGTTTTCAGGTGAAAACTAGACCAGAAATCAAGGTAATCTACTTTAGATTTACAAAGTTCCAAATAAATGGCTAGATTCCTATTGAGAGCTTCAAAGTAATTGCCAGTACTGATGCTAAAATATTCTGGCAAGCAGAGAGCTTGCAGTATTCAGTATTATTAAGTGCTACTGAAAGCAGAAGAAGTTGTAGGAATTTTTTCAGGAATGGGGTCTTATCTTTCCCCAGATTGTATCTATAATCTTGCAGATAGTGTGCCAGGTTTCTTTCTGATGGTTACTAAAAACTGCTGGAAGCTCAGAAAAAGCCTGATTTTTTCACTTAAAAAGTACTGGAGAGTTCCAACTGACCTCAAGCCCTGTGCTGACATAATACAGCTTGTAGTTAACTGTCAAATTTTTTAGAGACTTGTACATATTTTTAAAATGTGTTTTATGGCCTAAGTGGCTAAATATACAGATTTTTATAGGAATACATGTGTGTATATAGCCTGGTTACTCTATTACAGAATATATTGAACTAAAATTTTATGCTCATAGATTGACTTAGAAATGCATTCAAATTTTTCTTCAGCCATTACCTCCTCCAGATGTTATTTTCTCTGACATTTTAAAATATATGTATAAGCCATTTCTAAGCTTTCTCTCAATATAGTATATTTGAACTCTTCTTAATTAAAAAAATTTAAATAATTTATGTTTTCTGGATTGAGGCAAAAGTTTTGAAAATCTTATCTAGGATAAATTTTATTGAAAGCTAGCATGAGAATAAAGTGAGTTTCTAAAATTGTTTACTATGGTGGGTTTGGATAGAATCATTGTCATTCTCCTTTATTCTTCTGGATTTTTTGCTAAACAAATTAATTTTCTAGGGATCTAAAATAACTATAGGACCCCAGCCTCTCTTAGCACCCTATTTTCCCTCATGTATATCTCTAACCTTACAGACAGAACTTCCAATGCTTTTATTCTAAACATAGCTTTTCAGATATTATGTTCTCAAAGTGACCAAGGAATACTGAAATCAATAAAATAATCCTGTCCACACTACAGATACCAAATCAAATTGGTTGGTTTTGGGGTTTTTTTTGGTTTGTTCTTGTATTTTTTTTTAATTTAATTTAAATTTAATTTAATTTAATTTAACACAATGTATATGTTAGTATGAGAACAGATAAAGGGCAGACTGGCTCCAGACAGAGCTGAGCAGGGCAAAAACTGTTGCATTTCTGTGTTGGTTCCACATCAGCGTCATTGGCCATAGCAGGCAGGAGATCAGGGAGACTTGATGTCCTAGAGTGAATATCTCAGAAGTCAGAACTCTCTGTACTGGTGCCCAAACCAGGAAGATTTCATCCTGAGTGTGGTATCACTCCAGTGTGGTTCCCATGGCTCCAGCATCACAACTCGTTTAAGTTAATCAAAGTCAGCCAAAGGGAAATTCGCCCCTTTGCCTCCCTTGAGCCAGCACGAGCACTTGTATGCTGGGTGGGGAGCCAAGGCACTTCTAGATAGACAGAGCCTGTTTGGATCAGGGAAACAACCTGTGGGTAAAAAAAATAAATAAAAATAAATAAATTTTAAAAAGGATGGTTTTTCTGCATTTCAGCTCTGCTTCCATAGCAGAGGTAGAGGCAAAAGAAGGGATCAGACTATGGTCAACTTTGAAACAAGCTTTTGTTTATCAGAGCTCATGCATGGAGGACCATGTTGTCTCTTAATTTTCTGCGTGGAGAAAAGAGCTGCCTCCAGGCTTCACATACATTATGTGCTTTCCTTTCTCCTACTGTCGACTCTATGTGGCCTGTATGTGGAGACTTTTTAGGTAGAATTCAACACTGGAACGACCAGAAGAAAGACAAAGTGAAATTGCTTTTAGTGAGGCACGTAGGAAAAGCGAGAGAGCAGCCAGAAGCCAAGAGCTTGAAGGAAATCAGTAACCAGCCAGAGAGCCAGCAGCTTAATTCCAGGTTTTATCTGGCTGTCATGTGCTAGGTTTGCTCAGATAAAGAGGAAGGAACCATTTTGATCGAGAGCTGTGTTAGTCAGTATAACTGTGCTGTAGTAAGGAAAGTGAGATTTCTTTTCACAATGTAAATATAAGGTTGTGGCAAAATTGTGTGATTCCCCAAATGGGTTGTTTGACACACTTTTATAAACCTAACTTTTGGCTTGAAAATACGAGTTTTAACACATTTTCTCAGAATGGTTTCCAAAGTATATAGAGATGTTGGGTTGGACAGATTCTGTAGGGGTTCCAAGTGAAATAAGCATAGAAACATTATCAACAATTACACAGTAAATACAAAATCCACAAATAACTTCATCCTTTTTGGATCACCTGAACTGATTTCTCTTTCTTTTTTAAATAGAAACTTAAAGATATTTTTGTTGATTATTTCTCTTTCAAGTACATAAGTTACAAAGAAGGATGTCAAATTTAACAAATTAAAAGAGAGACTTTGTAGACAAATGCAATTTTATACAGAAAGGCATTGAGGTAGTGATAATATCTCTCCTTAAACAGTCCATTTACCTAAATGAGTGTTTTTGATCCAAGGTGAGAGAACTGCCCAGAAACAAAATTCAAAATATAATGAAATAAAGTGCATACATGGCTGACCTCTTTTTGACAGTTTGAAGTAAAAGGTCAGAAGGTCACACAGCAGAGCAGAAGTTAATGAAATGAAACCCAGAATCACCAAAGCGAATAAGAACAGAGATCCAGAACTTCTCTTGCTGTGTTCAGCCATGTCAAGCAGCTTAAGTAAGGGTTCAGACCCAAAATATATGTAAAAATGTAATCAGATTTCATAACAGAGTAAAAAATTTCATGTTTCCAAAAAGGGGAAAAAACCTCAAACCAACAAAAGAAAAGAAAACAACATCAGTAAACTTTTCTAAAGAAGTCCAATTCAGACTTTTAAAAAAATCTTCTTTTTAAGTACACAATATAAAATAAAAATAGATTATTAGAAACCTTATCTTAAGCCACCACTGCAAGTTTCTTAGATTTCTTGGACACCTATAAAGGTCAGTTTATCTCCATTACTTGGAAAGGAAAATAAAATGTCCAAAAGGCTGTTGGGCACTGGAAAGATGAGGTGTCATAACATGGTAAGTGACAAGATGAAAGCACATCTTTGGTTTATTTTGATATGTGTGCCTGACCTGCAACACAGTGCTTCAACATTTAAAAAAATTCGAATTATCTGCTCACGTGTGCCCACTGGCCTCTCCAGAATATTTACCGCTTTTCTGGAAAAATATAAACCTTCCCACATTCCTTCTGTAACCCAAAAACATAATATGAAATTGTCAGAAACAAAACTTTTTATTTAAAAAAGCCGTCATAGATTAAATACACCAAGCCAGTTGAGACCTGCCGCAGAGCCAGATGTGTTTGCCAATTGGCAATAAGACAAATTTATTGTGCAGATGAATGACCCTAAAATGTGGTTTTCACCTTTCAAAAAAACCCTGTGTTTGATTTAAATTTTTAATTGCGATTTTATTGAGTTTTCATTTTATCCAGACTACTAGAGTTAACACATAAGGCTTTGCTAGATAAATTAGATACAAGTTTTCTCAGATACATGAAAGTGCAACCTTCAGGAGCTTGATGCTCAAAGTTGCTTAACTTCAGTGCATACCATACTAAAGGAGCAAATATCTTGAAGGCACCTTAGGGCTTGAGTGGTTATGTGATTTATTTTCTGAAGCACATTATAGAGACAAGGAAATACCCAAGTAAACCATTGCAATTTTTAAAGTAGTGTGCAGTATATGTCATAGATGAATGAATAATCTTCATGTTGTAGAAAATCAAGAGGATTGAGGTTTACTAATATTACTGCAAAAGTTTCCACTTCTTTCAAAAGTTAAAAAATAAAGATAGAGAAAAAAACCAACACAATAAAAGCAAACGAGAGTATTTTCTCAAGGGTTGCCTAATCAGCATTTAATAATAGTGGCAATTTTAGCCATCCTTTTGGTTAACTGTTGGTTTACATTGCAAACAACAGCTGCTGCTTGTTTAAATATTACTTTTGCAGAGGCAGGGAAAGAAAACTTTAGGGATGGCATAATTCTGCAGAGTTTACAGATCTTTAAATGCCAATGGTTGAGCTGATTAATAAACATATCTGTAAGCTAAATTCTCATAGGCTGTTTCCATGCTGGCTGAAATCAGAAAGTGTTGGAAATCTATTAAGAAGGTTTAAGATTCCCAGCTCAGAAATCTAAGACACACATGCTTGCCTAAGGATCTGAATGGAGTTATTTGAAACCAGATTGCTGCCACCAGTCTATTCATATTCAGAGCTACAGAATTTGCCTGCTTAGGATAGGCTTATTTATGAGAGAGAGTCACACTGTGCTCTGTTCAGTCCAAACCACATGACAAGCATAAGGGATTGAGTTGTGGGGTTTTTTCTGTAATTTGTCCTTAGTCTGCTTTCACTTTGTGTGCGGTCTCATCACTTACAGCAATCAAGAAATACATGAACACTTCCAGTGGAATAAGGCAGCATGTGACTCCAGCATCTGATTATATTCCTGATGATTAAAGTAAAAGGAGTAATTGAAATTCCAAATGATGCCAGAATCAGAGTAGGGTTGAAAAGACTACTCTACTACAAAGTAGGAGAATGAAAAGCTAACATAATTTCAGTAGATAAAACCAAATTAATAGTGTAATACTTTTCATTTTTTGCTAATGGTTTCCTGGCTTTAATAACTTCAGAAATGTTATAGTAAACTTATTTTCCTTTTCAAATAAGCTTTCGGAAAAGTAAGAAGAAAGACTGTTTTTGTTTAATTGACCTTGTTCTCTAGTTGCACCAAATGCTTTTAGAAGGCAAAGCCAATCTGATGGGAAGGTGGCACACAGGAATTTAGGAGTATTTTCACACACTTGAATGCCTTATTAATTATAGGTTATCTTATCAAGCACCATTCTCCTTTTGACTCCAATTCCAGTTTTAAGATATGACCAGCTCAGGAGTCATGAAAATCACAGTGTTTCCTCCAGAAGCGGAACCGTGTGTTTGATTGAACCAGACCCTTTTAAGTTTCATTTCATCTAGCTTTGTCATGGCTACAAACATCATGAAAATACTTTCAGCTCTCAGGTTAAAGGAATTATTGAAGCAAGATTATTTTTATTTCTTTCTAGTGCATCCTAGCTTGTTGTCTGGCCAGGTACATCCAAAAACACCAATAAATTAACTAACCATGTGCTTTCCAGAGAGAAGCTTACCTTAACTTACTTCACATTCAAAACTTTTTTTCACAGTCTCTTTCAACCTTTGATGACAATCTCTTAAACTGAAAGAAACCCATCACCCTATTTGTTATTCCCTCAATAATTTAAAAGACAAGCTTACCTGTACTGTCATGGCTTTAGAGAGAGACGTGAATTTATCTTAAACAAAAGATAAACCTGAGCAAAAAATATTCATGAATTTATTGGCTGAAGCTTCACACAGGGGTTAAGTAGCATGTCATTGGTCTGAATACCTCTTTTCTAGGACAGGAAATAGATACGAAATAAGGACCAGCTATAACTAATAAATCTTGTCCTTAGACTGAATTTCAGACCTTGGTCTTTGCAGTTGAAAAGCAATTCTACAAGCTCAATTGCCAGCAATGTTTCTCACTGGATTTTAAGATAGGATGCTTTGCGTGAATCAGTACTTGACTGGAAGGTCAGGGTGCTACTCACCTTGACTCACTCTCATTTTCAACAAGTGAGATTGGCTTGTTGAGAGATTGGTGATCTTAAGACTTATGGAAAGAATTTACTATTTCAAATGTTTGGGATTGGGAAAAAAAACCCATAATGAATATATATTTAGGAAAAGAAATCAGTGGTCAAAACTATGTTCCTCATATGTTCTGAAAAATTGATCTGAATTTCTTAGGCTTTTTCAGTGTGGTGAAGGGTTGTTAGTAAAAGAAATCCTACATTTAATTCACTCACAAAAAGCCTTGGTTAATGTAAATGCTTCAATCAAATCATGTTTGTGTTTTGACTAAAGAGTTCAAATTCACTATTGATTTAACTTCACTAGTCTCTTTGGTCCTTTTGCAGAATTAAATTACTAATTTCATTTACTAAGTGGCACATTTAGTTACCATACAGCCAGATCCTGAAACCATTCCAGAATCTCATACTAGCAGACACTGAGATGCATATTCATTTTGAGATTGGTGCTGATCATTCTTGGCCCAGCTTCCACCCCTTTATTGTTGATGAAAAAAATAAATTATTTAAGTAGATACACTATTCAGGCTTTTATGCTGTAGGAGCCTTCAGTGTCATGAATTCCTTCAAACTCACCATTAGGGGTATAGATAAGGCATGCCCTTACATATGACATGAAATTATCTTTGTTTCTTTTATTAAATGAGTTTTCTTTCCAATATGTAATTTGCTGAAAAACAAAGTAAAAGATGAGTGGGGGTATTTTTATGCCATTGATAAAATTAGTTTCCTTTCAACAATTTGTTTTTCTATGTGAAATAATTTACACTTTTAATAAACACTTCTCCCTATTTTCTTCACATTGCTGCTTCCAAGAGTGTTGTTAGAGTTTGAGACTACAGCATTCACTATAAAAGTTGAAGATAACTGGCAGAACATCTTCAGAAAGGCAATCTGGGTCTATATCTATAACGAAGTATGACAAGTTATCAAGGGAATGTGAAGCTGAGGGAAAACCTAAGATGGAGACAACATGATAGCTTCAGGGATTGAAATGTTCTGATGTAAGAAATACTATTGAAGCCCAGTGTCTGTGAAGGCTGGTAGGCCTATGGCATAGAGGACAAAGAAAGTCCACTGGCGGGACCATCCCTAGAGACAGAAATCCTCCCCAGCCTAGGGTGACAGAAAAGGCCCCTCCCAGGATACTTTGTTCTGTGATGTTAATGTACCCCAGTTCTGTTTCCCTGATTGGCCCATTGGTCTCCCTGCCCCTTTCTACCCTATATGTCCCTGATCCAGAAAGTTCTCCCTTCCCCGCTCTCCCAATGGCCCTTGCCACTCCCTCACTGTTTGCCCACTGGCTCCCGTGCCCTGGTCCCGCCTATGTACTGCCCCTGTGCCCTCAGACCACTGGTGGTCCCTCCGCCCCTACCTTCCCTGTGTAAAACCCTGGACCCTCCCATGTTCTTGGTCATTCATCCCTGGATCCCTTCACGTGGCTGAAATAAACTTCACTGGTGGAACTCCAAACGAGGACCCTTTCCACCCTCTTTGTCTTCGGCTCCTGTATTACGGCTACCCGGTGTGTGTGGGTGCGTGAGTGTTGGCACCACAGAGCGGCTTCCCTGTGCAGACACTTCCAGAAGGTTGCGGCACTTCACCATCTACCCCCAACGTAACGAGTGTCTTGTAAAAATATTTAACCAGAGAAAATACAGAAAAATTTTAATTCAATAACGATATTTCTTCCAAACTAAAATAATCTGGAACATAACATTTTCTCTTGTTAGTTTAACAGTAGGGAAGATTCAGAGTAAATTGGACAAAAATTACTTGTTTTTTTTCCTTCATCATATTCCAGATATGTCCCTGGGAGGATGGTTCAGTGCTCCCTTTGATCATTTGGCGGAAGCTGACCTGTTCTAGGTCGCAGAATGGATGTGTTTATGTGAGGAGCAACAAAGTGAAACAGTTTGTGATAAAACACTATTCCCAGAGAATTGAGAGAAAATGAAGCTGCCAGACTCAGAGATACTTCAGTCAGCTCTTGCAGGTATGCAGTGGACTGTCGAGTTGAGCCCTCATTTTACTATAAATGTAGAATAAATCATTTTAAAAGCTTAGATCAAAGACTGTATAAAAGAAAATCTGTAATGCAGAGCTACTAATCAAAACTAATTCTCTTGACTCTGCCAAACCACCTTTCTTAGCTTGTGCCTGTTAGTAAGTGTGCAAAATCTAAAGCACAAGTCAGATGATAGCAAAAATAGGCAAAATGACCACACAGAAAGGATGAACTGGGGATAACCAATTGCACAGTGTTTTGATGGTTTGGGGTGATAGTATCTGAGTAGAGGAGGGGGATCATTTGGCCAGCTGGTAAGAAATGGAAAGGAAAAATATGGAAGGGTTTAGGGATGAAGGAAAGAAGAGTTAACCAAGTGTGGAAACTCAGTTGAAAAATGTGTAGTTAAATGATGAAAGCTCCTAGACGAGACAACTAAAGTAGGCAGAGGAGTAGTAGTTAAGGTATTAAAAAAATCTTCAAGATGCCCTTAACAGCAATCAATCAGTTGTTTCTAGAAATAAATTTTTGTTGGATGATGTTAATAAGCCTTGAAATTCAAAGGAAAACCCAGCTACAAAAGGTGTCAGAGTCTGCAAATCCCCATTTGAACCACGAATACAGGAAAGCTTCATTCCTAGATTCTTTTTCACCAGCAGGACAAAGTAATGCCTGTTGCATAGTAGTATGATGTATAGTTCGATATAAACTTCTAGCTCTTTAAACTTCCTGGAAATTTAAAATTGCTTTATAAGTAAGAAAGTATTTTAAGCATCTTTTACTGATTTTTGTTGTTGTTGCTTTTATTTATTGTGCATATTTTGATGCAGAAACTTTATTTTCTTTTTAGTTTTTAATGGCTTGTTTTCTTTTATTTTTTTATTTCATTTTTTCTCCTTACTTCGTTTCATCAGCACTATGAGGGAGAAAAGATCTCTTCAAATGAAAAAATCATTCTCTGAAGTGCAAAGCAAAAGTTGGCTCACTTTGGAGCTCACTATTCATGACCCTGAGAGACTTTCCAAGATACCTGTCCCAGCTGACTCCCTTTTTAGGCATTAAGCATAGTCCATAAATTCTATTTCAAAGTTGAAATTTACAATGGACTCCATTCATAAAACTGTCATGATAGGTTTTCTAGGAGCATTTCACACTGATGTGCAGAATGCTTCCAAGCTGAGTAAAAGCTGAGTGGCTCATACATATCAAAGCTTTCTCCTTTACAGGCAGATGGTCAACTTGTCCTTGGACTGAGAGAAGGAGGTGGGAGAAGTGTTAGCTCAGAAGTGCCAGACTGCAATGAAACTTCTTCATAAAGAGCTGATCTATGCTCTTTGCTGCCTGTTCAGAACCCATTTTAAGAACGTGACCTAACTCCCATTGAATCCACCAGGCTTCAGTAGGAATTGGAACATGCCATATGTCTGAAAAGCTCTTCTCTGGCATGAAGCAAAACAGCTCATGAGTGGGATCTAGAAGAGCATGGCAAAAGGAAAGAAATTTCTGTCCTATTAAATTTCCTCTTTGCTATTGTATTAAAAAATGTAACTTATTTCATGCCTTGAAAAATGGTCATGTCAGACTGATTCTTAGTGGATAGAAGTTGCCACAGTTGTGACTCATGTAAATATACAGGAATTTCTGATTTGTACCGTGATCCTTATATTAAGTAGGGTAAATGTATAATGTATAGATTGGGTAAAGATCATTGTAATGGCCACATTCTACTTCTCCTTCTGTACTGAATTTCTTGGGGTTTATTGTTTTATGATTAATTTCCAGTTCCCTGCAATAGTTTTAATGCTCGTTTGTCTCTTTTTGAGAGACAGAGGTCAAAATTTAAAAAAAAAATCTAGAAAGAGAAGCTGCTATACAATAGTTACAGAAAATGAAGTTGAAGAAGTCACGTTTGCATTAGAACCCAAATTTCTACTCATGCACTCAAAGTGGAAATACAAGACTTGTATAGTGTGGTTTACCAAATACTATCAATGTGACTTTAGAAATTCTAGTGTAGATCAAGGTTGTTATTTTTCATCTTCTCTCTGATTAAGGAAAAATAAAGTGTCCGCTTCTTTGGTTCACAACCAAAGCTGGGAAAAAACTTGACTTAAACCATTCTAAATATACTATGATAAAACCCAGTAGCTTTATAAATTTTGTGGGGGTTTTCTGTTTAGATACAATCTGTAAACTATATCATTATAGTATTATGAGGATTAAATAAGTATGAGAAATTTCATGAACTATAGCTGTTTTAAATTATTCCAAAAGAATGTGAACTTCCCAAGAACGTTCTGTAGGAGCTGTAGGAGTCTGCTGGGTACTATTCACTTGCCAGACTGTTGGCATTTGAAAAATGGCACCAAGGCCATCCCTTTCTAATGGGAAGACTGGATTGTGATTTTTTTTTTTCCCACTTATGCTTACTCAAATCCCTTCTTCTTGAATACTTCTTGACTTTTTTGGTAAAGATTGCATAAAATCTGTTTTATTTTGGTATATAATAGACTCCTGTCTCCAATGTCAAGTGCAGGTCTTTGAGGAACACAACCTACACAGTATTCATACTAGAATACTTAATACTCTTATTCAGTTGTGTCCCCCTTGCTCCCCCAGAAAACACCTTCTGGATTTTTCTAAAAAAGGTGTTCTATTTCTTATGGAAAGATTTTAGTTCTCACTCTGACAAATAGTGATACAGGGTTTTATTTTATATATTAAGAAAAACAGTATCAGTATTATATTTTATTCCATTCCTATACATGACAAAAAAAATTCATAGTTATTTTTTCCTAATACATCTTAGACAAGCTACAGCTGAATCCAAGAGGAAAGTTACTTTAATAGTAAAGAGAAGTATTTTGTTTATACTTTGTCTATATGATAGAAAAGGCAACTAGTGCAAAGACATAAAAGGACAAGAAGAAAAATAGGTGCAGGAAGATTTTTGGAACATATGACAATGTATGTGTTCTAGAGAAAAAAAAAAATGTATCTCCTTAAATTGGGGATGACTTTTCTTATGGTCCTGAGAGAGTTTTGAAGCATAAACCTCTGCACACTGCACAGAGTTTCAGACTCAGAAGGCCAGAAATTTATCTGGCCTTTTACTCAATATTTTATTTCATATGCAGCAAACCTTCAAGTTCCTTCAATTCCTTGAAGAAGCATCTTTTCCTGGCCTCAATTTTTTTTACATTCCCTGAAGTTTATAGTGTCTATCACATAATAAGCATTTTGAAATAATGCTGCAGTTTAGGCTCTAGAGATAAATTTGTAAATTTTTTTTTCTGGTTTTGATGCTTGTATACATGTATGTGTCTCATTTACTGTGTTGAATTAAAATTATATTCTCATGGCAGTTAGAGGAGGGAGAGATCTACTGTTTTCAAGTTGTTTTCTTTAAAATGCAGGATGTTTCCTCCGAGACACAGGACAGATTAGACTGAAAGTTATTATATTCCATCTTAACAAAAACACCCTTACAGATTTTCTCATAAAAAATGCCATTCCTGCTTTTCCTAAGTACCCTTTTGGGTGAGCATCAGTACCCAGTCATCTGTCATTTCAGTGCATAAACCCTTGGCAGGTATGTACACTGTATGTCTTGCACAGTTGGAAGCTTTCTTGTCAAGTAATCCATTGCCTGGTCATTCTGAAATAAGGCACAGTTTATAATGCTGTTTTCCTTATACGTTTTCAACCAGGAATTCCAAAGTGCCAAACTGTAATTTAGAATATGATGTTACTCTTGTTTAATCTATTGTTTCATTCATTCAAATGCAAAACTTTTCTACATAAAAGTCAGACTCCCCTACAACAAGAAATGACAGAAGTAGTTTCCATTCAGCATTGCATTAAGGTGAACAAATGTAAATTAGTGGCTAATTGGTCCAAAATGAAGTAATATTTCAATATTTTTTTTAAATTTTCATTTCAAAAAAATACTTTAAAAAAAATTTTTTTTCTTCTCCTACCCTTCAGGAAATTAATTTTGAAAACAAAGCCAGAATTCCACTTAATTCTGAGTTCTGATATTCATTCTTTAAGTACAGATCTCATGCAGAAGTTTTCCCTCAATGGTCTTTCTCATCCATCATTAACCACAGAAAAAATGGAAACAAGCTATAACTCAAACGTCACAGTCATAAATCACAGGCTATGTTTTAATTGGAAACACATTTATAGGTGGATCAACAAAATATCAGAACTATGATTGAATACTAGAGATCTAGAACCCTTCAGCCCAATAAACTCTGGAATTCACACAATGAGATGTCCTAGGTTCATTAGAGGTATTCTCAATTATTTCTCCTGCAAATGCAACAGATATACTAATTGAAAGTACAAAACAGAAACTTAAAGAGATATGAGAAGACTGAAAAATGAGAATGTTCAAGTATGTTCCTCTACAAGATTTGTGACTAAAGATTTAAAGAAATAGTTCTATAAAATTTTCTATTAAGAGTTATTATGATGATTTTAGAGACTATATTCAGTCAACAAAATATAAGGAGAGGTTTTCAAATCTCCTTTCTATATAAACCAAAATGCAGCTTTTAACTACTGATGCTTCTACAACTTTTTAAGGATGCAAACCCCACAGCTGCATTCACATTGGGCCTTTGTCTTTCTCCTCAATTGATGGGATAACTGAATAATAGACTGATCCTCTTTGCCATTACGTGTCTTGCCTTGATTGTTTTGATAAAAATGTCTGGTTCAAGAAAAAATTTTATTTTCTAGTCCTTTTACTTTGGATGCCTCCTTATTGATTTATAGGCTTCCTAACTGAACTTATAGCAAAGACATAGGTTATTTGATCCCATCAAAGCACATAATTAAGGCTGCAAAATAAAATATTCTCAAATGAGACAAACCTTCTGTACTTGTGTTTTACTTGGATCATCAGTTGTCTCTTGAGAGCCTAGTAAAAAAAACAACTTAAAACATTACATTGACCTAATTATCATTGCTATGCATAGGATCTATTTTATTTTAAGTTAAGCTAAAACAATTCCCCTAGCTTAGTTACTTGTAAAAAACTTTAGGTTTGCCAGTATAATTCAACTGGAAAGAGTGGACTTCCTTAGATAAGAGCCTGGACCCATATTGTTCATTATTTATATTCCAACAGCACTCTGCAATATCACAAAGGCTCTGAGCCTCCTATGCTGCGCAGCACGAGCCCATCTGTAGGTATGGGCTACATCCAAACAGTTTAGCATTTAATTTAAGTGCTAGTAGAATAAATATAATTTAAAAAAAAAAAAAAAAAAAAAAGCCAACTAGTTACAAACATAAGAATAATATTCAAAGATTAAGGAGTAAAAGATTTTTCAAGTTCACCACACTGTATTAAATCTGTATTTAGGGAACTCCACAGAAATGGAAGATACTGGCTCAGCAGGTGGCACTATTCCCTCAAAATCAATATATAGCTTTTTCTTGACAGGTATTTTCGGCATTGAGGTAGTAAAAGTTTACTGTTGAGGATGTACAAAATTTTTCATACAGTCTCTGCGGTAATTAAAGATACTGTACTTATAGAAAAATACACATAATATTGCTTTGCCAAGTAGATAGCAACATAGGGGAAAAATAATATGTATTTTTTATCTTTGTACATAAGATATTAATTTTTTTCCCTGAATTTGGTGTAAAATACCATATTTTTTTCCAGCTAAAACTTGCTATTTCATTTTTTTTGTTAATGATAATAAAATTTATAAAATAAAGTCCCTTCTGAAGTCAGACAAAAATAAATCATTAGGAAATCTTACACCACCTGATAAGATTATATGGGGAAAAAAAAGATTATGTGCAATACAATTTTTTTAAACATATCAAAATAAATAGAATCATCTCTTACATTTCTGAAAATGTAGCATTCTAGAAGTTAATACTCACAAAGCACTTCAAAAATGAAGTGTTTGAGAAAGTAGGGTAAGTGTTAATAACTGGTACTTGCATGGTGCACTTGAATACATCACTAATGGATTCCATTTGCCCCAGTACTGCAGACTTTGCTTAGTTAAGCCTTCTTCAGGTATTTGCATTCAGAATTAGAGTTTGACTTACAAACCAAATAGTTGGAAGTACCTTTTGTAAACTTCTTTATTACACCACTGTGCAGTATTCTTTTGTAATATATTCAATTAAACCTTTTTAATATTGAAAATAGCAATGAACTGCATGAACTTCACAACCAGTGCACAATGTAGTATAAACTGAAAAAGAAAGTTAGCTCTATAGCACCCAGTTTCATGGGTGCTTTCTACACCTACAAAAACCTCAAAAATACACCTTTTATTTGTAATAAATCTTTTAGGATAAAATTCAGTGTGTGTAATACACCTTCAGATGAAGAAAAAATTTTATAGTGAAATAATTTATAAAATTATTATAAAATTTTTATTAGAATTAAATAATTTATAATTTAGTTAGGCAGATGATTTCAATAGGTAAGCTTTTATTTAAAGCTTTCAAATTACTCAGGAGACATTTCACAGAAAATATTTTCTATATTGAACATGTTAATGCTGCTTTTTCTGAATAGAATATCCACATATCACTGATCATCTCAGAAGAGATTAAAGGTCCTAATTTGGCAGTATATTTCTCTGTATTGCTTTTAGGAAAATAAAATCACATGATATAATAGGAGCAATATTGAAATGCTTGATCCCTTAATTGCAGTTGTTTATTTTTCCATCTTGCAACCCAAGAATTCAGGCACTTTACAGCTTACATGCAGATTTTGCTTGTAAAATAAACCATCACATGTGTAACCTATCACACTCAAAGTGAAAGAAGCTTTATGGTACCTTGAGGGTCTTTTATGACAGAGAGAAAAGCCCACAGCTACCCTGGTGTTACAGACTGTTAACAGTTGCTATTTGAGTTCTTCTTAATGGATAACACCCAATAATTGTTTTGCTTTTCACTGTGCCTGCAATCCTATATCTGTAAGAAATCTTAAATCTGAGTCAGCTTAAAATCTTCACTAAAATATTAAAGAAGAGAATGAATAATAAAGCATCCAGTGTTTCTAAAAGCCATATGCCCTTATTTTTAATATCCTAAAGTTCAGGCTATCCCCAGTTTACAATAATATTAGCTGCTTGGGTTCAACTTTTGGCTTAACTGTAAAAGCAAAGCAAAAAAAAAAAAAAAAAAGAGTATCCACACACTAACAGAGGTGCTGATGATTTCAGAAGTGGATTCAACTTTAATTCTGAGAAAAATATGGCTCTATCATTAAAAGTAATTCCTCTGCTGACACAGAGCTCCTCAGCAACTGAGTCATGGTTGGTTCCCAATGGCTGGCCTTGGCAGAGGAGAAAACTGGGCCCAGTCTACATTTCATATTCAATACAGTACCTAGAAGTAAGCGCAGGTTCAAAATGCACTTAATGGAGAACTCTTGGTTGAAGCTCAGTACTTCATGCTGTACTCCTTTCACAGTAAGTGGTTCCACACATTGAAAGAAAGTAGAACAAAAATGGGTTATTTTGAAAATCCTGTTTCACAGCATTAATTTATATTTACCTGGATTTTCTAGAAATAGCTGAATGCAGACCACTGCAAAATCCCCTTGTTTTGCAAATTTTTTTTTTAATGTCATTGCTTAGTAATTTTTCTGATATTTCTCCATTGAAAAAGTAGTTTTGCTTCTACTCATCATTGACAGAAAATACTTCTAAGTTATCTTATCTTGTAACTGGGTAATCTGTCATGATCACAGGAATCCCTTCAACAGATGGATCAGCAATGATTCATTTCAAAATTTGGGTCCTGTAATTTTGCTATTTCTTCCACATTAGAAATGAAGAAAAATCACAATATGAAACAAGAATAGAAGCATATTTATATGAACAGTGTGTATCTTGGTTTAGGGATTTCTTTTAAACAAAAAGCCATAAATATTAGATATTTTATTGTTGGGAGCTAGCGTATAAACACGTATGCAACATTCTCTATAAAACATATCTGGTTGAAAGTACTTAAGGTTTAATCTGCACACAATAAATGCTATCTTGTATTAAAAAGCTCATTTAAATTTGCAGCATAGGGTTAGTTTCCTATGAAGGAGAGACAGACATAAATTCTTCCACTTGATGAAGCAATTGATCCAGCTCTAATTCTAAACCCTGACTGTCATTCAGTTTCCATTCATTTTGAAAACTAAAGCTTTAATTCTTCCAGAAATGAAAAAGGTAGTTAGTTTTTTGGTGGGGTTTTTTGTTTGTTTGTTTGGGGTTTGGATTTGGGTTTGTTTTTTTTTTGGGGGGGGGGAGGTTTGTGCCTGCTAGACACCCGCATTAATTTACTCAGGATTTTAAGTAGTAGGCTGCTTAACTTTTCCAGTTTTTGAATATGCATAGTATAGGAAATGATAAGCTGTTGGACTGCAAAGTATACCTATACAATAAGCTTCAGAAAATATCTTAAAACATCAATACTGATAAAAAGCCAGGAGGAAAACCTGCCCTGGTTGAAAATATCATCTTGTTGAAAACACACACCTCTTTTTACCACTGTGGATAAAGGTCTTTGCTAAAGTGCATGTAATTTATGCACTGGTCGTAACAAATAGCATGTGGAATTCCATGTGCTGTGCTCAATAAAACCTATGCAAACTTCTCCTCTAAAGCAGACAGTGGAAACTCTGTTAGAATGAAACATGTTATGAATGGAGTCCAGTGTTGGAAGGCAGTTCAAAGAAACTTTATCTAAGCAAATTGGAATGGCTGATTTCCTTTCAGTTTTACAGTAATTATTAGGCATATGCCAAACTTCTCAGGAAAACTTGTAGTAACTTTGAAATGAGGTAAGACAAATATTGGTCTCCTCTACTTGGGAAAGTTTAGTAGTATGATAATATTTTTTTTGCATCGTGAACCTTTCTTTAAAACCTCTTTGCACATAATTACTCTTTCCCCATAGGCAGAGGCTTTGAATATTCCTAAATTTAAACACTTTAGCTGCTCTACTAACTAAAAAAAAAGGCTTATCAAATATCCATCATTAAACATGTTAATAAATCCTATGCAATCATGTACTTCAAAGCCTTAATTCCAAGTACAAGCATGAAAAACAGCATCAACTGCATAAAGAGAAGAAAAACTAAGAAATTCTTTTCTCAGCTAAACTATTATGAGCCGTAATTGAATTTATATCTAGGTGCTATTTAATAGTGTTATATAATATTTCATGTTCAAATGTATTGTGAGAATTAGAAAATTCCCAAAACAGCTTTGAAAATAAAAATTCAATAGTAATATTTTAATTTCTCCACTGTGATGATGGGTGGGAGAATTGAGTTTATCCAGTCCCACTCAAGGGTAATGGCAAAGCTGTATTTAGAAGTATTGAATCTAATTCTACATTCATCAGCATGATGTAGTCTTTTAAACAAGAGCATTTTCATTATCTGCCTCCCATCTCTCATAGGATCCATGAGACACATCACCACTTTTGGAGTGCCTGCATATCTTCAATTTTACAGTTTTCCCACCTGAACCAAAGAAGAACAAAACAAGGACACAGATATTTTTTAATGTGTACAGGAATCACCAAGAAAAACCTCAGACACTTCCATCCAACCTTATTTGAAGGATTTCAGTGCTTTATCTCATATGAGTTGGATATTTCAAACATTTGCGAACACTGCAAAATATTTAGAGAAATGTATTTAAAAAGCTGTTTCATAGGTTAAGGCTATGGAAACAGTTTACAAAGATCTCAGGAACTCTCCACATATCTTAATTCAAAACTGTGAGGGATTTGTGGGCATGTGAATGAGGCGGGGGGCGGGGGGTGGGAGAAGAAAAAAAATATGACACCTAAGTTCCATAAATCAGTAACTAAATCTTCCAATCTAAATAAGAGGAACTCATCTCATCTTTGAATGCCTGTATCTGAACACATGCAGCCTAAGTTACAGTAGTGTCTCTTTGTAGTCTGTAAAGGGAAGTCAGCATCTTACAGTCTAATTCAAACATGTCAGGTCAGAAGAATTCAGTTTTTGAAGTTATCTTTTTTCTCTCCACTGACCATTTAATACACACATAATACCTATCTTGAACATAAGCATCTAACTTCTGGATGCTCAAGTCAATTCCTGGGCAGTTGAAACTCTTCTCAAACTTCTCATAGGTTTTTAGCTAACCTCTCTCCTTTCTGCAGTGAATTATTCTGTCTCTGATAGTCACTCAGCAAATGATAGCAATAAATCTGTTTTAAATCTGAAATAGTGCCATGAAAGAATGATTAACATCTAAAGCAGTTTGTAAATAACCCTTAAGAAACCCTTCTCCTGTAATCTTCAGCATCAGGTACTTTCAACAGAAGAGGATTTTGATGGAGGAATCTCTGGATGGTACTGTTGTAGGAAAATGTTGGCTTACCCTTCCTTTTTCACATGAAGAACTCAACTTCAGTAACCTGAAATGTTTTACAAATGCACTCTATAGGATTTGGATTTATGCTATAATATAATCCTCTCTCATGGTTAAGTAATTCCATCTTGAGTGAACTCAGCATGTCAATATACTCTATTATGTTCTCCTTCCTGACATTATTTGGTTCATGGAAAACTTTTAGTCATAGCCTTACAGAATTTTTTTGTAATAGAAAACATAAGAAATTATACAATTTTTTCTATACTTTTATAATATATTTTCTAATTAAGAAACACTCTGTGATGGTAACACCAAGGCAGAACATCTCTGTAGTCAGTAGTATCAATTCATTTTTGCATAGAATTTGACCTCACAGTCCCAACACAAAATTTTTAAATCACAATGAACATAACCACACTGTTTGACGTGATAGTGCAGCGCCCTTTTAGTAGTTCCATTGTCTTTAATGCAGATGTTCTGACTCCTAAAATTTAACATCAACTTCAGTTTGGTCTCTGATTTATTCAGTCCCTTTAGATGTAATGCAGCACAGCCCTGCTGCAAACACCCATGTCTGATAGTACATAAAAACCATTTTATTAAGTCACATAGTGTTTGTAGGCAAGCATACCAGTCTCTTTAAGAGCCATGTACCTGATAATTCATGCAGTCAACACACATGAAACATCTGCTTCTATAAAGATTTAATACTTCATCCTTGTAGAATTTGGGTCTCATTGTTCTTAAAAGAAGTTAAAAGCAGAGAAATAGAAAACTGCATAAGTGCAGAAAATAAAAGCATGTGGGTTTTACAAATAACAGATCTTTTTTGGTGAACTTAACACAGACAGTCTTAATTAGACCAAGCAGAGTTATAAAACCAACATAACCCTTGTATAGAATTCTTATGGAGAAGACAGAAACTCCATGAAGTTTCTCTCTTGATGTATTCTCTAGAGATTTTCCTGCTTGTTAAAAAAATTATTTTTTCTCTAGCTATACTTTAGCTTTGCTATAGAAGACAGAAAAGCCACCTGTGCATGCGTTACTGACAAGGTTTTTGTCACATTATAAAACTGAAAATGTCTCTGTTAAGTCTGTGCCTCCAGAACTCACTGCTTTAGAGACTGCTTCACAACATGAAGACAGATACATCCAAAACTACACCAATTTCACAAGCACAAGCTTGCATGACAAAGAAAGTGCAAAAGTCAAGAAAGTGGAGTAAATATTTCTTGCCAGGACAGCTGTTCCCACATTGTTCTTTCCTGAAAACGACTTCAGAGTAAAGTCAGAATAATAGGTTTGTAGAACTGTTACTACATTTAAGACCCATCTTCTAAAAGTTTTATCATCTCCTATTTCTTCTAAATCTAGATAAAAACTGATGAGAAATTTCCTTCCATTGAAGCAAAATTTGAGTTGCAACAGTTCCATTTATATCAAAAATAGCAATCACTAAAACTGAAGACCTGTTGTTGAGCTCATAGTATCACGTAAGATAAAGTACAGAAAATGTGAAACATGTTTTGCAGTGCTATCTAGATATAAGATTCCTCACAGCCAGAACTTTTCTGAAAGTGCAAACATGTTTGCTCACTAGAAAGAATTGTAATGGAAAGTCTAATTCCACAGTACCAACTCTCTCAGGTAGGTATTCTTCATTCTGAATTCCATTTCTTCATCATCCCCACCTGACAAGTTTTTGCAAGACAAGAAAGATACAATAATGGCAGTCTACATTTGAAGCACCCCTGAGCTCAATGTCACCAATGTGCAGTTGCTGATGAAGTGCAATGTCAGCAAATTCATTATCAGTGAATCACTGATGGGTAGAATACAACAACCCACAGTGTTGTGAGAACCTGCACAAGTGAAGCCAACTGGGTTTGATTCAACCTAGCTCTTACTTTTATCTACTGCTGTGTACTCAAAAATTTACTGTGGTGCTACATTTCTGTTTTATCAATGGCACAGGCTCTTGCTAATTAAACATACTCTGCAATTATTTTGGATGGTGCTGCAGGAGTAAGTAGTGCAACATTCTAAGACAGAACTTAATCAGAACATGTGGACTGGAGATTTCAGAAAGTGTTCTAGGATCTCTGAAAAAACAATCAGGACAAATTGTTTCTATATTTCATCCAAAATGCAGCAAATTGAGATCATCAGCTAATGTAAATCAGCAGAACCCCACTGAATTCCTTAGAGCTCTTCTGGTTCACATCTGCAGACAATCTGCATAATCATGTTGTCACATGTAATAGTTATATTGTGTTCTCATGATTCCTCTTTAGCTGGATAGAAAAAGCTTTCCTGTCCACAAAAATGTTAATGCTTTTAGAAAATTCCCATTCCGTGTTAGGGCAAGCCTAAGACTAAACTTGTATGTATAATATCTTGAATTTTTTTTGTTCAGATGCAAGTAGCAAATGAAAATGGTTTTTGTGGTATTTTCAGACAATCTTTTTTTTTTATTATTTCTATTTTTGCTTGAATGAAATGTTTTCAACTTCTTGAAGAACAAATTGTTATTTTCAGTTATAAGCCACTTCAGATGAAAGCAAATGAAAGAAAAGGCTGTGTTTTGGTAAGACATTATGGAGTTATATTCCATGTTCTCTGGCAGACAGAGTGAGTAGAAGGATTCACGTGTCCTGCATACCCCAGGGGAAACCAAGTCATTTTTTATGATGGGTGATATTCACTTAACAAACTGTTTTATATAACTTAAAATGGCTTCAGAGTTGCATTGCTTTACTCCCTCACTCCTCAAACTCTTCTTGACAAAGAATAGACACAAATTTTATCCCATACTCCAAGGTGGATGGATACAGAATATGAACACAGGGTTCTTACATCTATTGAGTTCACTAAAAATTGGACAACTTTTCTCTTAATAAACTGACTTTGTTTGCTGGAGAGTGTATAAAATAATCTGTTATCATTCAGAGGTGTCTTGCAATATTTACATTTCTGACTACTTATCCTATGTAACAGCCATCCTCCAAAGAGAAGGGAATGGCTCAGAAATTCAGTAACAAACCTTGCCTGTGGTAGAGAGATTCAGTGTCTCAGATTTAAGTCTGTTTTGCTGTTTTTCTCATAGATATGGGAATTAAAAGACCCTTTCAAAGCAAACAGCCTCACCAAAGCAGTTTGAGTAGTTCATCATCATCATCATCATCATCACTGACTTTATTTCATAAATATACTTATGATCTGCTAGCACTTCCATAATTTGGAAGTGTATCTTACTGTATTGATACACGTGGCTAAAAGCAGCATTGGAATATCAGTACCATTCCTGATCCACCAGACTGCTTCAAAACCCTCTGCTCTTTCCTACATACTGCTTTAAATCAAAGTCTTGTGCAGTTGGAAACTCTTCAAGGTCTCATATGTTAAACAATAACTGACTGTCCCATGGGTTTTTTCCAGCAGCAAAAGTAATTGCCAAGCCAGGCTGGCAAGCTTTCAGATCCTGGCTGCTGCCTCTAAAGGATCAACGATCCTCATGCCTATGCTTTCAGAGAGATAGGAAAAGTTTGCTTCAAAATTCCAAAAATCAGTGAATATTTTATGGCAACTATCAGCCATCCCAGAGCTGCCACTTGAAATTTGTACAGACTGATATATATATATAAATAAATAAATAAATATAAAAATATATATCTGTCTAAGCAACCAAATTAGACAATGGGGAAAAACCCCAAAGTTAGGATACCCAGTTCTTATTGTTCCCTGATTGTTGTACTTTTATTGCTTTATTTGCTCCAAAATTGGCCCAGAAGGCAGTGCTGAGCACCCAGGGGTTAACACATGTTGCAGTGGCTCCATCCCAGCACTGACTTTCACTGAGGCCTTTTGGCCCTGTCCAGTGCAGTGAAGGATTCAGGATGACCACACCAAGACTGGCAGCAAGTGCACAGCATTCTGCTACAGCTAAGACTTGATTGCAACAGCAAAAGAGAGAGTATAACATTTATATAGAAAGTTCATGAGTCTTACTGATTCCTGTATATGATAATATTTTGACTACATTCTCAAAGCTGTTCCTTTCCCTCAATGAAATTTCATCAGAGCACTGTGACATATATTGTCATTTCTTTGCTGACAAATGTGTGGCTGTCCTGCTTGAAGAACTTTGTGATACTGATTTAGTTTCAGTATAATCATATAAATGCAGAATCATGGAATAGTTTGGGTTGGAAGGGATCTTTAAAGGTCATCCAGTCCAAGTTCCCTGCAATGACTGGGGACATCTTCAGCTGGGTCAGGCTGCTTAGAGCCTTTGAATGTTTCCAGCAATGGGACATTTGCCACCTCTCTGGAAAGCCCTCTGGGAAGCTCTGGAAGCTCTTTTTCATTGTTTGGAAAGGGTTTTGTCTCTGAATCTTGATTCTCCCATTTACCTCTGCACTTGAAGCCTATTATTTTTAAGCCACAACATGACATATGTATTTTCAAAGTTACAGAGAGAAGAAACACGGATAGGTTAGTGCTAATAAGGAATGAAAAAGTGCTTTAGCACTGGAGTAAGATTCTTATTATGTAATTTTAGCTTTTACCTTTTAAGATGGTGATTAGATTTCCTGAAGAGTCAGAATAGCAAAAGATTTTTCCTCAGTAGACCAAATTCACCATCCATTGGGAGTGATTTATCCTTCATGTATCGAACTGCTTATTTTTAGAGAACAGCTCTTTAGTTAAGCATAGCTTCATGCTTTGTGTGTTTTACCTATACTCTGAATTTTTAAATCCTATTGCTGTCAAAAGAGGCTTATAGACCAAACATTTTTTTTCTATAAAACTTTCTGATTTATAGAAAGATTATATTAAGAATATATTCATGATCCTAAAACAGTGCTGTGTATGCCTGAGTTTAGTAAAATACTGGAGTGAGCAACCAGCTTCTTCTAAGAATGTTATGCATATGTTTACTCTTAAAGAGTGTTTTAACTTTATGGCCAGATTTGTCATATTATACCTAAATGGAATACAAAATTCTGAGAATTTACTTAAGCAGCAGCTGCAGATCAGATATGCTGGGTGTATGTGTGTCTTGTCACACCTGTAGCCCACTGCATCCTCTCCCATGAAACACATTCCTTACATTGACAGAAAAGGATGTAGTCACTACTTTTATTTGATTTTAACTGCTACAGAAATTGGGGGGGAAAAAAACCCCATTTGTGGTTTATTTCTATAATCTTATATTCTATCCAGCTTTATAAGTGGGAAACAAAACTATTTAATATCAAATATCACTGATTAATATAATAGATTTTCTTTGGTAATGTCCTTCATGTTGATCCCTTGGAAATAAGATTGCTTCTGCATGTGTTACAAGAACTTTAATTTCATTAATTTCATTTTTAATTAATGATGTTCTAAGATTTTAGGAAAAGTTACACAGTCATATCATTTTTATCCTCTTACTATGTTTACTTAGCTATGTGATGCTTAAGGAGTCTGATTCTTGGAGAATTTTACTAATATCAGTAATTACTACTTTCTCATCTTTGAGAGAAATTAATTTTGACTTGGTAATTTTGACCTGTAATTTAGTATAGCCAGAACTTCTATTTATTATAATTTATGAAGTAAATTAAAGTGGAGTGATTAGAGGTCTGGTTTTCAGTCATGCTTTAGTCTAAGATCCCATCCTAATTTTTTTTTAAATGAGAATTTTGCTGTACCATTTTTTACTTTGGATATTCTTTAATAATTAACCTAGAAACTCAGCTCAGGTAATCTTCAAAATGTTCACTTGTGTGAACTAGGTTCCTTATCTGTAATAAACATGTTCTTTTTGAATTTTATTAGAATAATTAGATTTTAATGTGCAGAGAGATAAATAGAAATAAAATGAGAAGGTTTTAAATGGTAAGCCATCATATTGTTGAAATATTTATTCATTGCTTAGTTTTCTACAGTTTTATAGAGACTTTTCTAGGAACCACACATTTATTCCAATAAAGTGCATTATTTTGTTGTGGATATAAAAAAATAAATAAATACACCATTCCAGTTTATTCATAAAATTAAAGTGTTCTAATCTGCATCCTATGTTCTCTAAAAGACCATAGGAACCAAAATGAAAATAATTTTCTATTTGTCATTGCTTTCATTTTACTGATATCATAGTACTAATAATATACAGGTAAGAGTTCTTGCTGTCATTTGTGTTCACCAGTGTTTTCTAACTGATTTTCCATTGTTTTTATTCTAAGTTTCCTTTTCTATATAAAGCCATTGCCATCTATTCATGCCCCTTTATATTCCTATTCTAACATAATGCTTAATAAAAAGAAATTGAAAAAAAACCCCAAACAAAAAAAGCAAAATTATTGATCAGATATTTTAAAAGGTTAACCCCACTCAGATGTGAAAGGAATATTCCAACACACATTTGCTGCACAGCTGGTCTTCCTTTGCATAGACCTTAGGTCAGCTCCTGCCACAAAGGCACAACCAATGTCTGCCAGAGGAAGCAGTGTTGGCAGGAATGCAGCCAACAAAGTGCTTTGGAGTTAGATCTTTCAGCAAGCTGCAGTTGTTTAGTCTCATTGATTAAGCATATAGCCTGTGCATCCCCCCTAAGATGTGAATCCTCATAACTGCAGTGCCGAGTGGATTAGATTATATTCTCCACAAGGCAGAAAATTTAGGCAACTGTTTAAAAAAGAAAACCCCAAAATAATTTTGTGCCTACTAAATTGATAAACATTCATCATAACTGTACAAAGACTGTGGAAAATCATGCCTTGGCTTGCCATATCAGCAAAAATTCTAGCAATCTTTAACCATGTCCCAGGGTGTATTTTCTCCTGGCAAAAACATGGAGAATATATCATAAAACAACTCTTTTTAATTGAAAACGCTTGAAAGAAGTATCCCATGAGTGGTTTGCTCTGTTGGACATATCCACATGGGTTTCAGCTCCTCTTGACCTCCTGCTGAACAGGGCTTCAAACTGTAAGAGACTGAAGTTTCCAGCAGTTTTGCTGGAAGATAATTTGTCAGGGTTGTGACCAAAGCACCTGTTTTGATTTCATAGCTGAGTAGGAATCCACAAAAGAACAACAGAAATGGAAGTCACTACTCACACTGAGTTCTTTGTAGTTTAATTGTAATTGTAATTTAATTTGTAGCTATGAATTGGTCACAGCACCAAGCCTGCCAGAGTTCAAGAAGTGTTTGAACAACACTCTGAGGCACATGGGGTGATTTTGGGGATTGTCCTGTGCAGGGCCAGGAGTTTGACTTCGATGATCCTTGTGGGTCCCTTCCAACTATATTATATGATGATTCTATAATAATTTATTTGACATTCTTAAACATTTTCCCACAAGAAGTAGTAGATTGTCCCTCATCTATGTACAGTTCCCCCAGGAGTCTGTGATCCATGTTGAAAATTATATACTAGTGAATATTCAACCCTTTTTAGTCTCTATAGTTAGAAATACATTCCTCATAAAAGGATCTTAGTGGGGGAGGAATGCTGGAATTTTCTACTGAAGTGCTTTTAAAGCAAACATGCCATGAGCTGTTATGGATGAAAGGTGTTTGTTAAATTGCTTGATGTTACAAATATCTGAAATTGAGTGGGTGATTGATTTAATTGCAGTTGTTAGACTGGTTTTAAAAGCATATTTCTCTTTTTGTTATGTTTTTCAGATCTGCAGAACAGTTGGATTCTGAACCTAAAGAAAAGAAAAGAAAGTGTCTGAATATACTAATCACAAAATGTAGCTTCTGGCTAAGCCAAGGCATACTGTCAAGATGAAGTGCTGCATTATTTTTAAAACACTCAGTCTGGCCAATGTATTCAATCTCTGAATAGCAGTGCCCCTCTTGTTCCAATCTCTGTTATTTTCTGAATAAAAATATCCAATAATTGTGATACTGTGTTGCTTTCACATATATCTAAAGCTAACACAAATAGGAAAATTAATGAATGGTGTGATGCTGCAATTTTGAGCTCGGTATCCTCTCCCAGGTTGCCAAACTCTATCAGTGACAGGGGGTCCATCAAAACTCACTTCCTCGCTCTTGCATCAAAGTTTGCTCTTCTAGAACAAAAGCAATTTGAGCAGCACTTGGAATGTGATTTGCTTCAGCCTGATTCTGTGTTGAAGTGCACAAAGAACTGCTGCTGGGTCATTAGTGTGCTATGTTCCTGTAGTTCCCACTGTTTCAAACCTGCAGCAGTCGGGGTTAGCTTCCTCAGAAGGGCTTTAGTTAGGTGATACTATTGCTCAGAGTGCCACCCTGCTAAGCACTGGTGTAAAAGTTTGGCAGCTTCTCCATCTCTTCAGTTGAAGCTGTATCAGTTCTATACTGTGTACAATAATCACAGGTTTTATAGGCTAGAGAAAATTTTAGGCAATTTACCATGACAAGTCCTGTTCTTTTCTTCTTTCCGGTGAAAGATGAATGTTGTAACATTTCAAAGAAAGCAGAGCAACTGTAATGGGAGAAACCGTGACAAAGCCTCCTCGGCAGCACAGGATGCCCTGCATCTTGAATCTCAGCCTCTTAGAGTCTTGGAGTCAGTGAGGTGAATCCCTAGATGAAGTGTTGTGGATAAATGATCTTCCTGAGTCCATAGTGGCTAAAAAATAATTTAATTAACATTTTCTTGTAAATTCATAAAAATCTAAGATTCTGCATGCTGTCAGTTACTATGGTTCTGCTCATGAGTGGTAACTCATTAAGTAAGTAATTATTTAGCTGTTTTTATTGCCTGTCCATGTCCTAAATTTCTTCTCTGACACCTTTGAAAGTACTGGCCTTGCATCTCAAATCACCTAAAATCTTTTTTGAAACACTTACTAATGCAAAATTTCCCCACTGATTTTAATGGGTTTTGGATCAGCCCCATGAATAATAGGGAAAAGCCATAATTTCTTTCATATGGTTTATCACTGGGAAGCAAAGAAAATTACCTTCATGCACAGTGTGCTTGTATTGCTTGGTCTTTAGTTCTCAGTTAGATGATGTTATTGTCTGGCATCAAAACAAAGCTCAGAAGAAACAAAATTTAAAAGCTTGTAGGAAAACATTTATCGAAGCATAGGACAATCTTAAATTCACTTTTGTTTCACCACACACATTTGTATGTGCAGGACTGTGCATATCAGCAAAGTCCTCAGCACACAAGTCTTTCAAGGTTTCCCTTAAAATGACAGAGAGATGCCAGGAAGCATCAGACACCTTCACAGCTTTAGGCATCATTAGCCAGCATTGTCTAAAATCTGTAGGGTTCAGAAGAGGCCTCTGGTTGGCTCTTCCAGAGGGAAAACAGTTCATCTCATTTTTCAGGGATCTCCACCAGAGGTTACTGAGGAACTGGGGTGAGACCTCATGGCTGTCTGCTGCTTCCTCACAAGGGGAAGTGGAGGAGCAGGCACTGATGCACTGAACTCTTGTCTCTGGTGAACACTGGTAGGATTGACATGGAGTTGTGTTAGGGAAGGTTTAAGTTAGGTATTATGAAAAGATTTTTAACCCAGAAGGTGGTTGGGCACTGGAACAGGCTTCCTAGCAAGGCTGTCACAGCACCAAGCCACACAGAGTTCAGGAAGCATTTGGACAACACTCTCAGGCACATGGTGTGATCCTCTGAGTTGTTCTGTGCAGGGCCAGGAGTTGGACTGAATGATCCTTGGCATTCCCTTATATCTCAGGGTATTCTATGATGCTATGATTCTCTGATCTGCAAACCTTCTGCCTTCAGTGGACCCTGGGTAAAGCCTGTGAGATGCAGTTTAAACTGTGCAAGGATAGTTAGAACAGATTCAGCACAAGCGTTGGAAACAGCATTATGGGTGTGCCCTGCTGTCACCCCTTAAGTACAGTTATAGGACAACAGATATGGAACTCTGTCTTTAGTATTAGATCGAAGAGATACTAAACTGGCTATGATGATGTGCTGTTATAATTTCTGAGTCTGACGTTTAAAAGACATGAAAAATGATGTTAATTGGTAAGAAAAATATGGTAAGTGCATGCAAAAATACAGTAATTATTTATAACCCTAGAGAAGGGCCAATAAAAGAAAGAAAAGAACCTATATATTTCACTCAAAAGCATGCATTAATAATTCAGGCAGCACTTTAGTTTCAGTATTCGTTTCTGTTTAAAAGCCCTTCTATCCCAACACGAGTTTAAACCAGTTCTTTATGTACCATTTGTCATAATATTGCAGTTTAATCAGCATCACAAAGTGCTTTACTGTGTTTCTGGTGTCAATGCCTATTCTTGACTCTTAGCTGGACCTTTTCTAAAGTTTTCCTGAAGTACCTGAATGGAAAATTCCTATTAAACCTTTTTTTTTTTTAAATCAAGACATTTCAACAGGGAAATTCTCTCCAGCTCTAATAACTGCTCATTTATAACTGAGCAAGCATATGGTGGAATGGAAAAGCTATAGACTGTTCAGCTCTCCTGGTGGCAATAACACTGGCTTCCCTCCTTCCCTCTCTCACCACAGTAGTGGTTCTCCAATCCTGGACACTGACCTTGAAAGCCAAATTGTTTTGTGTAATGTGCCCATTGCTGCAGATACAGGAGCTGGTAACCAGCCTGATGAGCTGTTGGCCTGCAAGCAAAGTGTGCTTTGCCTTCAAAGGTACCTGGTTGAATAGATCTGAAAAACAATCCTGCAAACAGCGAGAAGAGGAAATTAAATCCTTCTGGCAGTATTCACTTCTGGCTGTGGCAGTGCCCCTGAGGTGTTCCCTCGTTTAGGGCATTTCCAGACTACAGGGAGGGGTAAATAAGGGATCTGGTGAGAGCCTGAACAAGTGGTACCATGGGCTGTGCTGAGGGCTCTCCCTGGGGGCACTGGGAGGAGGGCTCGGCACTTGACGACAGAGGATGCCTGGGATGAAACTGATGGTGAGTGGTCCTGAACCTGATACGATTGCTGAGACCAGAGGTCGCCCAGAGGCTGGGGGAAACCAGACATGCATGTCCTGGGTGAAGACTTTCAGCATTTTACTGTCTTTAGTACCCTTGCTTTACTAGTCTTAAAATGTGCAGGTGTTTGGTGAAGTGTTATTCATAAAGGCCCAGTTAAACTCTTCATCTCGACCTTCCCATAGCATACGAATTTGGGCCCAACATAGCAGATGCAGGTGTTGACTTTCTGATGATGAGGATGACATCTTCCCTTGGCCTCTCTGACCCTTTCTGACACTTGTTTCCCTAGGTAGAAATTAGTTTATCCAGCTTAGCACCTTGGACCTTTGACTTGCCTTCCCCAGGGGGAGCAAATGCTTTCTCTATGCTTTAACCTCACGAGATATTTTTGGCTTTGCATGTAACAAAGAGGTAGGTGAAGTGATGTAGGTACAAAGACATTTGGGCTGTATTTAAAGACAAAGGACACCAAAGCATATGCAAGTGACCTGCCCTGGGAAAATCCAAATTTACAGATTGTTAGAAAGGTTGCAAGTACAATCATTGCCTCCACCCTGCCTTTCCAAGCAATGTTTGGGTGTGATTTAGGGAGTAGTGTCAGACAGAGACAATTCCCAGTAGTCTTTTCTTTGAGGGGAAAGGATACTCCTTTACATGTGCAAGAGACTTGTCACATTGAGTTAATGGATGGCTCACAAGATTTAATAACCTTGATGTAACCTCTAGTACACTACCTCTTTTTCCGCTTTCTCACTTGATTTTGAGACAAATTTAATTAACAGATAAATATAGCATGTAGAAAATATTGTTAACCATCTATAAACCTTAAGTTTTCATTGAAGTTTTATTAAATTTATTTTTAATATATCTATGTGCTAATCACCACTATCCTAACAGATAACTACACTTTAAGATATCTATGTCAGGGTCCAAGTCTGTCTGTGTAATCAATAGAGACAAATGCCTCAGGGATGATCTTGAGGCCCTGAATTAGGAGCCTAGTAATTAAAAAAATTAGATGCAATTATCCCCTTCTATAGAGTCATGCAAAATTCTCTAAAATGTAGAAATTCCTCCCCATTTTTTCAGCTCCTTTTTTTCCAAATCATTTGTGATTTGAATAGCTCATATTAAATATACCTAATAAATAAGGTTTTGATTTCTGCCCCAGATCTCATTTTGACTTCCTTTTGGCTCTACCCTCATTAATTTTTTAAAAATTGAGATTTTGTATACTTTTAGTGGAATTAGTTATACACAAATCGAGGCAGTAAAGTTTTGGGTAAGGAAAGGAACCTGAAAAGAGACAATCAATAACATTTATTAAAACACTGTTATTATATATGCAGTTAAATATATAAAGACAAACAAACAAATGTAAAGAATTCCTCTCAAAAACTCTGACTGTAGTATCAGGATCTTATAATCTACACTGTATACTCCTAAATAACAAAAACATCTTTGTGCAGTTAAAGGTTGAACATTTTGATATACCAAAAAATTCATGCCTGGACTTGATGTAGTATACTTTTATTGTGCCTGAATTTTCTCACGAATGGAACTGTAATATCTTATGTAATGGAAACAGAATATGAACAGGGTATTTATATTCAAAGAATACTATGATATTTCATATTTTCCCCTTTGGGTTTTCTTGAGTGGGGCTTTATAATTCTAGCCACATACTCAAACACAGATAAAATATCTGGCTTCTTTTTTGGCCAGAGGACAGGGATATGAGTCATGGAAAGCAAGATTTATTGGTCTACCAGAAACTTTTAGTTTAAATTTTCTCCTGTCAAATTCTTTCAAAGAAACTGAATCTGCATGTAATTGCACATAACCATGAAAAGTGCAGCTTACTCTTTGACTAATTTAATTCACCGCTTTTATGCTAAGGTTCTGGCCTGTGGCTTTGCTCTAATAGACACAAATCTTGTGTTGACTTACCCAAGTCTCCTGTTTGATTTACTGTTTTAATGTACCGGTGATAAACAGCTTAATATACTCATTGCAGGACTTATTGTCCAATTATTGTCATATTGCCTAGAGGTGTGACTTGACACACAGCCTTTTCTAAAACCTGTGCATTGCTTGAGAACCACATGAAAATAAGAGTTAAATAATCAGATGGGTGGCTGGTCTGTGAAAGTGGCATCCAGCTCAGTGGAGCTTGAAGGGACAGTAGCAGCAGTATCACAGAGCAGCAAGAGAAACCCCAAAGATCTGGGTCCCTGCTGCCAATGGGACAACTTGGAGCTTTGAGAGCTCGGACATCGAGAGATCAGCCAGGATGGGCTGGTTTGGAACAGGGGAGCCCATCTTCAGGGTCAGGAGTTAAACTCCACCTGGAGTGAGGTTCACACTGTTCCAAAGAAAAAATCCTGACAACTCTAGTGAATTCTGGAGCTATAGGTCTCAAAATATCTGGGCCCTGACCTCAGGAATGATACAGTGATTATTTTGACTAGGGACTCTCCCAAATTTCAAGGTACATCTGCCAAACAGAATGGACATTTCAGTGCTATGGTTCTATGGGCTATTTGGTCAATGAATGAGGCTTTGTTGACGTCTAAAAGGCTGTACCAATATGTCATATTCTGTGGAGGTACTCAGCCTTCCAGGGAAGCATTCACTTATGCCCTAAACTGGGTGAATTTAGACAGTAATGTAGAAGTATGAGAAGGCAGTTTAGGGAAAACTTGACTAACTTCTTTAATTGATCAATAAGGCCTTAGATTTCGGAGGAGGGAAAAAAAAGGCTTCTTCAGCAACCCAAAATGGTGCTAATGGATGTCCTCAAGTATCTTCAAGGATTTAAGTACACACAGGTCTTCCTCCTGCCACATGCCTCACAGAGTCCCTGGTGGGAGCACAGTGCTCCTAGGCATATCTGGAGCTGAACACATTGACTGTCCTGTTTGCTTGCAGTGGTGACATCTGTGTGGCAGAACATTAACTAGAAATAAAAGGCCTGAATTCACGGATTTCCTAATCTTCTGGAGGTTTCAATCCTATCTGTTCACACAGAAAAATGCTATAATTGTCAGACTACAAATTATAAGCATCTAAGCGGTTAGTGTACCCTTACATCCTCAGCACGTCATTCCCTCAAAAGGAGAGAATGGTTAAACCACACCTGGACCTCCAAGAGAGCTTAGAGCTGGATGTGAAGCAGCATAGGGCTCTGCTCTCAATATTTATTACGGGTTTCACCCCCAAATTGTATAAAATCTATAAAAGACACATAAAGTAGAGTTTCTGGACTCAGGACTGAGAAATGAGTAGCTGAAGCCCATTGCTAGTGAGCTTGGGTTCCCTCCAGGCTACTTTTCCTCCTTTGGGGTCCTTATAAAATAAGACAAAGAAAAAATGCTGTTGATTGAATGTTGATTCTCTATGTTTTGCTTTTTATCTGATTCTTCTTACTCAGAGCTTGGATTAAAAACGCGAGAGATGCTGTTCTTCTTCAGACTTAGATGTTTACTATTTCTCATCTATGTTACAGCTACACAGACTGTGCTCCTAAGTTAACAAGGTGGAAAATGGCCCCAGAGAGGTTCTCCAAGGCCTTTTAAAGCCCAAACTATCCAATTATATAACGCCAACAAATTCATTTTTGCTTATAACCCAATAATCATTATAATAACCTGGCCTCTGCATTGCAGGCTTTTTCACCCAGGCACGAACCAACACAAACTTGAGAAGAAGAAGAAGAAAGAAGTACTAACCACAACCCTAATTCCTCCATCTTGTTACCTGTATATATATTACTATATCCTAAAACCTAAAATTCTACATCTTCACTCAGTGAGCTGACACACTTCTATTAACTACACACTAACAATCTCAGTATTATCACATATTTTTGGAAGCCTTTTCCACGGCCTCAGGTCAAATGAAGTGTGCTTCAGAGGATCAACCCCTGTCAGCTCTGAGAGATTAACATTCTCAGAATCCAGGGTTCCTACAATTGAATGTCCTAGTTGGATTAAATCTTATTTCAAAAGGCCTCTTTTGTTGTCATAATAGTGACTTCATTTAGGCTTTTGATGAAGAGATTGAAATAAAATGAGATCAGAGTTCTGTCTGGTATAGTAATGTTATAACAAAACATTATGATTTGGGGAATCCCCAAATTTTGCTGGGTTTTGGACTTGTTTTTTACTGACTTTTTAATATAAGGTACTGTGTTCTCTCTCATTTGGATTCTTAACCTCAGAAGGACTTTAAAAAAACTGCTGTTCAAATATTAACACACATACCTGCTTGTATGAGTGATCTCCACTTTTCACATTCTGGAAATGCTCTTGTGAACAAATATTTGCTTGTACAACAGTTCTCACAAGGTGGATAAAAGAACTTATGAACATTATCAAAGCAAATACATGTGGCGCCTGGCACATGAACATTTGTGATTACATTTTTGCAGGACAGAGCCAAGCCAACAGGGTTTCAGTACAATGTACAGAAGTGCACTTCTGCAGATTCAAAGATATGCATTCCTCCAGCAAGAATTAGATCACTGTTTGTGGAGAGTTCCCTGGATGATATTCTAGCCCTGATAAACTGAGAGACAACTCTCCTACTTTCTGTCACCAGAAGTAATTTCATATGTTCAGATATTATTCCATACTTTACTTCCACCTTTTTTGCAGGACATAGCATTCTCTTGTTTGCTTAGATTGTTTGTTAGAAAGGAAAAACAAAAACCAAAAATTAAATTGAGATAAACTTTATTTGACAGTCTAGTGCAAAACCCACCAAAGTCAAGAGAACAACTTGTGCCTATTCAGAGGGCTTTCAGCCAGCTGCTGACTGCCTATGATGTATCTGAAATAGATTAGCAGTAGGATTTATGGTGTAAGAACTAGGCTGGTTTTGTTTTATCTCTTTTAATAACGTTGAATGCTCCAGGAAATGTTCAAACTCAGATATTAAGTTTCCTCCAGACTAAAGGTAAGAGCTGAGATCTTGGAGACTGCACAGCTAGCCAGTACAGTTAGAAGTACACTTAATGGATTGTGATATCCTCTGTCCCTTGTAATGTTTGCAGCATTAGGAACAAATCTCCCACTGCTGGTACTTCCCTTTGACAGCAGAGGGAGCATTTAATCCAATAACTCATTTCTTTTCTACATTCTCGTGAAAATCTTGGCAATGGTTAATAAATTCCATTACCAAACCAAATATCTCTAATCAAGCAGGCAGCCTGTGGTCGGTTAACTGTAAACCAAGGTACAGCAGCTGAAAAATCACACAATGTAGGAAAATCAGAAGGTGTTAATGGAGGAGATCAGAAACTGTTCCTCCTTTTTTTTTCTTGAGAGATTATTTCCTAAAGATTGAGAATCTAAATGAGTGAAAGAGAATATTTTTTCACTACTGAAAAGAAAGACCATAAGGGGTAAAGCAATTGGCAAATATTAAAAACTCCCAACAGCTAAAGACCAAACAAACAAAAAAAACCCGAGTAAGGAGAGCCCCAAATCTCAAATTTGCTCTCAAATTTTATTAAGGTCTAGCTCCTGAAAGCTCCCCATGAGTTTCTTTCAGACATGTCTGTGCTGAAAACACCAACAATTTTGTTACTAAATTCAGGCCTTCAGCTGCTGGGGAGGTAAGGGAGAGAAGGCAAAAACATCAAACTTAAAGTACCTGGAATAGGAAGGGCAACAACATTGCAACCTGTGTAAAGGTAGTAGATAAAAAGGGCATTGACAGAACAAAAATTTTAAGAGCTCTGATCAGATGATAAACATGAAGTAGCAATTTCCAATTGTAGTAGTTATTTTAGGAAACATTTCTCTCTTTTTCAAAAATGTGCTGGCCTTGTCTCCAACCATTCCTGGTTAGAAAAATCATTTCTGAGTATATTAACAAAGGCACCCTGTACACTGCAGCCACACCACTGACAGTGCTAGTTTTCCATGAGCTTTCCTCACTGGAGAGTTTACTGATCATGCTGTTTGTTTCCTTGAATAGTCTTTTCATTTTTCCTTGGCCATTACTCAGACTATGATACTTCAAAGAGATTTTATTAAATGAAGACCACTTGCCTCCAGGTGATAGTAATAACTTTGATTCAAGTACACTATGAACTGATTTAAACCAGGCTGCAACATATATTAAGATAAACCATGAGATTCAAAAGATGAACAGCTGCTTTTCTAAATCAGTAGAAATTTTGCATGTTCAAGGAGGTGGTCACAAACATGGAAATATTTTTATTTGCTCATTAATTTAGGCTTCAGCCCTGAGTCAAGATCTACCAACATTTTTAACAAAACTTGTAATACAACCTGTCTTCAAGGGATACAGAATGTTTCTGACTACATAGAGAGCCATTGGAGTATAAAGTAAGATAGTTCATAAAATATATTTTTAAGTTTTTAAGAACTCTACACTTGATCAGGAACAAGCTGGAAGCAATGTTTAAGCTGAAGCCTGCTCTCTAAAAATGAAATGTTATAATTACATGTTTCATTTAGGGATCAGGGACTCATACCCATGACTTTCTTTTTTAAGAAGGCTGCTTGATCAGTAACATCAAGGATGAGGTTGTAGATGGACCTGATACACCAGTGATCACAGAATCTCAGAATGGCTGAGACTGGAAGAGGTCACTGGTGGTGTTCATCTGGTCCAACCCTCCTGCTCAAGCAAGGTTTTCCTAGAGCACATGCCAAAGGATTTATTCAAACAGTTCTTGAATATCTCCAGTGAAGGAGACTCCACAATCTCTCGGGGCAAGAGATAACTTCAAATCTCTCAATTTTTATATTCCTTCCTCTCTTTATTGTATCAGGGTGGGTTTTTTCTGTTATTTTTTAACCCTACTCCAAATTTTAATTGAATATTTTCACCTCTTTTTCTATTTGAATAAACATTTCCTTACCACTGAGGTGGTTGGCCAGCAACACACTTGAAATGAACATACCCCTGTAAGTATTGTAGGGTGACTCAGCCAGTCTCAAAAGCATGTTGCAAAGCTGGAAGCATTGTGTGATTTCTGAAGGGATGAATTTTTTATCTACAATGAATAAAGTAGTTTTCTAGATTCACCAGCCTAAATACTCAGGAATTCTTATTAAGCCAGTTTTCTAAGTGGAAATAACTGTGTACCTACAGCCACTTGTGCTAGCTGAACAAGATGAATATTAAAAATTGCTCCCACACAAAAAATAAACAAACAAATGCAACAAGAGCCAAGAAGAAGAAAAACTGTTTGGGTATTTGTTGCTTGAATTTTGCAGGCACTTCTTAGGACCCCTCTGGCTGGCCTTTAATTCCATATTTGTCCATCTCTACTCAAATACTGTTTTATTTTGAGTAGGCAATATGCAGACCTTGAAATTTGTGACAGGCACATGCTGGGCTATTTTTATTAAAGAAACTCCACAATTCATGGCATGTAATGATAAATGCTTATCCTTGCACATTCTTAGAGCTGAATTTAAAAGAAACAGGAAGATGAAGCCAGCAGCTAAGATACCTGTCCAGAAAGGAGACTACGACTTTCAGCAAGTGGTAGGCACAGATCCAAGTCCTGTCTTAGCTTAGACCTAAGTTGATGGGTCTGCACTTGTACAAATGAGAGAAGAACTTGGCTTGTAAACTTCAAAAGACTCACAATAGAAAACAGGGGGAAAAACAGAAGAAATGAAAAAGCAAACAATGCCATGTGGAATGAATCTGAAACATCCCATCCCAGTTAGAACACTCAGCAGTCCGTTATATTTATTCAGATCAAATGCAGACTGTGAGATATATAGACTATGTTAGGATAGGGTGGGAAAGCAAAAATGTTCAAACGAAAGCATTATTTTGGCACTGCTGCTGAGATTAATGTGGATCATAAAAAGAGTGCATCTAAGACTGGCACTGAAACTCCTGATAACTAAGCAGGTTCACAGGGATGAACTTATTATGACAACCCTAATATTGAGGGAAAGAAAATACAAAAGCAGGACCTATAATTTTATATGAAGTAATTATTGGTAGTAAAAGGGTTTAATTTAGATGGAACAATGAGGTTTGAAATTGAACAGGAATCCATTAAAATAAACAAATTATTGCAATAATAACTGAATAACCAACTACAAAAATAGCAAGAGACAAATTTGTCCTTCAATGGAAAAAAAATATTTCATTTATACTAAGTACTGAAGACCTGCATCACCTGTGCAGACCAGGGAAGCCTACGTGGTCCATACTCATACACATTTTACCTTTTAACTACAAAAACTGTGGCTATCTAAACCTTCTTGGACATAAGTGAATTTGTAGGTCAATCTTGCAGAAAATCATTTACCTGCTTAGTGTGGTGCTGCTGTTGTAACCACAGGGTTACTCCCTCTTGTTTTGATTGCTGAAGAACAGCTTCTGCTACTGAAAACCTCCTCGGAGGCACAGGAGCTTTACCATTTCTTTTTCATTGCTTAAATTGTACAAATCAGGTACTGGTATGAAGAGTTCAGAGGGGAAGGAAGGTGTCCAACACAGAATTGTACTAAAGAAAGACTCGGCTCCACTGCAGGGTACAGCAGACCTATGACCATCAGCTGTACACTCCAAATGACGTCTTTCAGTGTTCGACTGGTTTTCAGCTGGTTCCTGTAGTGGAAAATATCCCCTTGCAGAGAGCTACTCATCGTAGCTGTAGCAGCATCATTACATGTCAGATGATTCACCTTTTGAGGTTCACATGTCCTGTGTGTTGGTTCCAGAGTCAGCCTGGGGAGGTTGGCTTGGATGCGGATAGCTCAGACAGTTTGAGTGGGAGGAAAGCATGGTTTTGACCTGAGTTACTAAGAGACACCTCTCTGAAATATTCTTGAACTTACTATTTTGTTCTTCTTTTTCAAATATGCAGATTGATTTATTTACCTGTCCTGAGTTATTTAGTAGTCCATGCACAGGTTTGACTGTATTTTCCTCTTGCTGTTAATTCCTATGGATGAAACTAATCTAGACAAAGTGGCTAATAAACACAGACCAAAAGGGAGGTGAAATTCCATCATGAAGTTTATAGCAATTCGTGAAGAGAGAGGAGCCTCCAAAGAGACCGTATAGATAATCCTCCTTATGACTCACAAGAAGGTTGCTTAATCTGAGGAAATACATAGCACATGTAGAACCTATTTCTAATAGGATCATCCTCTAAATATCTCAAAAGTCACTCCAACTAACTGAACTTTAAAGTGATTTAATACATCCCTGTCAAACTAGAGAGTTAGAACAAAGTTCTGTTTGCTTGAAAGGAAAAATTAAAAAAAAAAAATTATTTTTAAAAATGTTGTCTCCCTGAATTTTAGCTCTACTTGCAGAATATCATTTTGCCAGTCCATCAAAATTAGGATTTTGTGTCAGTAATTTGAAATTTGACTATCTTTCTGCAAATTGTGATTCATAATTGAAAAATCATGACATAGTCTGGTTTTGCTTTCACAAGTTTGTAAAGGAGAGAGGGATATAATTATTCAGTACAAAAAAATTGCAAAAGAGCTGGATAGAGATTTTTTAATGTCTGAGGGCATGCAAGCAATTTTAAATGGTGGATATGTTTTTCTTCTTTCTGTTTAAATTAGGTGAAATACTGGTGGTGCCAGGTTGACCATTGTTATCTTTGTACCTTAATTTTATAAGACAAAGTCTTGTTTTGGAAAACAACCTCTGTGTTTTGAAAGAATTTTGCAGTTCTATCAAAAAGTCTCCACCCATCAGAACAGGAATTCAGTTGGAATCAGTACCATCCCTTCCTTCTTGAGGGGCACTAGTTCCAAAGCATGAATTACTGGGAATGTTTGAATAATTTTAAGGTTTTACAGAAGCTTTTTTTAAAATATTTTGATTTTGAAACACTTTATGCTTTATTCAACATTCTTCCACATGGTAGTAAATGTTTTTTCCTTGATGCCTCAAACTCAAAAACCTGTCTTTTTCTGTTACTTTAGTGAATGTATCTATTCTATAAATTAGGCAGCTACTACACTTGACAAAGCATTGATAAGAGTAACTACTTTGAAAATCCTAGGTACAATTAGTTGTGACATAATTAATGTTTAATAAGCTAATGTAAGTTACATCAATTTAGTTTTCTTACATATTTACTTCAGAATTTGGGTAAAAAATTGAAGATAATCCAATGGATGTTTCTTATTTAGTGGCTGTCTGGCATAGTAGATTGAAATAGGAGGGAAGGTTTAGTTAAGTTTAAAGTTATAATAAATCATTTAAATATATGTTCTCCACTGAGAAAGTGAAATAAATACAATCAGTGAAATTAAATAACCTTCCTGCAATAATCCCAGAATTAATTAGTTTTTAGAAGATTCATGATTAAACACACCATCCATCACCTTAGAATGAGCCTGAAGGAGAATGTTTACAAAATACTGATTCTTCACCAATAATAAAAATAGTGCTGCTCCATAATGCTACAAGATCCCTTTTCTGTGAGTCCCATTTTTTGTATTGATAGTTAGAGAAGGCATTTCTTCTGCATGCCTTCATTTTTGCAGACATGCCTAAAGGTTTTGGGGTCTTTTTTTTTGTGATTCTTGTATGCATGCAATGACTTAATTGATATGAGCATCATACATCTATCATTAACTCTTAACTTTCTGTCCTACTGGGTTTTACTCAATTTTACATATTATTATGGATTTAATGTGACACATTTTCTATGCTTCTCTCTTTTAAAATGAAATCTAGCAAAGCTTTTCTGAAAGTGTGGGAGAGAAAACATGCTAAGAATATCTTTCTCTCTTGCAAGCATTAAATTTTACTGCAAGCAGTTACTTCTACATTGACACATGTGTTAACACCTACTGAGGATGTGGTTGAGGAGCAATAAGCACTCCCTTATAAATAAGTTCAAATTGTCTTTGTTTCTAAGAATAAAGTAATTCTGTAGATTGCAAAATTAATTGGATTATTAAACATAGTGACTGGTCCTGAAATATACCTATTATTTATGGCTATGGCTTCATCAGGATTAAGAACAAATGAAATATATGGGGTTGCCATCCTGGAAAGTACAAAATGCCCCTCCTGGCTTAAAGGATAAATGATGTAATGCTTGTTATTGTAAGCCCCATGCTAATCACTACAGATGAAATGTCATCTTAAAGCATTTTGAAATCATTATTATGTTCATGATTATTTTTACATTTGGTCAGGTTAAAACAGTATGAAGAAGCTCCTGCTGATTTTAATAATTCCTGACTGATTCAAACACATTAGTATTCATGGTCTTCCTGTATCTTTACTTTTCCTTATTCTTTTAGCATTAAAGGGGTAAAAAACCCCAGTATATTTGAAAAAAAAAAAACCAAAAAACATTTAAAAGCAGACATAGAAGAGATGGCTTGAGTGCTCTATGAATCAAAACATATTTTAAACTCAAGTCTGAACAGAAAAATACTTGCATATTCTGTGGAAGAAGAGACACAAAGATTATTTGAAGTATTTTTGCC
The DNA here is from genome assembly GCA_013397175.1 of Platysteira castanea. Lineage (NCBI taxonomy): Eukaryota > Metazoa > Chordata > Aves > Passeriformes > Platysteira > Platysteira castanea. Next base: position 602,110 of record VYXC01009030.1, read on the forward strand.
TCTGACATATAATGGTCTTGTCCTCAGTTCAAGGAGCATGACAAGCAGGAAAATTGCATTCATGAATGAGGTTACATGGAAATTCTATTTTTAAATTAAATTAAGGAAGCTGAATTCATATTGTAGCAGTATTTTGAGCACCTGAGTGTCAGCAAGCACCTTACCTACCAGATCAGGCTGCTCAAGCCCTCACAAGCAGCACGTCCTTCACAGCAGACAGATGAGTGAGAAGCAGGAATTCAGGTAGCAGCTACCTTTGACCCACACAAACACATCCCTTGAAGATGACCACAGTAAGTGGGAAAGGTGGCAGTAGAGCAAAGATATCCCAGCTCTTCATCTAGGGTTGTATATATGTGTCTTCTTAGTAAGTGCTTAAAATAATTTAATGCCAATGTACTATTAGACATATATTTTATAAGGATATTGGTGCAAAATCAATGTAGACAATAAGATTTCCTCATTTTTTGCTTCTTTTTTTTAATAGAGAAGGAAGTGACAATTCAAAAAATTTGTTGACAAGTGCTATGCCAATATATGACATACTCATGTATTTTCTGGGTTTATATCCTAAATATTATCGGGATAGTAAAAAAAAGGTTAGGAAGAAGTTGATTTTAATGTGGGCCTATTCATGGCAGACACTTATATCCTGAAGTGATTGAAATCAATTCATGCTGACCTCAGAAGTCAGGTGTGGTTTTCACTTTCCTAGGTGACTACTCTTTGGTGGCTGGAAGCTGCAGACTGAAGACACCAAAGAATGATCTGCAAATAACAAATGCTGCCAACATTCAAGTCATCATATCTGGAGTCAGCATAATTCCTTTTTCTATTCACTTATTTGGCCTGATACCTGGAACACTCTCTTTTATAGCCAAAAATGTCACAGAATGGTTTAGCAAACTACTTAAAACCTGTCAAAAGTATATATTTTAAAAATGATAAATTAGTCATGAAGTACCACATATTTTTTGTCTCAATTTTAAATAAAAAAGTCACATGGGAGCAGCATTTCTTCCAGGAACTAATATAATGAACTCACCTCTAGCTGAAATGCAAAACTATAATATTAATTCTTAGGCATTTAGGCACTTAAGATCAAATCTCTAAAACACTGCGTGAGTAGTACATTAATCAATGATCAAATTGAAAAAAACCTTGTCCTTTAAAGGGGGCTAAGAGCTAAGGTAGATATAATGTCTTTTCTGTAGTATTTGTGGGCTTGCCAATAAGAAAAGATATTTGTAGCCTGAATGAGCTCAAGGCAACAGTCTTAGTTTTATAAATGCCATCAGTGACCTTTTGGGAGTAAAAAAACAGGAGCTCAGGTAGCTTGGAACAAAGTTCTTTTCTTGTGTGCATGGCTGGGAAAGAGGGAAGGCGTGCCAACAAAAGCTTTTATTTTGTCCTGTGATCTCAGTCAGACCGAAGCAGGCCACATTCAGATTTGGTGTGGCAGTCATATTTCGGCATTTCAAAACCAAAATAAACTTCCTAATAAGCCAGTGCTGGCACCAGAGTAGTGTAATCAGGGATCTGCTATAAGTCAAAATGACACAGTGCCTCACAAAGAAGTTAAATGTTGTACCTTCTTTAATGATACTAAATGTAATAGAAGTTTTCTGCATTAATAACTTTTAATAGTAGATAATTTTGAAACATAGCTGCAAGATTAATTTTGACCGCACATCAAACAGGGCAGTAATACAAGATATAACCTGTAAGACTGCCTGGCCTTCCTACAGTCAAATGTGGTGCCCTGCTGTGGCAGGGAACAGCAACTCTTCTGTTTCTGTGTGCTTTTCTCCCTCCATGTTATTAATAAGGTTTTTAACCACAGAAATCTGCCCAAAAATCAAAAACCCATTTTGTGATTATATCACTTTTTTCTCAGTGTATCCTTTTATATATGGTAGTGTGGGCTTTATCTTAACTAACACTTCTACTAGCTTTATTTCTTCTTTTTTATTTTATATTTATGAGTAGAAATTATTTTCTTTACTCTCTTTTTTGTTCTTAAGAATCTCAACTCCTTAAGTCTCCTCATTTATCACAGGTTTTCTTTCTTTCGTGATAACCCATTAGCCATTCTTGGCATCTCCTCTGGTTTGAATTAATTTTCTTGAACAGAGGTCTCTCCACAGAGATTTTTTGATCATCATAGTTATTCACATTTTGGATGGTGATTCCAGTCTTCCTCCATAATTATGTTGATTCCCATACCTACTGGTTTGCTATAATGTGCTCCTAATCAGGTTCGAATTTTCCTATTAGAAGTTTAAATCAGATTTTTCTAAAGACTATAAACTGATGCATTCCCTTAAAAGCCTTTTTCCAGCCAGGCACTGTTTTCCTTAATCACTGTCTTTCTTGAGCCATCCCTTTGTTCAACATTCAGTTCCTCTGTTAACCCGTCTCCTCCAGTTTCAGATGGAATTTCCTTTGTACCATTGCATCAAATCCCTTACCAAAGTAGACAGAAACAAAAGCTGCAACATTTCTTTTGGCTTGTAAAAGAATTTCTTTATCAAGGAAGTTACCTTTTCAAATATCTCTGAGAAGATCTGCCTTTGAGAAACACATGCTGAAGTTTTCCTCATTTATTATTGTCTTACGTCTTTAATTATTCCCCTCATCCACAGCTCGTTCTAATACATGCATGCAATTGAGAAATATATCTAAATTGGTCTTTTTTTCTCTTGCACGACTCCCACTAGATATCAGAATTTCTATATGACTGTTTCATTAAACAGTTCTTGGTACTGGACCTGTGATTTCACATGCCAGGTTTTTATGACACTGAAATGAGTTTATGCTGGCTTCCCATTTTAAGAACATTTTACCTGTTTAGATTCTGTTGCTACTCAAGAGTTGTTTTCATTTTCACATTCTCATTTTCATTTGCCTTTGATTCTCTACACAAACACAATTATTCTCCCTGCAACCTGACACTAAGTACTCATTTATCTTCACACCTGTAACTGGGTTATGCTAATGTTCAAAGTCAGTGGGCTCCACAGTTCATCATACTTTCTTCTTGTGTCTGTGTATAGCAGAAAAATAGAAGTAGTTTTAAATTACTGTAACAATATGGAAATTCAGTGAAGTACAGGCTGGTCTCTGATTAGTGCTGGCTATGAATGATGAGCCATTTTTTTATCACTTCTCATTTTTTCTTCTTTTCTAATTCCAGCAATTACTATTCTTCTTTGTTACACACAACTATTCAGCCTTAGCATCAACTTCAGACACCTTTTCTCCTAACTCTTCCTGAGTTGTCACAGATTTATTCCCATCTGAAAGATTTTATCCATTACTATAAATCCTTTTTTCATAGACTCTGTCTCTACTACTTCCATCTCCTCTTCCCCAGGTATCCTGATCTGTCTCCCTGTGATCTGAACCAATCTGAGAAGATTGATTTCTGATCCTCTATAGATACATTTCACATTGTTTTATCTTACATATGCTCTACATAATTTACCAAGCATTTTCTCTGCATCTTATCTCTTCTTTTTTTTGACATGTTCTGTTTCCACTGCCCTGTCTTTTCTCTTCTTAAAGGTTAGTTTATTTTTAAGTTCTTAATTTTGTCCCCACATTTTTCTCTACGCATACATAGCTTTTCTTTCTGATTTCTGACCTAACATTAGCTGAAAGATCTCAACTATTTTTTTGGTTATAGTAATACTAGTGAAACTATGTTAACATGAACTTCAATACAGACTAGTTGCCTTAGAGCATGTCTGAAATCACCAGTGTGTTTAAGATTCCTGAACTAGAAGCTGTGATTTCATAACTGATTTCAACAACTATCTAAACAAGCTACAGTAGAACCTCTATAGATAAGCTTATCTCAGCCACCTTTAGACCAAAAATAAGTTTCTGTTTTCTCGAGTGCTCATAAATATCACTTGCCAACTTACAATATCAAGTCAAATGATGCGAAATATAAATTTGAAAAATATTATTCATGACTGACAAACTAACCTACAGGCCTTTTCAAAAGAAAATCTAGTTCTTAAACCTAAAATAGGTACAGGAATTAGGAGTATCACTGGAGGTAAAAAAGCTTGGATCTCCACACTGCATGACATATGTGAAAGACTTGAATATGAGGCACCCACAGACCAGGTGAATAAGCTGTTCACCAGGTAACAGATTAGGAAACACTAAATTTTATTCCCTCATTGAACAGCAAAGAGAAAACAAACTTTTGAATAGTGTAAAATCAGCACTTCCTGTTCAGTCCTGGACCTAATTTTCCATGGTCCAGATGAATGTCCTTATCGCATGTCTATGTCTTCAAACATAGAGAAAATATTATTCTCTCTGTCTCTGGGAGTATGAAATTGTTTACTAAAAAAGGGACAACACCACCAACACAAACTAGAGTAAACTCATCCAATAAAAGTCCCGAATCACACTCATATGGTGATTCAAGTCCTTGGTCTGAAATATACCAGATAATTTTCCTTGTAAGTCCTTACAAACTTAACCCCTGTCAATCCCTTGCTCTCTACATCCCTCTCCTTCCTTTCCTCCTTTCTTATCTCAGTGTGGTACTTGCTTTGATAGACATTAGCTCTTGGCTGATGGAAAAGCTTTCGTGAAAACAATAAAATATTGTCTTCATTATGATTCCTTTAGAAGGCTCAGTTAAAAATAAGTGGCATTTTCAGTCAAAATTGTTTTGGTTGAAAATCTCCAGTCGGAAATAGTATGAATAACTGCAAGGAACTACTGTCAAGGAAATTTACTTACATGATTTAGGACCAGCCAACTTGGGCTATTGGGTATCTGCTGACTTCAAACAATTTCAAAACAAATGAAAAATGTTCATAATAATTTATAATTATTCAGGTCAATTATTTAAGTGAATATAATTTGTTTTTTACAAAATAAGGCTATATTGTAAAACAGTCAGATTAGGAAAAATTGACACTAAAATTGCTCTTGTAATTTCATCCTGGTGTCCTTTATGTATTCATTTCAATGTAGCCTTTAATTATATAATCTTATGTTATTTATTCCATGCAGAGAATGGGGAGTGCTCACTTGCAAGCAGCTAATCAAGATTGTGTACACAGTGTGCAGTGTTTACTGTGTAGCCCAGGTTATGTTTGCTGCCCAAAATGTAGGAGTTCCAAAAGATTATTAAAATCAGCATGTGCTTTGTCATGACATTCCTCATGATGACATCCAAGTCCTTTGCATTTGTTTACTAATTTTCACATCTTTGATGGGATTGGTGGCTGTGAGAAATGGGAGAAGGCCATAAAGCTTGAAGCTGATGCACACAGTAAATCAACTGGATCTTTTAATTTGAGACATCTATTAGTGGTTTTTTTAAGTATATACCATGACGGAGCACTATCACTGTTCAAAGCATGCTAAGTGTATCTGCAAATTTCATACCAGAAAATAGGGATGTACACAGAAATAAATATTAAAAACACTGCTATTGACAACTGGGACAAATTTCACTGAATCAGAGTTCTAATATTGCTGTCTTCAAGGCAAACGGGAACAAGAAGTTCTCAAGGCAAAGTTCAACAGCACTTCGTTTTCCCACACTTAACCTTTGTCATTCAATACTCATATTCCATATCTGTGGGAATGCTAAGATGCAACATCCGTACAGAGCTCTGGCTGATTTTGTGCTGTGCCTAAGGCATGGCATGTTTGGAAGACTCAAATAGGAGATTACATGCAGGACTTTGTCATATTGAGATTGCACAGGAAATACAAATACTGGAATTACCTAATTTGGTATTTCCTTGTTTTTGAGCCCTAATTCTAGTCAATGGGACAGGATACGAGTTATTCATATTGCTAATGAACTAGCTAGAAGATGGAAAACTCGTGGTCAAATTTCACAATAATAGGAGATAACAGGTGAAATCCTTCAAGGATCTGTGGAAAAAGCTGATGTAAACAAAACTGATTTAGAATGGAGGACAAAAGGCAAGCTGACAAAATTTGTGTATGTTTAGACACTTAAAGTAAAAGCTGACTATAAAGTTTTGTAGCAAATACTTGCAAACCTGTGGGGGAGAATATGAGTAAACATGCATAAAAAATCTGTCTTAACTTTATTTGTATCAAGATTATCTCTGAACTACCTGTTATGATATTGAAATGAGCTAATGAATTAGATAGGAGAGATCCTGTGGTTAACAGGTGGAAATCAAAACAAAAATCATTATTTATACCTCTGTAAAGACTTCTGATTCATCAACTTTACCACTGTGTGAAAGATATAGTGAAACTGGGAAAAGTGCAAGAAGTGGAGAACAGTTTCTGGATTAGGAGGATGGTGCAGACACCTATCAAAAGCCTGCTCAAAAACAAAATCAAAAGCTGAATATGTAAAAGGACCCTTTGTCCTTACAAGGAGATGGCTGAAGGAAGTATGATGGAAGTATGGTAGAAAAATACAAAACTACGGATGGAAGAAATTCTGAACTGACCTCCATTCATTGTCTCTTCAATTTCAAGGACAAAAGACTCTCAGCTGAAACTGGGCTGGGCAGGGGACTCTTAGGTTCAAAATTAAATAGAGAAATATTTATCCATATAACAAAAATTTACATACTGGTATCTGCTGCAGAATTCTGAATGTCATAAACTTATACAGATTCAATTTGTTCATGGAGAGAAATGCCTTGAAAGCTACACCAGAGTTCAGAGCCATCAGTTCTGTCACAGCAGGTCCCCAGTGTTTATCAGAGAGTGCTGGAGGGGAGCGTCATACACACTTCCTCTGTTATACTCTCCCATGCCTATGACCTACTTTGAGTGACAGCATACTGGGCAAGAGAAAGAGTGCAAATATTGTATTTCTTTTGTTCCTGGTATGCTTTTCTGTGTGAGTTCAGGTACATCTACAATAGAGAACAAAAAGACACATAAATGTTTTCATATATAAGAAATGTTTAAGGTTAGGTTTTTTGTTTTGTTTTTTTAAGCCTTTAGGTAATTGACTTAAAATAAAATCAGTTTATTATTATAAGTATATTGTGTAGCTGATACTTGCATCATTGTTCATATTAAGAGTTTCTAGGCCAAACTAATTACTCTTTTCTACCAGTCAAACAAGGCATTCTGTGTAGAGCTATATATACTGCTACAAGTATGTGTTTTGTATGTGATCTCTTAACTTTTAGGCTTTGGCATAATTTGGACCTCTCAGCTGTCTTTTGCTCCTAAACTTGTGCAGTTGCTGGCCCTTCATCTACTTGACCTATATTCTCATATACTGTGGGAGGGAATTCACAAATCTTAGAATAGCAAAAGAGCTGGAATTAGCTCCACCAATATGACTCCTAAGATGACCATCTGTGCCATATTTTGTCACCTATAGAAGATGTAAGATTTGGACTGGATATTTTAGCATATTTTTTAACAAACAAATTCTATGATCCATTATGATTATGCCAGGAGGTACCTAAACAAATGAAAATTAAGTGTCTTTGAATTATTTTCTTTGTTAAAAAAACCCAAACAGCTAAAACACCTTTGGGACAAGAAAATCCAAAGATAGGATCCTTGGCGAATAAAAGTTAATGGATATACTGTGCAATAAGATTATCTCCAGTTCTAGCAGCTGACAAACAAAACACTTCTATTTAAAGCAAGAACTTCCAGTGTTATAATAGAAATCTAATTTAATGAGACTCTGAGCCTGTTTTCCTGCATCTGATTTCAGAGTCCAGTGGGGAGATGAGATACTATTCTCCAGACGCTTTTGGAGAAGGCAAGAAGTAACTGGGCTAGAAGTAACTGAATCATGAACTCTGATTTTGTATATTCACATCAGCAGGACCCTACCCAAGTGGAAGCAGTTATTTCCTGTCTTTAAGAGATCCCCTTAAAAGCAGCTCTGAACTGCTACAATGAGATAGTTATTGCATAGTCTTTTGGAAGAGAATTATTATTTTACATAAAGTGATATCTTCAACATGTAGAGACATTTAAATACATGCAGCTCTTCAGTTACCTAAAATCTTCCATGAAGTTCAAAGTTGAAATCCTATTTAAAGAAACACCTTTCTTTTCTAATCTGTCTTCAGGGCTGAAATTGATCAGAGTTTAGGTCTCTGCAAAGGCACAAACTACAAAGGTTAATGACAGTAGAATTAAAAAGTAAAAAGGTCTTATAGTCATTGGGAATTTCAGTTTTGATTTATATGAGTATGGTGACTTGCAAATCTTTTCCTCCAAAATTACTTAAACTACCCCTCCCTAAAAATTGTATATATTTTGCTTGTATGTTTTATTATTATTTTAATTTTCTTTTCACTTACTTTTGTTTTATAAAAAGCAAAGATAAAAGGAATCATAAAAAGTCATTTTATGACATCAAAATGTTAAGATAATAAGGATCTTTGATGACTTGACTCTGCAATTTTTAGGCACATAAATATACAGTATTTGAAAATGTACACTGCTGAAGAGTTGCTCATTGTTCCAGGCCAGGACCCCTGCACGGGTGACATGGTTTAACTGTTCAGATTTAAAGGCAGATTAAGCTGTCATTTGTGGCGCCTATGCCAGAAGATAATTCCTGTGTGTTATAGTCAGTAAATACACTTCCATCTGCTGTAATCTCGTTGGCTAGCAAGTACAGAATCCCCACTACAGCAGAACTCTGGCTCTGCACTAAGTTGAGCTGTGCTGCAGGCCTGGGGCCATCACACATGCTATGTTTGGACTTGGCTTGCCTTTCTTCAGCTTGTTTGGCTTTAACAGCAACTGATTAATGACAAGGTGGCTGTTACTTAGTGTTAGTTTATCTAGCATTTTATGGTTATGTGGTGAAGTGCCTGTGGTTATGCTATAGAAAAGTGAACTACTGTAGTATAACTACGATGAAGTTTAAAGGACAAAGCTGGGATGACAGCAGAGGTCTTGAAGATTAGGGCACAGTACGATTCCAGAGGTAGCAGGGCTATCAATAACTCACCAGTAACCAGTTAATGAAGAAAAACAAAACTCAGGAGCTGGAAGGGTAAAAAAAGAAAAAGGAACAAGTACCCAATGTGAAGGGATGAAAGAGCAGGGCGTAAAGCATTAGAAAACATAAAAATGACATCAAGAGGACTGCAAGAAACCATCTGTAAAAGAAAAGGAATTAACTTCCATCATTAGCAGCATCATCTTACAGCAAAGTTTTAAGGAGCACGTGAATCCTCATAATTGTCTCTAGGCTGAACTGTTGACTTTAGGCTGCAGAGAACAGTGTAAAGGTGAGACTTAAAACGGAGATAATAAAAGTTTGGTTACTTAAAAGTTTATTTACTTAAAAGCAACTTTTAAAATATTGTATTGCTAACAAGACTTGCTTTCTATTTAGATTGTATTACCATCAGTGTATGAGGACCAAAAATAGCACACATTTGTTTCATTTTGGTTATACTGTTAAAGCTTTCAATTCAGCCAATAGTAAATTCTTGACTTCATATAGAAGGTCCCCTTTTAGCCATAACAAGGTCTTGAGTGTAACACTGCTTAGATATAGGATATTAACAGTTGGTTTTATACTGCTAATACAGTTTATACTGGTTTTTCCCTTGCTTCTGGAAAGCCAGCTGGGAACTCATGCAGCTGTTGTAATTCAGAATAGCTTTAATTTCCTGTGAACTGTTTATCAGACCAGACCAATACTGGTCATTGACAAATCCTGTAATCACCAAACCAGGAATAGTTTTGGAGCCAGTTCATCACCTCATACTGCAGACAAGGCTTCAGGCTAACCAGTCTTTTAAAACATGCAAGGTGATACACAGCATCTCTAAATCAGGTTTCGATTAAGAACGTCCCCTTTGCATTCCTCCCTTTTTCAAACTGCAAGCTCTAAATGAGAAAAAAGTAGTTGAAATGTTTATAACCACTCAAAATGAGAACGGGAAGAAAAATTTGATTAATAAATAAGTTATACTGAACCAGATACATCATGCAAGCCTTTAAGTTTTTAATGATCCCTGTTCACCAGCTCCTATAAGACAAATGCAATTACTCCCACTTTACAGTCAAAGTGAGATACTAATATACTTCTGTACAGCAGGAAACTGAGTTACAGAGGAAGGCACAAAGTAATTGTGCCTGCTATTATTTTCACTACCTGAATAGTTTCCAGTTATCCTGTCTTGATTTCTGGCTTACAATACACAAAATATTTACTGTACAAGACATAAAAAAGGACTGATGTGTATAAAAACAGAAGAGAAGACTGGGAAGCCCATGTTGAATCCTAGGTACTTCAGTTAAATTCTTCAAGTTAGATTGGATGGCTTCATGATAAAAATGGGGATGATAGTATTGGTCATAAGTTCTATTTCCACACAGTCATCATAAAATTTCCTTGTTTTAGACACTGACTTGACATATCCCAGTCCTTCCTACCACTCCATCCAAATTTTGCTATGTATCAAACAATAGCCTCCTTACCTGCCATTTGGATACAGAACATATACACATACAATATCCCACTAGTTTGCATCACTAAAAGTTATCAATCCTAAGGATTTTTTATCAAAGAACAAGCACAGAAGATAAGCAGAAATCTAATTGTTAAATAGCATGTTTTTTAAAGAAAAAAACCAATCAACCAAACAAAACTCCCCAAACACCAGCTCTTTCTCATTCTTCCTGTAGTATCGCAAATATATAATTTTTTTTGCGGTATAAAAATGCATGATTACACATACATATTTTACATCTGAAATTGATATACAGTGCTATAGTCAAGACAGTATTATACCTACTCTATAACAAATGGTACTGGATAAATACATGTGATACTGAAATACACTTACAGCCATTTCAGGAGATGATATAACAGTGGTAGGGCACAACCAGTCACAATTAACACTACAACCCTGCTCTGTCAGCAGCTCAGTCATTTTCTTTAAAGCAACAGCAGTTAAATTACAGCCTATGGACTGTTGTGGGAGAGTGAATTTTCAAGGAACTTCCCATTAGGGAACTGCTTCTAAAGGCAACAGTAAAGATTTCATTGAACTTTAAAAATTGTTACTGCCCAAGGTATTTGATATACATCTTCCAGTGGCTTAAATTGCTCTAAAGGTGTTGTCTTACTTAAATACTGATTTTTGTTGACAATCTATGAGATTATTGACTTCAGCATTTTATATACTTTGACTTTACAATAAATGCTCTTAAGAGTTATATAGGCTCCCAGATAACTGCAATAGTTATGACCCTAACCTTGCAGTGCTGAAATTTGCCTATTGACTTGAATGAGCTTGTATCAGTTACAAAGTTCACAAGGAAGAATATGTTCAGGGTGGGGATGTATGGGTGTATTCAAATGAGTGTAAAATCAGTATATCTGAATTTTTCCTGCATCTCGTAGGAATAAAAAAGGAAGACAACATAATTGCAGAGTAAAAAGAAAGCACCAGAAGTTAATTGTGAAAATTACTCCTGTTGCCTTCAGGATCTTAAATGGGCTTAAATAGCCTTCCCTCTAAAAAATAAACCCCATCCTTAATGAAATTTGTCATTACTTGCCATAATAAAAAGTAATGAGGTATAAGTAAGGAAACTAAAATTCCGCACTACATAACAAAAATCAAATTCCTTGACAGCAGACTTAAGGTTTGCACTATGTGGCACTAAGTCAAGTTCTTACTTGTTTTTTAAAGTTTCTTAGGAGAAACTGACAAGGGGAAATTAGTTCGAGTTAAGAAAGAACAGATTGCAGCTGCCTTGGTCCACACCCTTCTTGCATGAGGGGAAAAAAAAGTCAATGAGGGTTTCCAACCTATAAGCTGCCCCTTTATGATACAAGAAATAGAATGGTATGTGGTTATAAGTGTTTTCAAGTGTAGCCTGTCCATTTCCATTTTGAGATAACTTCCTCTTGCTATGGTATGTAGCACCAAGATGACTGTGTGACTCTTCTGCATAAGCAAGAAGAGTATTAATAGTGCAAGCTCAAGGAATTAATACAAATGACATATTTTGAAATCTAATAAGGACTAGCAGGAGCCATTCTTTGGGGTAGTTCCATTTTGAAAATACATATTTGGTGTGAGTAGCACAATAAAATTCAATATATTTGAAAACATCAAGGTGAAACTGATTTGTTTTGTAGTGGTTCACACAACAGAAATTATGCTTCTTTATAAGAAAGTAGTTATTGCCTTCCCTACAATAAAATAAAGCAAACTATTACATGAAAGTTTCTCTGGATCTCAAAGGCGTACATCAAAGATGCCCTGTTAACTTCAGTGAGATTTGAGGGCGTTTTTACTTTATTGATAAAAAAGGTGAATACACAGCACAATGACTGCATGTATGTTTAGGGTTACATTTCCTAGAGTGAGTGCTATCTTCCAGAAGAACAAAAACATAAAATTATAGCTACATAGTTTCATTAACTCTTCAGCCATCCTTATTATCCACTAGAATACTTATTTGTTTGATTCATTTTTAATGTACTTTTTTCCTACCTTTTTTTTTCCCCCTAAAAATCAGGTTACTGAAACACAATTTTTGGTAGCAAAATCTGGAGATGAGCAAAATAAGTTGCACAAACCATTGATTTGCAAAATGAAAAAGTAGGCAAGGATTATCTTGAATACTCTGACTGTTCTGCAAAAAGGTATTCAGATGAAAATCAGGCCTTAGACTCAATGCACCTCCACATCAATCCATAACCTCTGAATATTGAAAGTTTGCTGGAACTGGTGTTACTAGTTTATACAAGTTGTAGCTTGTATTCTTAAACTTCTGCTGCTTAATCAGCCCAACCAGTGATTGATCTGTTGAACATATATAATCTAGGTCTGTTTGATTTAGATTTCTAATATGTTTTTATTGCAATGGATTGTAAGAATATAAAATAAGAGGGGTATGTAAAATGACCTCTGTAACACTACTTTGTTATATTATCCTTTGAACACAGTGAAAGGTCACCCAGGACCATGATGGAAAAGGGGCCCACAATACACAGAGGATGTGATTGATGTATCACATTTAGAATGTAATCTGAAGTACAAAAGATGTAATTTATTCCCTGAAGTTTGTTTTCAGTTTGGTCTGAAATAATGAAAATAATGTTTCCGTTTGCAGCTGCCATTGATTACTGTAATCCACAATGAAATTAAAAGACACAGTGGATCAAATCAAGGTATTGGAAACATGGCTCATTTACAGTGCAGAAATGCAGGCTAGCATATGCATGAGAAATATGTTAACTATGCTAACTTTTCCCCCCATGCTGCTAGAAAGGAGAGGTTATGATTAATAGTTTAAATACCAACAGTTAGGCCTGCTCACCATGCTATCTTATCTCACTGTCTGAAATGGCATGGTGGTGTTACTGTGTTAAATGTGATACCTTATTTATCTTGTGACCTGTTTTTTAAGAAGTGACATATGTATGCACACACATACAAAGTGTAGGCAGTCCGCTATTTTCTCATACAAAGCCTAATACCTCATGTGGGTGAGGCACTTTTCTTCCAGAACAAAGCTGGGATTGTATGTAGCCTATAATTTTTCTTGTTCCTCTGGCTATTTTTCCTTTAGAAGATCTCCATCTGTCTATCATTATAATAAGTTTGGACTATGAAATACACTTTAAATCATAAGACTTTTTGGAGTTAGAAGCAGTAGGAATAGGGAATGCTTAATCACTCTCTGCTCTGTCCTGTGAAATGGAAGGAAGATTTTTCGTATTGGGTTAACAGGAAGAGACATGGGCTTGATTGTGCTTTTAAACTCCTGTTGAAACATGGTGTGTATTTAAAGTTATCATATGTAAAGATCAAAGCCCATAGTTGCTGGCCTTTAGTGAGCCAAAACAGCCACTGAATCTTCTTTGTGTAGAGGCAGAAATCCCATTTCTTTGTCAGGACATAAAAGTTGGGCCTGGAATATTATTTGCTGCTGTTCCTTAAGGAATATGTTAAGAAGCTTCTTCTCCACAGCTAGCTTAGTGATAAAGACATGTTGTGAGAAGTTGTAGGAACTAGAAAATGAGATTTTTAGGGACACATGAACTTTGCCTGGAGCTATTGGTGTAGGCACTGCTGTGTGATGACCCTGACACTGAGCAAGCTTTGTGAGGTCACTGTGCTACAGTATCACACATTTATTTGAAAGCATTTATTTTTCCTGATGTTTCCTTCATTATGTATTAGTTTGTTACCTTACATATAGTTTCCTGAAAAATATTTTAACAAAATATTTATTCTTAGAGAATAAGTGGTGAAGTTTTGGAGGTTTCTTGGGGGGAGGGTGTGGTGCCATTTGACGGACAAATTTGCTTAGAGGCTCCCATCTTATTCACACCAAAAATGGAGGAACAGATTAAATATTCTGCCTGTCTTTCCCAAGAAAACACCAAATATATGAATTTGGCATGATCTTGTTCTTCCATTAGAAAACTGGTTCATCTAGCATAATATTTTTCCTCTACAAAACTGCAGAGACTTTTCTCAATTCTCTGAGTCCCCAGAAAATGCTGCTGATCAAACAGTATTGCTCAAATGTTCAATAATCCACTTATTCTCCAAAATCACAATCCGTATTAAATTTTGTCATTTTGGATTGGAAATGAGCCCCAGAAAACTGTTCTCTTAGATTCCCTTGTATTTCCCAAACCCTTTGGAACATTTTTTCATGAGCACTTCTTCAGTATTGATAGACAGAAACAAAGATATTGTATACCATGTATACCATTGTATAAATGGACTGCTGGGTACAAAAAGGTATTATTCAAATTCAAAGTTATTATTCAATGGTGGCAAGTATTGATGTGCCACTGCAAGGCATATTCTTCAACACTTCCATCAACATCCTGGAAAGTACTAAACTAAACTAAACTAAAGTTCCAGTTTCCCTACTGGAAAGTACTAATGTGTTGTGTGGAGGCCAGGTGAATGCACAAATGACAAAAGAATGAACAAACCACAAATTATGTTCTTTGTATAATGGACTCCATTAAAAGGAGTGTGGCAAGCAGATAGAAAGTAATTCTTTCAGTCATGACGAGTCTGTTGCTGGGATATGGTGCCTGGTCTGGGACCCCCTCGTTCCAAAAGATGTCAAGAAACTGGAGAGGATTCAGTGTAGGGCTGCAGAGATGTTGAGCACCAACTGCACATGACCTGAGAGGTGAAGCTGAGGGAAATGTTCTTTAGTCTGGCGCAGAGGAAGTGAAGCGATCATCTAAACACATGACATTGAAGGTTGTTAGAAAGATAATGGGGCCAAACTTTCTCACTACTATCAAAGGCTGTAACAGGGCCCAAAGACTGCAACTTGGAAGATTCAGACTGGGCATCAGGAATTTTTCACTGGGAAAAAAATCACTCAAGGAGGCTGGGAGCTCTTGGAGATTTTCAAGATGTGACTATATGCAAAGCCGTAGCTGACCTGCTGTAGTAACACTTGTGATAGTCCCTCTTGAAATTCAGGTCTCCAGTATTTCTGCGATTCTGCAGTTTATTTTCAAGACAACTTGTGGTGCTTGTGCAATCCCAAATAGGGATCACCATGCTCAAAGAATTCACCTCAAAAGAGTCACGACTGAAAGAGAAGGTGGTTTTTAGAGTATCACATTGCTCATCAAAATTATCTTTGTGTCAAACACTTCTTGATCAGTTTTTAGTTTGACAGAAGGTTTATTGAAGCCCATTTTTACAGATGTAATTCCTATGATTTGTCCTGCCAAATCTAGACAAGCTATAGGAATTTTGGCTTGCAGAACTCAGTGAAATATGCAAAGATTTAATCTGTCCTAATTCATCCACACCTGACAAATCTTTCAGGACATTTTTCTGAGAGGCAAGAGTGAAGTCAGCTCTGAACAAACTTACAAGTTCAGTCTGTTACAGTTCAGCACATCTTGCCTCCACAGATACAATTTTTGTGAGCCAAAATGCAAAAAACCAGAGGTGTGGTGATTATAAGAATGTCTCTCTGAGGTATTACAGGGCATAAAGTACAGCCAGAAAACATTCATCATATAATTATCTCAGTGCTTTGGTTTTCATATTACTTTATAAAATCTGTTTTAAGAAAAAAATGAGATAATTTTGGTGTTGTTGTTGCAGGTGTGATTCAGTGCTTAATTGAGAATGTTAAAGCAATGAATTCCTAGCTTCTGCCAAAGATCAGTGCTCTCTTTCAAAGATCACCAGCAAATGAAGCTTTGTCTTCCTGTAAATACTCGCAAAAACATTAGAGTCATTATTCCAATTATTAGAAGCTTAAAAATATTTTTGGATGGTTTCCTGTAAATGTCACACTCCACTTAGCTAAAGATTCTGCTCTGACCTTTTAAATTTTCTTTTTATTTTATTTTTGTCGAGTTTTCCTTCTAAATTTAAAGAAACTCCTAGATAAAATGTAAGAAATATTCCTTCTGAAAAAACACCATATATTGACTACTCATATACTTTTCCTGATTATAAATATTAGTGGGCCGCAAATGTTAAAGGTTAATGCTGTGATTGACTGTTGTGGCTGAAAGGTGTTTAACTTTAGGAATTACTGGGGAAAAATTTATGTCTGCTGATGTCAGATGAAAGGATCATAATGGTCCTGTCTTGTCTATAATCCTTGACTGAATCAATAGCATGAATGCCTTACAAAAAAACCTAAAGAACAGGAAAACTCATTCTGAGTTAAATGAAAATGTGAATGTACAGTAATTAGATACTGAGGAAAAAAAAATTAAAAAGAGAATAAATTATGAGACTTTTATAATACATCATAAAATAAGATCTATAATAAAGAATTGGATTTGACATGTTTGGCATACAAGTAAGTTTGATTTACAGTGTACTACTTTATAAACCACGTCTTCTTCCAATCTAGACTGCTTTGGGGTGATTTTTTTGATTCTTAAAATATTAATTTTACTCTCTGAGGTCTTCACTGACAATGCAATTATGCCTACTTCAGCTTATTTTAGAAATCCTTCAGTTTATAAACATTAAAAATTGTGAGTGGTGTAGTTTATTCATATTTTATAATCAAACATCACTGAAAAAGTTTGTGCTTTCTCAAGATAGACCTGATCTGAAACTCCTCTCTCATACTCTCCTACCCATGCTGTGAGTGTAAACCATCACATGACACATCACAGGAGCATCTTACAGTCTAATGTCATTACTCCCTTTCCACAGCCCCATTTTTTTGGGTGTATCTCTGTATGCATTAGGTTTCCCCTTGTCAAGGACTGAATGGTGTGTACAGACACAAAGGTGATTTCAAAACTGCACAGACAGAAGGATACTAAACATGTTCATGACCACACTGTGACTGACTGTCTCTCTCTGACAATTCTTTTAATACTGGGCCCAGGAATTCATACAATTACAGAACCATTTAGGTTGGAAAGGACCCCTAAGATCATAGAGTTCAATTTTTGACCAATCACCATCTTGTCAATTAGACCATAGCAGTGTGTCACGTCCTGTTGTTTCTTGAACATCTCCAGGGATGGTGACTCCACCACCTCCTTGGGCAGCCCATTCCACATAAATATATAGTGGTGTGACTTCTTAGTGTACCAAAATGTTATGCCACACTAGGAAACTCAAAGAAAGGAGAGGAATGAAAGGTCATGTTCTAATATTCCAAAGTAGTATTTTGGTGCTTAGCAGTCAGTGCTTGAGAGAGGATTAAGAGATTTGAACTGAAAAAAGATAATAATATGGAAAAGAAAAGCTTCCAAAATAAGGGGGAGGAGTAAAAAAAAGGGAGGATGGGAAATGCCATAGGAATACATCTAAGAGAAATATTCTTAATAGAAGAATAAAGTATTTAACTCTTTCTATAACTAAAAGAACAAACAAGACTTTGTTTTATTGGTTAACTTGAAATGTGAATGCAAAGAATGACACCGGAACAAACAGTATAGGAAAGACTTCATGAACATGACAACTACCATGATACCCTCTATGGTGGAATATTCTTGTTTTCTAGAAGAAAATTGTATTTAAGTGTGTAATTACTGAATGTGTGTCACTACTGCTACAACCCTTTCAGGAAGTACAACTTGATGTGGCAAAGCCACTTTGGAAAATCGGCTGAGGTCACCTGCAAAAAGCAGTCACACACTGGTACTGCCAGTATACCTGTAACTCTGTTCTCTGGGAATTTTTTCTTTTTTCTTTTTGGAACCTCCTACCTGCTCCTAAATCGTTACTGACCTGGGTTTGCGTCTTCTAGAATGGGTCAGTGGAAATGCTTCCAATTAATTGTATCTGCATGATGTGCTGCAGTGATATTTGGAGATGACAAAGTGGGACATGCGAGACACATGGTCATGATTACACCAAAAGCCTTTCCTCAGATCTGTGGAAAAATTTCCTTCATTTCTCAATTTCCTGTTAAACTGACAACATTCTTCCACTCCCAATAAGTGGTGTGCTGTTATTTGGGGTCCAGTCACTCTTTCCAGTCACACAAAGCTGACTGCCTTGACAAGTATTCCTAAATGTTAAGAGAGTCTTTGGCTGAAGTGGAATATTTAATACAGAGGGAGTTATTATTATGGGGTTTCTATTCTAAATGTAGGAGTGATACAGTATGGAGTAAAAATAAAGCAATGTCCAAAACTAACAATTCTGTAATCCATCACCATGAAAGACAAATTAGGGAAACCTTACAATTACTGTATTTCAGGTCTCAAGCCAGTTTGTGTCCAGGTACTTCAAGGGAGTTGGAACAGAAGCTTTTATTTACTTGTGATAATTCAAGCAGCCAGGTGATATATGTTAGCCCAACTAATTTTGGACATGATACACAAGTTGGAATTTTCCCTAGGTGTTTTTTACTCAGTTTTTCTCTCTTTAGTGACATTTATGTCTACTTTCACCACTTTAGACAAACAAAAAAAAGGAAGACAGAGTCATTCTTTTTATTGACTCCTCCATCTATTTTTGTCTTTCTCAGTCCTTGGCAAAATGGTGAACCTCTTTATTTCTTCTCTTTAAGAGCCACAGGTTATTTCCCTTGTAACCTCAGTACCAGTGAACAATCAAGCTCACCCTCTAAAATTAGCTTTTCAGTAGTGTAATTTGCTTGCCTTTCAATGGTGTGATTTACTTCCCTTCATCCCAGGAAGAATCTGGAAGTTTGTAACAAGGCAGGAAACTAGAAGAGAAATTACTGACTATGGCAGGCACAAAATCCCAGAAGCACAGAAGGGTTGATCTCAGAAGGGACGTCTGGGGTCATATGGTTCAGCCCACTGGTTCAAGGAGGGCCAGCTAGACCAGGTTGTCCAGAACCACGTCCAGATGGCTTTTGAATACCAGTCCTATCTCATTCTAAATATGACTCGGTTGCAGAGGAGTGAAGAAAAACACTATTTATAACATCCTGAAAGTAGGAAAAGGTAACAAGAAACAAAATCCTAGATGAGGGTTGCTATCTAGTTAGAAGTTTCAAGGTTTCCAAATAAATGTGTGAAAAAACTATCTTAAGAGTAACAGAGTTAACACTGAAGTACCTCTAGACTGGAGAAAATATTTCAGAGGTAGATGGATTTGTGTTGAATTAGAGGTGGTCTTCATCCAGAACTCATTTACAATTTAGCCTTCCTCAAAGTCTGCACATAGATATGTTTGTATATACAGCTATAAAGGACTCAGATTTTCCTGTTTAATTTCAGTTTGCAAACAGTAGCAGGAAGTTTGACCACAGTCAATAATCAACTCAAGACAATGTTTCACATTACTTACTATGAAAAAATTTAACATAGAGTAACTATGAAAAATGTAAATAAAATGTGTTCCATATTGTGAAGAGATAGTGTGAGTGTGGATGTGAAATTACAAATGTATGTCACCTTCTCCTTCTGGGACTGCACTTGGCTAGAGCAACCAGGTTTTGCATACAATGTTCCATGAAGTCTTTCTGTTCCTTTAAATTAACAAATAGTAGATATCAGTTTAATTACTATTTTTGTACAGTATTCTTCAGATTGAAGCACATGAACAGGAGAGATCTGAGAATTACGTCCTTCTTGGTTTGAGGAAGTTAAAAGTTAAATTTGCTGTTTCCCAGGGGTAGAAGTTCTCATTACCAGGGTATATACATGGCTTCCATGAGGACATTCAGCAGCTTTTTTGTTGAAAAGGTTTTATGTCTATAATTTTTAGTGATTTGACAGAAGGAGGAATGGGTTCCATCCCAGCTCAAATGCTACTTTATGCAACCAGAATTTAATGAATTTCTAGGAACCAAATAGCTGGAGAATATAATTTTCAATAGTCAGTAAGTTATGTCCTTCTTGCCAGCCATCTTTAACAGAAGGAATCACTTCTTGCAGGCTCCCCAGGGCATCTCAGAGGAAGAGAAATGTCTAATGAGTGCTCTAGACTGGATATGCCCCAATTAGGATTCTCATTCAGAATATTTAGGTAGTCATCTGCTGAGCAGCAACTTTCTCAGTAAGATAAGGTTCTGCCTTAATTAAATAGTGGAAATTAAATAGTCAAAGAAACACAAGATCTCTGTCTTGGTGCTTGAGATGTCTTAGGGAGCTAGGTTTCACCATCTGAAATTCTGTAACCACCTCAAACGATTTCAACAAAGTGCCCATGACGTGCCAAGGTGGTAGCTATGCCAAAGAGCTTTAGACAAACAATTCAGAACCTGTCAACTTCAGAATCATGGAATATTCTGAGCTGAAAGGAAATTGTATGAATTTCACATCAAATATCAAGAGCCTGTCTGCTTTCTTTTCTGTACCAGTATTCCAAAGAATTCTGATCACTGTAATGGTGCTTATAATATATAAGACCAACTGAAAGTGAAGACTTGGCAACTAGCTAGCATTCCATAAAAATTATTATTTTTAGACTTTCAAAACAGTCTTAATAGGACTTCTTTATTAAAACTTCTTTCATACAGGATTGATCAATTTATAATGTTGCTTAGATAAAAACAAAGTCAGCATTAAAATCTGAATAATTTGTTTTTATAAAAATATCTTGCTTTTCTAAATAGTCATTCTTATTGACCAGGAAAAGCTTTATTGAATTACATAAGTCTTCCTTGCCTATATGCAAAGAGTTATATAGATTTTATTGAACACTGTCATTTTGGGGAAGATTCTTCCTTCCTAAATCCTCATGGATGTTGCAAGAGGCTGTACCTCAGCACTTAACTCTGCCAATGGTCTCTGTCTTATCAAAAGAAAAGACAAATAGGAAACTTTTTATCTAAGGGAAGAAAAGTACCCTAGAGGCTTACCAAACTTCTAGCAGTTTCCCCCTTCCCAGTAATGTTCCACAGCTTCTTCTAAGCTGCTTTCTCTTCTGCTTTGCAGGGATTTCTCTACAGTTCCATCTCCAAGCTAATGAACTACTCTGAATATTTTTGTTTGCGTGCACATGATCCAAGCCCATAACCAACAGTCATTTTTACAACTACAAATCAGCTTTCTTATATCTAATCTAAATCTACCCTTTTTTAGTTTGAAATCATTATCCCTTGTCCTATCACAAAAGGCTGTGATAAAAAGTTCATCCCCATCTTTCTTATGAGCCCCCTTTAGGTACTCTAAGATCAAAACAAGCTTTCTCTGGAGCCTTCTTTTCTGCAGGCTGAACAATATGAGCTCTTTCTGTCTTTCCTTACAGAAGAGATGTCCATGCCTATGATCATTTCTGCATCCCTCCTCTGGACCTACTTTGACAGGTCCAGGCCTTTCCTGTGCTGAGACCCCAGAGGTGGATGCAGCACTGCATGTTGGGTCTTACCAGTGCAGAGCAGAGGGACAGAATCACCCCCTTTGTCCTGCTGGCCACCCTGCTTTGGATGCAGCCCAGGACCCAGCCGCTTTTCACAACTGCTGGGTCATATTCAGCCTCTCATCCACCAGCCCCTCCAAGTCTTTCTCAGCAGGCCTGCTTTCGATCTGTTCATACCCCTGTGTTGACACCAGGGGTTTCCCCAAGCCAGGTGCAGGACTTTGTACTTGGCCTTTTTGAAGCTCATGGGGTTCTGATGGGCCAACTCCTCAAGTGTGTCCACGTCCCTCTGGGTGGCCTGCAACCCCTTGGACATGTTGACCCCACAGCTCTGCTAAGTCTTGTCTGCAGTCTTGCTGTGGGCACACTTGTTCCCACTGTCTGTTCCATTGATGAAGCTATTAAACAGCAACCCTCCTAGTATGGACTCCTGATCCGGTTTGGTGGGAACACTCTGTCACCAATCTCCATCCGAACACTGAGTTGTTGATCACCACCCTCTGGATGTGACCATCCAATCAAAGGTCCTGGTTATGATACCTTAGGTTTTAACTTCTATATTTTTCAGGTTCTGTACTGCCTAGCGTGTAACTCTAAAGTTTCTTGTAGTTTGTTAGCTGCTCTCTTAGGCCAGATAGACACAACAAAGCTTCTCTGAGCTTGCTGTTCAAGGACACTCGGGCTGTCCTAGGCCCAAAAGGTGCAAACTAGGACCACGAGAGAGGTGGAGAAATTGAAGAGAGTTAAAGTTTTAATTGGTGAATTTATGCTGATATGCAAATGGACCAAACCTTTAACTGTGTAAAGAACTCATGACCTGTCGTCCATCTCGGGGTCCATTTTATGGAAGCAGCCTCTGGCTCCCCAGGGTGTACCTTGAAGGCACCTTTATTCCCTTACTCTTGTCTAGTCTTTGTTTCTAGGTGGCTGGGGAAGGCATCAGTTAAATATAGCTTAAAGATAGATACTGGCTAAAATCCTAGTTACTGAAATAAGAGTATCTCTGATCCTAAGGCCAGATGGACCAATTTGTGTAGTGAGATGAAAATGATGGTGCCATACCTATGTACTATACTGTATAAACAGGAGCCTTCACAATTCTGCTTCTCACTGCTCACATCAGCTAAACTTTCTTTGTTTGAATGGGAATATATTTAGTTCTTCCAATATGAAGTTGGTGATCTCTGCATGTTTCTTTTGTCTAGCTCTATTTGATAAATCTAAAGAACAGATAATTTACACCACCTGCAAAATTAGTATCTCTTTCTATAGAGTTACTAGTCAGTGCTGCTTTTGTATGGTTTTCTGGATGCCACAAAATCATCAGAGTGCTCATCACCCTACAGGCATTCTGCCTTTCCACTCCTTTTTTCCTGTGTCCCTAACTTGTCAAGAGGGACTGGGGGCTGGGCACTTCAGAAGGGTTGTGTTTAAGATATTGCAGAGGTTTGGAAGGCCTAGATACCCTGGAAACCTAAGTCAGCTGGACTGGAGGGGTTTGTGTTCTAGAAACAGATCAGTGGCTAGAGAAACATCCAGTTCTTGAACTCAAGATGTTTTCTCAACATGCAGAATCAGTATGTAAATCTAAACACAGCTCCCTGGTGAGTGACCAGAAGGAGGGAACTTTAATTCTCCCTATGACAGTTTGGACATTCTTTGTCAACTAAAAAGAGAGATTGCTGTGACAGACAATTTTCCTAGGGTTTTTTTTTCAGGAGATTTTAAAGAGATATCATTATGGCTTGCTTCAAATAGATATTCTGGCAAATAGAAAAAAAATACAGTAATAGTCTGTTTTCAGAAGAGTATAGATTCCTTCCTTCCTTCCTTCCTTTCTTGTGGAGAGAGGTGAGAGTAAAATTAACAATATTATGTAATAATTTATTATTGACTTCATATTAAAAAATTTGCAGGTACCAAATTTAATATTTTAAGTAATTGAAATGTTAAAAAGTGCAATACTTCTTGGTAAGCTTTTGTTATTTTCCCGAGGTATTGTCTTTATATCAGTAATGCTTGGAAAAAATGGTACTAATCCACAATAACAGAAATCAATAAAGAGACAGCTTGCTTTTCATATTTGCTTTACAAATGTTTGAAATGGCAGTGAAAATGCTCAGAAGAGTTGACAAGCTCAAGTAATAAGCTTCATTGTTACAGCCACACAAAAAACCAGCATAAAAATTATACATGGCTGTCAGTGTATAGCTCTGTGAATTTCAGAGCCACAATTAAGTGAATTTCAACAAAGTAAAATAAGCTAAAATATATAAAGCATCATTTTGTGAGGAATACTAATTTAATAAGCACTCATCTTCTAAAAAGATTGTTTTAGTTTAAGGATATTAAGACTGCACAGATTAACATTCCTGCAGTACAACGGTTTTCCTTTTAGTTGCTTTTTACACTTAGAAGAGTGCAAAAGTTATTCTGAACTACAGAGGAATTGTGATAAATTGTGAAGTAAAGCAAAAGCACAGACCAGTAAATATATAAAGATCTATATAATGGTTTCTGCCTATATTTAGCCCAGAGTAAATGTAATGACAGATAATCTTCAGGAAAAATTTGGCTGAAATTATTATAGTATGATTACTGGGTACCCTTAAGGAATGTGGCGTACCTCTGACAGTAATTAATACGTAAATAACCAAAACCAACTAATGTAAATCAAGTCCTGTTTATTGCCAATTTTTAAATTTTTTCTCCTTCATGCAAGCAGGATCCAAAAATTAGGAACTGTCTCAGCCTTGCAGGTAAAATGTATCATTGCTTCAAATGCTTCAGATGGGATAATCTGCTGACAGCATCTTTGAACCCTTCCCTTTCCTTAAGCCTCAGGAACAGAACTGAGCATCAGTCTTGCAAGATTCATGCAATAAATTTTGTCTGTGTTCCTGATTTTTCGTGTTACTGGTGGAAGGCCAGACTTTGCTGTTGGGTGAGCTCATCCATTCTGATAGTGAAGGGTCAGCTCCTCGGGTCCAACGTGCTCCTCCAGCTGCCTCCAGAGGTTGTCTGGGTGTGACCAACCACAACAGGTGGACCTAGGAAATAGGCAAAGGACTTTCTCCTCTGCACTGACACTATAATTGTCCTTTGCTAATAGCAAAACATTCACACTGCAGCCCAGCATGCAGTAAGAACATCTGGGGTTCACTGTGCACTGAAAAAACCCTTCCTGCAAAGCCAAACATCTAAGCCCATAATGTGTACATTCATTTAAAAACAATCAAATATTTAAAAGTCAAGTAAAGTTTTTGGCACTTCAGAATGTTCACTGGAAACATTAAATTTTTTGTACAGGAAGATAACACACTCCCCTACCTGCACATAAAGCTTTTCCTCATAAAGAATCATTAAATTTACATCTAGCCATGTGAAGTACTGTGCTTCATCACTATAAATATGATGGGATTAATTGCCGGGGACCACCAGAAATCTTCAAAGCTTGGAGCAGTCAGAAATCTGATTCTTTTATGATCTCCCAAATCTTTTAAACACCAGACCTTTGTGGTCCTCCAGATGATCTTTTGATAGGGCAAGGAGCATTTACAAAGTAAAATTTGACTTAAGTTACAAGTAAGATGTAACCAAAAATTTGTATTCTATCACCATCTGTTAAAACCAGGGGGCCAGTGTTCTTTATCTCTTCCAAGACAAATCCCTGATAACTCCCTATGGGGTAAAACTTCTGTTAATGGGCCATCTAGCCTCACTGCATGACTCATAAAATTACATCATCCGATTGGGAAATGCTCCACCCAGGGAGAGGAACCAGGCATTCCTAGCTGGATATAATCTGAGGTTTGGAACACCATAAGCAGCCCTTACCTACTGGATTTCCAGAGGACATCCAGAGGAAGACCAGACCCTTCTACAGGATCACTGCTTCAACAGAACCACTTCATCTATCACTTGTGGAAGTGATAGTGGAAGACTGCAGCCACGTTTGATCAGACTGCTACCACCACCCTGCCTGACAGGGTGTCAGGTTGTATTCTGACTCTCAGTGTTTTTGTACTATTGCATTTATTTTTAATTTTCCTCTTAAATTGTAGTTCTGATTTCAAGTCTCTCAATAGTTTGTTTTCAAACCAGTAAAAACTTGATAATGTTTAAAGATGTGCCCTCTCCTTTATATCCAGACCACAGCTGTGCCTCCTATATCCAGTGCAGATCTTTTATAGAATAAGTGCATCATAAAAATGTATTTCTGTATGTACTGTTAATTTTTGTCAGCACAAATAGTAGCACCATTTCTGCATAATGTCACTACAGCTCAGAAATAAATTATTTTCATAGAAGCATCACCGCATGCGTTACATATCAAAAAATACAAAAAATTTCTGTACTTATAATTCAGAAAACACAAAGCTCATCCTGCAAAATTTCATAAATTAATAGATAAATTAATTATAGTGTTAAAGAGATTCCAGTTAGAAGTCCCTGCAATCACATTTTTAGACTGATTGCAATTTATTTAAAGATTAATTTTCATTAATTCAAAATTAATTTTGACAATCTAATGTCAAATTTAAAATGTCCTTTGCTTTTCTAATTACCGCAATTTTAAGGTCTCAGAAATGCTTATGAAATGAAAAAGATAGTAACTTCTAGAGTAACAATTATTATTCTTTGTTATATAGCATTAAAATATAAGCTAAATTTGAATTTAGAACAATATCACCCTAAAGAATTCCTTGTCTGTCATTTTTCAAACTATCAAACAAGTAGCAGTTAATTTTCATGAAGTAAATAATTTTAAATAACATATGGGTTGGTACTTGTTGACTCACTTAACCCGATATGTGTATATCTCATTAAAATCTGAACTTGGTTCTTGTTTTCTGTAGCTGTTGTACAGAAATCAACAATTTATTTACTTAACTCCAACTATTGTCAACAGTAGCAATTAAATACCACCCTAGAACTGCAACAGGACACCGCACTCAGATGCCTGCCTTTGGTCAGACAATTTCTTGTAATATGTATGAAAGACGTTTCCAGAAACACAGAAAGTGTAGGATTCAGGATCCTGGTCTATGGTGCAAAGTGAACTCCCATAAGGTGCAGACGGAGCCAGATAGAGCAAGCATATATTTATGTATGCTTTACACTGAAAGAAGAACTTTTAAATGTCTAAGCTTTTATTAAAATTGATGGGAAGCAAGCTCTTTTTCCCACCTCTCTACTTATATTCTCCCTTTATCCAAGTATCTTCCTCTTGTTCCTACTCTTTGGGACATTTGACTTTAGTTCCATGCTAACAGACATTAATAATCTCAATGAAAATGCTGACCTCAGCTTTTTTTTCCTATCTCTCCTCCTGCCTCACTGCCTGCCCACAACTTTCTGTACAATTCAGGATCCCACCCTGAGATCCAGGCAATTTTTAGTTTTAAAAAGAAGCAGGTGATGTTTTCATAGCTGAGCTGTATTAGAATTCAAAATATCCATGCTGCATAAAATGAAGACTTCTGATTTCTGATGTTATTTTAATACACAAGAAAAAATCTTTTGAATTAATATTTTCATGACTAGCTCCAGAACTGCTGACTGTGATTATCTGTATATCAGGTCGGGGGCTTTAATTTCTAGCTATCTCCCATCTTTACTTTCTACTCTCAATCTGTTTCTAATGACTTGTTGTTTTTGGTTTTAAATTTTAAATTGATACAAGTGTTTAGAAGAACATATTTTTGAGTAGTGTAGTCAATATAGTCAATATAACTCAAACTGATTTTCAAGGATGCATGGCAGTATGAGTTTAAATTAGAAAAATAAAAATAAAAGTTTAAGGGCTCATAAATCATAATGTTTGCCACAAAAAGAATGGACAGGATGTTGTTCTTCTGGAAACTCCCTACCAAGGCATATTAACATAATCTTTAATATATGTTCCTCTGATTTTTTAATAGTTATAATAACACAATAAAACTGAAATAAGATTACAAAAAAGACTTGAGGTGCTGAAGTGTGCCCAAAGAAGAACAAAAAATTTGGTAGAGGGTTTGGAGCACAAGTCTTATGAAGAGTGGCTGAGGGACCTGTGATTGTTTAGCCTGGAGAAAAGGAGGGTCAGGGGATACCCTATTGCTCTCATCAACTGCCTGAAAGGAGTTTCGAGCCAGGTGGGAGTCAGTCTCTTCTCCCAAGTAACAGGAAATTGAACAAAAGTAAATGACCTCCAATTTCACCAGGGCTTAGGTTGGATGTTAGGGCAAAATTTCTTCATGGCAAGGGTTACCAAGCACTGGAACAGGCTGCCCAGGGACCCAGTTCAGTGCTGGACCTGGAAGTGCTCAGTTAACAGTTGATAATGGTCTTAAAGATATTTTCCAAACTAAATAACTCTATGATTCTATGGAATTGTGGGGTTTTCCTTTTTTTTTTTTTTTTTTGTTCTCCTTTTCCTTTTTTTTCTTTTTTTTCCAGCACCAGAATAGAAATGAATATAAAGACTGATTATGTGGAAGATTTAAATACAATTTTATTTGCTACACTATTTATCAAGAAAGTGAGCATAAGTCTTTCTCTAGTTGTTCTGTAAATACCAGTCATAGATTTATTTTCTGATATCTCACTGAAGTAAAGGAATAGTTTTATTTTTAATACAAAATCGAGGCACACAAGAAATGCACATTTAATTCAAGAATTCTAAAAGGACATATTTTACTTTAGAAAGTAATTTTTTTTTTTTTTAGTAAGAAATATTTTTAAGGGGCATTTAACAGCCTATCTATACAAGGGGGGGGTTTAATTTTATAAAATCATTCTGTTAAATTGACAAGTAAAAATGTGACTTTTTTGAAAAATACTGGAAGGTATAGAAAATTAAATATTTCAGATTGAAACAAGAAATTTGTTTATTATACAAAAATACGAAGAACAGACAAACCTACTTTTTTATTTGGCTAAGTAGCATATAGTAGGAAGGCACAGTACACAGAGAATGTGCAGTTATTGAGATACAACGTCTACCAGCTCCTCCTTCTTTCCCACATAGTAGATTTATCTATTCTTGCTTCAACTTTACTCATCGATAGTGACTGTATTTGCTGTGTTATTTTTCTCCTCTGTCCATCATTAAATATGGGAATGAAGTAAGGAAATACAGCAGGATAAAGAAGTCATACACTATGGATTAAATTGTACAAACTGCTCACTGTTTGCAGTAAGATACTTCAGAATGAGTGAGAGGTCCTGATAATGCCAGTGTGTGGTAGTGGTCGGTGTTCAGCCAGCAGTTCTGCAGCCTAACACCAAGCACAGCTGATTCTCTTCTTTGAACTCTGATGTTTTGCTGTGCTGCCATTTGCTCTCAGGGAGAACAGCAGGAGGATTTCATCCTTCTGAGCTTGTAAGGAACATAACACATCACATGTCTTCCTGGTTTTTTCATTTTATTGACGTTAACATCTTCAACAAAATACACTCCTGGAAAATAGCGAACGGCCCTTAGAGGAAATTTATAAACAGTATTCTAGTTTACATTCTCAGCTTGCCATTTACTTTGAGGATTTCCTTTCTTTTTTCCTTATTTTTCTTTCCTCCTAATTGTCACAGACTCATAATCACTTTCATGGGTTTCTATCTATTAGAAAATGATAAATAGATCACTGTTATCTCAAGGATAAGAATGATTTTCAATAAGTGTTGAACAGTTGGACAGCTCCCCTGGAAATAAACTTGGTCTAAATCTATCCCAGATGTATTCAATCCAACACTAACTGTACAGAATCTCAGAAAACAGTGCTTGTGCAGGGCTGCAGGGTTCACCAGGGCTGCCTCTGGGGAGTTCACTGTGTTACTGTAACTGTTTGCCGTGGGCTCTGCACAGAGTTCATAAATCAGTGCAGAAGAACATGGTGAAAGGAGATCTGTGATTACTTGCTTGAGAGAGATAACCCTATTCCCCTGTTCCCATCATTTCACCACCAACGTCTTTTTTTTTTTATTATATAAGGACTGGATTTACCCAGAAATGTGCAAGATGCTGACATATAACGATGATAGAACAAATAAAGGGTTCTGTAAGAGATTGTCATTATTATTTTGCTGGTTTAGGAGACATCACATGCAAAAACTATTTTGAAGTATTGCAGGGAAAAAGATCTTTAAATAGGTATGTGAGTATTGCAAACTAAAGGTTAATTTGTGTTTCTTCCAATGAAACTAGGGATTCTTGTTTTAAGAATAGGCCACTAAAAATCTATAGTTAAGTAACTTATCATGACAAAAAAGTTTAGTCTTTCAGTCTTTTGAGTACTCTTAAACTTGAAGCTGCATACATTGACTCATCTTTAAAGTGTATGTTTTGTGATAAAGCTTTGTACCTACAAGAGAGGAATAAAAGGTGATAGATAGCAAGTCTAATTACTTGAAAAAGATCAGAGGGCTTGTAACAGGTATTGATTTATATTTAGCACACTTATGACATATAGGGTTTTAAAACTCACGAAGTGAAGCTTTTTTGGGTAAAACCTAGCAGGAAAATCGGCCTCCTATTTTCCAACAATGTTGTGTCAGAACGAAAAGTACAAGTTCTTTTCCTGTAAGTATTTTCTTCTGATGTCCTTTTCTTTCAGTTATTGTGTCTGAATTCAGTAGCATTGAGTATTTTCCCTGTAATAATGGGCTATTAATTCATCTTGCTAAAGGACATAAAAAACAAGGTATATCAGAAGACATCTTTTCTCAATTTGCAACTCAACCAACATTTGACTTTTTTTCTGATCCCACAGGTGAATTTTAATTCTATTGATGGTGCTCATTCCAGTGCCTTGTGAGTTAATGTGTTATACATACAAAAAGATGCAATCTCAAATGCGCTAAATTTCATTTAAACTCATCATGGAGATCAAACAACACTTATTTTTCAAAGTGGAATGTTTGAAAAATATGCTAACTTGTTAAATATAGGAATGATGTGTTTCACATCTTTTTTGATTCTTTTGCTGTAACATAATCTTTATATGTATCATGAAATCTTCAATCTTGCAAATGGAACAAATCAAAACGAAGTATGGGCTAACTGATCAACATTCACTCAATAGTAAAAAGAAAAAGAATAATATGTGTAAATCATAATTAGCCATATGTGTTTACAATAAACATCCTAAATAAGCTGTTATTGGCTTTATCTGTTCTTTGCAGTATGAAAAACTGTCCACATTTAATGCTGTGCAGATTTGAGGTTGCTGTGCATGTCTGGTCCTAAGTGTAATGATTTAAGTATATTTTAAAGTAAATATTTGCTGTCCTACAGGAT
This sequence comes from Platysteira castanea, assembly GCA_013397175.1. Taxonomy (NCBI): domain Eukaryota; kingdom Metazoa; phylum Chordata; class Aves; order Passeriformes; genus Platysteira; species Platysteira castanea. Next base: position 633,142 of record VYXC01009030.1, read on the forward strand.
GACAACCAACAAGCAAGTGATCCTGTTCCTCAGCTCAGAAAGTCCAGTAAAGGCTAAAAAAATGATGGACTGGAGCATCTCTCCTGAGAGGAAAGCCTGAGAGAGCTGGGACCATACAGCCCAGAGACGAGAAGGCTCAGGGGGAGGGAAGGTGGAAAGAAGATGGAACCCAGGTCTTTCCAGTGGTGCCCTGGGACAGGACCAGAGTCAGTAGTCACAAAGGGAAACTTAGGAGTTTCTTTCTGAACATCAGGGAACATCACCTTTGTGCTGTGAAGGTGACAGCACTGGCACAGATTGCCCAGGAAGGTTGTGCAGCCTCTATGCTTGAAGGTATTCCAAAGCTGCTTGCGCATAGTCCTGGGCAACCTGCTTTAGGTGGACCTGATTAGGCAGCGAGACTGAAACAGGTGACCCCCAGAGGTACCTTCCAACCTCCACAATTCTGTGATTTTGTCATTCTGTATGATCCTCATTAGGTAAATATTGCCTAAAACCCTAGATGACCTGCAGGTAACACCAATGCCCACTCAACTTCTTCATGGGATACAAAGGTAAAAGATAAACACTTGAAAAGCAGTAGTGATGAACACAGTATTCCATGAATAACAATAAAACTTCTATTTCCTTGAACAATTTTCTAACCTTGAAATTTTCTTTCCAGGTGTCTGATGACCACGGTACAGAGAAAAGGAAGATCACCAACCCAGTAACTCCATGAGCTGAACCCCTACCAGAATCATTGTCCTGTTGAAGAGAGACATGCCAGATTCCCAGACTTGTCTACTTAGGGCCATCACTCAGGAGAATTATACAACTACATTGTTACTGCTGTACTGGTATAACTCTCCCATGTTTCAACAGAAATATTGCCATAATACGGTAATTTCTCTCCTCCAGTGTAATTATTTCTTTGGATGTAGTGTAATTATTAAAAAAAAATGTTTGGAAAGAATGTCCACCTGGGGAGTTATCCCTTAATGGTCATAGAAGTGCAATTACACCACTTCATATTACAACAGAAATATAACTTAATTACAGTAAGTGCCTAAAGATATGTCATATATATGCCTTTCTTTCTGATCCCAACCATTTAATGACTACAATGAATATTTTTTCTAACGGAATGGTTTCTATGACCCGCCCCTGAAGGTGAGGGTAACTCAGGTTCTTTTTAATAGATCTCTTGGGGCAGATCAGAGTGAAAAGAACTCCGAATTACTACTGTTTATATGTGTATGTATATATATGTGTGTGTGTATATACGTACATACATATATATATATATGCAGGGTTTATTTTAGAATAATTTGGTTGCAATGGAACGGAGGTATGTAGCCATTTTGGTTACATAGCAATATAAAAGCATAAAAATAACACTTAAAGGAAATGTTTAAGGAAAAGAAAGGAAGAGAAAAAAGGGAGAAAAGTAGAAAGATATCACTAGTTGTGGATCTAGGGACAAGACTTGACTGTTGCAACTTAGATGTCTGCTGTTGAAGTGATGGTCACGGTCTTGATCCATTGGGGGTGGGGAGACCCACGAAACATAGAATTCAAAGGGTTAATATACATTCAAGTTTACGTGGGAATGCCCACAAACTCCCCTGGGAGTTTTGCACTGCCTGATGCAACACTGTGGATTTGTTGCAACACTGTGGATCATGTGCAGATCTCTGGTGGAAAGCCCCAGAAATGAGACAGGGGGCATTTTGGGGGCCTTTGGTGTTTGTGACACCTTCCAAGACATGAAAGCTGCCTCTCACGTCAGCATAGTTGAGCCTGTCAGAAGGGATGAACACCCTCAGGCCTATGTGTGAATGCTCTATTTCCTACATCACTTTAGTAGATCTCTAAGCTCTATTGTATTGATCAGCTGTTCAATTCAATTTCTTAAATATAGACCTCCAGTAAGATTTGAGATGTCCAGGGATATCCTATCTGACTTCCACCCATTGCTGCAGAAGGATTTGGTTCTCCCTTAGGTCCTTGCATGTGTATTTTGATCATATCTGCCAGCTCCTTGCATATACGTTTTGATTATCTTGGGCACTTCCGAGGATTCTAGAGGTTTATTTATTGGTCACTGAATCAAACCATAAGTTTTTCATTCTAATACTCATTCAGATAGCTGGATAATATGTAAACACCTAAGGATCTTATTCTTGTGCCAAATCCAAGGTTCCAGTGTCAAACACAGGGAGGTATTTTTTTATTGGACATTCAGCACTGCACTAAGGATGCTTGGAACAGAAGTTCAAGAAACATTTTTATTCAGACGATTTCAAAGCTTCTAGAAATACAGGGAATATTTCAGAGTTGCTTTTCTGTATTTAATAGCCTGTAAAAAGTAAGACAGATGTAGCATGGTCTATGGTCTTCATACTCATCTGTTCACAAAAGGCTGCTGTGGATAACATCAGTAGGCTTCCGTCACTCTTGAGAGGAGGAGAATACAAAGCACAATTAATATGCTTTAGTTGTATGCTACCACATGTGGTGCTTTAGTTAGAAAAGAAAGAAAGATTTTGTAATAGAAATTTTTTTCATGGGAGGTGAACATCTCTCTAGGTCTGTACATATGAAAATCTCACCGTAAATTTTAGTAAGCTGTAACAACCAGGTTTTTTGCATCAACCTCTTAATTCTTTTTCCTAACATATCCCAGTGAAATGTTTAGGAAAGCTCTCAGTTGTGGTAGTAAGCTGTCACTTAAGCAAAAATAAACCTACAGATTACTCTTTGCAGTAAAATTCCATTCAAACTGTTGTTTTAAATTGAGATAAACTTTGAGAACTTAAATAGCACGTAGAGTATCTTGTCTTCAGGTATCTTGGTGTACTGACTGAAAAAGATGCCTATTACATGTCATTCATGTTTTCCTATCTCTTTATGAAATTGTACTTAAACCAAAACCTTCAGAAACCAGAAATCCAGCTATAACTACAGTTCAAACCACAATTTAGTGATTTTCAGGCTTGTCTCCCTGCCTATTAAAAAGCCAGTAAAAAACCTGAAAAATTTGCTGTTGATTGTGGATTGTTATCAGTCTTTCTGACAAAAAGCTCATTATATCTGTTTTCATTACAGTACCATTTGAACTTGGTATCAAAAATACAACCACAGATTTTATTTCTTTTGGAGCCTGGGGTTTTGTTTCTCTGACACAAGAGCAAGAAATCATTGTACCAAGAGTTCCAGAGTGACATTTGAAAGAAAAACAAATAGACAAGATACTTTCTGCTAAGCCAGCCACATTTATATTTCATATTTTTTGCAAAAATTGCCTACTAGACATTTTGTAGACAAAGGGGCATGCATACATGTGATCCATATACCCCTGTGTACCACTGACCAAACACCCAGCTAAAAAATAATACCCTAAATTATAGATATGAATTAATAGATTAGCAAAAAGTCTTTAATAAAATTTAGAAGGACCTCGTGACTGTCATCAGCAACTAAGAAAATGTGAGTGGAGAGAATTATCATACAGGAATTGTTGAGACTTCAACTTAGTTTTATGTATTTTTTCACAGATGATTTAAAAAAATCCACTTCTATTCATCCAAAAAGGACACTTCCTTCATTAAAGATACATGTAGACAACAAGTATTTGGAACAGTTAAATTAGCAAGGCTGTTTTTTCAAGATGAATACTGACAGAGATATAGAGGTAATTTTACTTCTATCTAATTTATGACTTTACTGCCTTCTAGCAACAGGGAACACTGCAGTCCACTGTTCATATTTCAAAATTCATTTAAGCTTTTCATTATATCATTCATCTACACATGCTGAGTTTTTTTAAAAAAGAAAGCTCAAATCAAACATATGGTACTTCATCCTCAAAGGATATGTGTTTCTATGCCATGTGCAATGGAATAAATTCATGACACTTATTGTTTCTAAGAGTCGCGTGACTAATCCATCATGCACACACCAATGGAAGTTTAATTTCAAATGTTCTTATAGTTTCAGGAAACAAAAATAACTTTTGGGTTTTATGGGAAAATTCACTGCTCACTGCTGACAAGAAATGAGAGAGAAAATTCCATTTATTAGAATAAATGTTTCCCAGATTCAGGGATAACAAGATAATGAAGCTAAGACTTAACGACGCCTCCTTCTTTCTTTATAATGCTCTTTTCATGCTTATTCTATGTTTCAGAAAAACATAGGTTTTACAGATACCATCAGAGTTCTTTCTGTATTTTTTCAGAAAAAAGGGGGAAATTATAGTAACGGTATAAATGCTCAAAGAATTCAGCAAAACTCTCTTAGAATGCTCAGAAAAATTAAATAAAAGAGAATGTGAGTAATGTGAAGTCTACCTTATCTTGTAATTGAAATGTACTGCAAATATTTCAACAATTTTGCAGACATTGACAGGTAAAGTTTCTGCTAACTAATAATTAACATTCATCTTAGAAGGAATTTCATGACCTTCCTTCAAACTAGGCACCGAAACTTTGGGAGGAGGAGGTAAACAGAAACTGAACATACCTTTAATGAAGTTTAACAAAGAAATTATTGTTAGTTAGGTTTTAGACCTTTTCTTTCTTAAATTACATTGGCATAGTTCAAAGCAAGTTGAACACAGAGGAAGATTTCTTCTTGTTTTCGTGGAGTTTTGATTTGCTCTGACAAAATAAGAAATGTTTAAATAAGTGCAGATACTCCACTGTTAAACCGACAGCCATCACAGGAGAGCTTGAGCATTCTCAAGTTCAATATACAACTGGAGATAATTTTCATAGCCCATTTGAGCAGAAAGGTCTTTTTATTATTCTTCATGGTAGGTTTTATTTTTCCATTGTTTTGCTGTTGCTATTTTGTTGGAGGTTTTGTTTTGTTTTGTTGTTTGTTGTTTTTTTGTTTTGTTTTTGTTTTTTTTTGTTTGGGTGATTTTATTAATCTTTGAACTCATATTAAAAGAAGATGTAACTTTAACTGGATATGGAATTTGTTTGACTGGAAGCCATAGAATAGTTCTAGAAAACAGTGCTGGTTTTACAATTAATTGCAGATTTTTTAAATTACTTTGGGAAAACAAGGTCACATGTGCCTTTGGGATAGAGATTCTGAATGCTTATGCTTAGAAATAATATTAGGGATGACAATTAAGAAAAGAAAATTAAGGCTTTTAAAAATAAGCAGTAATATTTCTGTGTCATGTTAACAGACCTTTCAAATAGATGGTGAAGGCAATATTCCACAACTCATTGAAAAAGAGAAAAAAAATCCAGTCATTAGTTTCCTTATTTCAAGAATATTTAGGGCCTCTTTTTTGTTTTTAATTAATCAAAACTGAAGATGAAAAACCTGGACATAATACAGAACTTCTGACTTTAAAGGGAGGATTTACTGATTCAGTCGTGATCGGTAAACAATGAAAATTTTTCCAAATATATGTCCTCATTTTAACTAAAGAGTTTATACAGTTCATCATTTGAACACTGGTTTAGCTGTTCTCTTACTTGTCTTCTTATTTTTTCATCACATTTGTTAGCCAGAGGTTGCATTTTTTAATTTTAAGGGATTTTTCTGAAGGGCTAAAACAAACGAATACATATCACTGACAACTGACTGCCAACTAGGCATAGAAAAAAGCTCTGTAAACATTTTTTCAAGTCTCTTTTCTTTCCTGAAGTTCCTCTCACTGAATGGACTGCTGAAAGCCAGCTATTCACTAAGGTGGTAACCTGGAAAAAAAGAATCAGGATCTAGATCTGGCTGTGAAATATAATTACCCAAGAGCAGGAAACCTGCTGTTTGCATGTGTGTTTAGCCATTAAAAAGTTATTACACTCATATTGGTGGTCAGTCAATAACACAAGGTTCTGGGTGCGCTGGGGTATCATATTAGTAACCCATAGAGCTTCCATTAACAATAACTCAAAAAAAGGTAAGAGAGGTAGGGCAGGAAGCACAGTTCCTTTGTTGGAGAGCAGGCAAGGAGTGGTAGCCTCAATTTGCAATAAATCACATTAAAAAGTTTCATCTCTTGTTAGGGCTTTCTAGATATAGATTTTATGAAGCTAAACTAATGGTTATAATGCCTGAAATGCACTCTTTCTCGGCGGATATATTACCTTATTATGTCCCTCTTTGATTATTTGGATTTCTTTCTAATTTCTTCAGCCAAATGAAATGTTAACAAAACCCCCTTTCTCCCACAGAAAACAATTGCACCCAAATTTGTCAGACATGAGGAATTCTGGGTAAGGTACTAATCTTTCAAATTCCTGTATTTAATTAGGTTTATGAATAATACTTCTGAGCTTATTGCAATGACTTACACATACAAGGGAAAATGTATGGGTGAGAAGTTACAGAGTTGGGAACAGATTTATTTCAGTCTGCATTGTGTACTTTTATAAAAAAATTTCAATACAGTAATGGAATCAATAAGCACATGTAAAATTAAAAATGCACCATATTATATAAAGCTGAGTTCAGGATAAAGAACTGACATAATCATTGACAAAAAGAAATAAAGGAAAAAAGGAACCAAACAAAAACAATTACTGTAAATTAAATATTCCCAAGGGAGAAAATTATCTTGCCACCTACTCAGTACAGGCATAAAAACAGTCTCTGGGAAAAAATGCCTGGGAAAAATCTGAAATGGAAATAAAATAAAAATATGCATTAGAAAGTAGAAATTAGAATATAATATCATAAATATTTTGCTTTCTGCACTTTAATTAGAGAAAGCCCACATTTAAAGGCAGCGGCAATTTATAATGCCTCATTTTTTTATTTTTCTTACACAGGCATCCCCATTTCTTTTCAGAGTGATATGTTTAGTATTTTTTAGATTACATAACTTAAAATAACTCATATGCACCTTACTGTACATAGACTGTGCAGTTATGATCTTTGGGCAGTTGAGATCTTCCAAGCATTTTTTGTGCGTGAGTGGGATACTTACTGTTTCTCTACCTAGAGAAACCCTTCCTGAAACAAGACAGAATGAAAAACATGACTCAGACAAAATATCAGGTATTCATTGTCTGTGAACAACTCTTTCTATTCCAAAAATTTGTTTAAAAAGGGACATCATGCCATTAGAAGGTATCACACTTGTAAGATGAGTAATAGGTTGTTAGAGTGAAATTAGAGGCACACTTAAGAAAAGAATACAAGAAAACTGTGTTCTTACTATTTGGCCAGAATTGAAAAACAATATTTTCAATAAATAGAATTGCAGCAATTTAGTTGGCTGTAGTATTTTCTAAAATGCTAGTTTAACAAATGTGTAGAAGAATTTTCAATCTTAATAAAACTGTGTTAAAAAAGAAAGTAAAAAGACTTTTCATCCAAATTTTTATTTTCCAGAAGTACAACTCAGAGGCCAAAGCTATTCATTCATCTCTTGTTACACCTGGCACCCAGTTCTTCTGTTTGATAACTTTTCCTGCCAGACTTATCCACTTCCTCAACATATTGCTAAATATTGAATTAAGGCATAGCTGAAGCCTTGCCTATCAGTTGATTTCCCAGGGGAAAAGCCACCGTAGACTCGTCTCCAGGGCATAAGTCCACGTGCAGGAATTAAAAGGCGTTCCACAGCATGAGTTACCAAGTGACCTGTAACAACACATATGTTGTTCCCATATGTTTCCGAAATACTTTGTCCAGCTGCCTCAATGTGTGCATTATGCTGGGAGACAGCTGGCCAGCCTTCTGAGAGGGAAGCCAAAGCACATGGCTGCTCTCTCCTGACCCCTCGTATACATAGTGCTACCCTGAAAAACACACCTTGGCACTCAGCTTGTCATTAAGTGAACGCCTGGATAGATTGCCTTTTCCTCCAATGCAGAGGGAAAAATAGAGGGAATTTTTGTGTTAAAGAGCTGTTGGCTGCACAGCAGAATGGGCAGGAACACATTTGTTGTTTATCAAAGGATGAAGCATTCCCACTGTGAATGTCAGCAAAAGTTTGAGTAACTGAGATTTGCCTTGTGATATAATTTAATAATTTGCTCTAAAACTTGTGAACTAGAACTCTAAATTCTGGTTTCACCTCTACCACACTTTTAAGCTTTACAATGCGCCCAGTCATGTAATTTAAGTTACATTCATTTGAAACAACAAATAAACTGTGAAAGCTGATGCTACTCACCTTTGTGGGATGTTGTAAGGATTCTTTCTGCACTTTACCTAAGTAAGGATCGTTCCAGAATATTGATTCTGAGCATGTCATTGTTGCTGAGGGGGAAAGGGTATCACTGTCCCCCTTTTCAGAACAAAATGGTTAGAGGCTTTCCTGAATTCATCATCAGTTTGCAACTGATTAAGTCAGTGTGTAATTGCTTTTATTCAGTGTTGAACCAGGTCCTCTCAGCTTTTAATCCTTCATCTCCTCTCCAGCTCCAAGTGCCTTCAGTGTCACTGCCTCTCACACACATGACTGTTTCACTTATGCTTTCCTATTTGTTTAAACATGGCATTTAAAACGCGTTTATTCTGATGGCAATACTGAGTGATTTTTTAATTGGATTCACTTCATATCTTTCCATTTTTGCCATATGAAGTAGCTTGCCTAAGTAATGTAGAATACATACACTAAGAACTCTATTTACATTCCTCTATGAATGCTCTGGAAAGAATATAAAGTATAATGCCAGAGATTCAAATTTCAAGGGTCATAACATGTAGCATTCAGTGTTACTTCCCAGTAATTTACTCCAGATAGGCAGGAAGATATTAAACTCTTATACATGGCTTACCTGCTTATAGACCTCATATACACAGCTCATGAAATCATAGTTGGATAAAATAAGCAATTATACAAATGAACAAATAACATCATAGTCACAAACAAGGGCTGCCTATAGCAGACTCAAAATATCACTGACTATTCCTGTGTTTATATTTATATATGTTGTTGTTTACTGTAGTACTCTTTCAACTTAGGTAGTCTTTGAACACAAAATGCAAAATGGTGTCTGCAAAATGTTGAAGCCATACGGTGGAAAATAATTCATTAAGGTGAAGCATCTCAGGATTTTGCTGCGAGTGCAACAATATTTAATATTCAGCCACATGCTGTAATTTCAAGTGTATGATTAACTTTCCACTCTTTTATTGTAGTACTGTCTTGTTTCATGGAAAAATGCACATTTGCATATTCTGATTATAGTCAAGTACAAAGCTTACTGACATCAGTGGGAGCTTTCCAACCGATTTCTACTGCTGCTGCATCTGGCCCATCTGTGACTGGATTAATTTCCAAGAGGGATTTTAGAAATATACTAAATGTATGAAGATCAACCTTTCTTTTGATGCAGATTACTAGAATTACATCTTGAGAATGCTGCCAGTCTACAGGGTATCTCCCACAGGAGCTGAAGTGTATTATCCCCTGTAGGCTCCAGGAGCTGCCCACTGGAAAAAATGCCGATCAATATCCCGTCTGTTTCTTTAACACAAAAGTCCAGATGCTTGTAACATTTTAAAACTCACTGTTAGCAGTCTTCCTTTTTCTTTGAAGTTTGTTTCTAAGTCTTTGTGAGGTTATATTTCTAAATTAGGTTAACAGAAAATGAAAATTAAAATGCATCAGAGTGGAAAAACAGAATACCTGTTCTGATCTAATGAACATATGTCTCTAAAAGAAACCTAAGTGCTATATTAAACATCTAGTAAATATAATTTTTTTATTTTAAATTTTTAACCATAATTTAATTATAACTCCTAACTATGGAAAAAAATATAACTCCTATCTGTAAAACAGAAACATTTGGAATATGGTTATTCATTTAGGCTATACTGCAGGTATCAGTGAAATTGATAACATATAATTGGGTATAAAATGGTAAATTATGATTTTGAAACATTTCCTCAGTCAGGTCACAACTATTATGACATTTTAGTAACACATACACGCATTGGCAGAAACTTGATAATTACAGACTAATTACATAACTAAAGCTCTGAAGTAAATCTCAAATTCAGAATCAGGGAGGTGAATGATGGGACTGATGAGGCATCCCTAGACATGTTTATTTTACATATATTGTTTTATTGTGGGAGACAGGTTCTGTTATCACCATGATCATAGATAGAATTGAGAAGAGTTTTACACTGGAATAGCATATGGAATTTAAATCACATAACTGCAGCTTATGCCTGGGTGGTGGCCAACATGAGCTGAGCAATAGTTTCTAGCATTGGTATGACAAAAAATAAGAGCAAAGAAAGTACAGAGGAAGAAAATTTTGGTTTAGAGTTTTCTACAGATGGAGACTGGGAAAGGCTGTTTGTTAGTCTCTAATAAGTTGAAGGTTACTGCATTAGCCTGAGAGTGTTGGCCATATTTTTACTAAGAACTGAAGGAACAAAACCTGTTAACAAGGATAAAATAATGGTCAGGGCAGGCCGTGTCATGGGGAGCAGGGAAAGAAAGAATAACAGGAGCAGAGCAGCTTAAATTGGGTGTCCTATCTGCAAAGGTTTGACAATCCCAAAGTGTGAGTGAGGTATTATCATTGGAAGGGGAAGGAATCAGCTGTCTCAGCAGCTGCCTCAGCAGAAGACTGCAAAATCACACTAGCTATGCATGAGAAATAGGTATTGTACATGGCTTGCTCGTGGTTTTGTTAGGGCTTTTTT
>VYXC01009030.1:643774-789189 GCA_013397175.1 Platysteira castanea
TTTTTTTTTTTTTGTAAAACTGCTGATATGGAATACACAGAGTCTATTACATGTCCAAAATTTATTACATCTTTCAGGACAATGAGCTAGGACTGAGAAGTGACATTTTTTATTTCTTGTTCAGATCAATGATATATAGGAATTACCAGTAAGGATAAACCTCAGAGTAAATCCACTCCAAAATCTTAGCTTTAACTTGAACTCATTGCTGCAAAGGGGAAAGGCCATAACTGGTTTAATTTGACAGGAAGTTTTATGTATGTATATCGTTATGGACTGGTATAATTGTTTCTCTCAAGTAATCATTTTCTTCACTTTTCTTATCTTTTTTTCCTTCGTTTTTTAAGGTTTAAAAAAATTAAGACTATGAAATGACATTGCTCAGAGCAGTTTACCATATCCTTGACCAGCCTTGTAATATTCTCTGAGCTAGTTGTTGTTGAACAACACCCTCTCAGCCTCTTGTTCTTGTGGGTGACCCTGCACGGCATATGTTGGTGTAGATCCATCCATTTACGTAGAGGCAGAAGACTTCTCTCTGCAGTCTTGACCTTTGCTTTTCCAAAGGCAAAATTACAACTTGTTTGCTCTTCAACCGTAGCTCACACTAAGCAGAAGGCTACAGAAATAAAATTACATCCTTTTACCTTTTGAGTGACAGTGTGATATGATGTGATGTAAATAGATTTAGACACCATAGGTAGTGGGTAAAGTACCATAAATATTAGATAATGCCCTAAGAGTCTTATATCTTTAGTGTTGACAGTATCTGAATACACTGTAAAAAGTAAAATCCATTTCACAGAAAGCATTACTTATGTCTTAACATGGGAGATATCCTTTAAAATTCTCTTTACTGCAGTACTGCATCAGAATTACGACGAGACAGACGATCTATGCCTGAATGTATTTCTTTTCAGATGAAACACAGATCTAGCAAATACACTGAAAAAAATGTTTCCAAAGAAAGAATATATGCAGTAAATTGAGCTTTATTTTCTCCTTGAAGACTGTTTGCAGGCCTACTATAACTCTCTCAAAAGTAAAAAAGAATGCCTTTCATTCTCATTTTAACCCATTGAATAATATTGTCAGATTTTTCTGAGAGGACATTTCTAAAAAAAAAAAAAACCAAAAACAAACATTCTAAATGATACAAACAAATTAAATTTTAAACATTTGCACTCCAGAAAAACAAACTAAACCTAAACCATTGATCTTATTAGAATATTAATTTTGAATTGTTGGGGAAGAAATATATTTTATGAATGGATTCTGATTACCTTCAGTGTAAAGGTAATGCTTAATTGCAATGGAATATGATTTCTGAGAAAAAAGTATCTTAGCTCTAGCAATTGTATTCAAAGATACCAGATGATTCAAGGTACAGCTCTGCTAAGAAGTGCTATTTCTAAGGACAATTTTCCTTAATTTTTTTTTCCCAGTTAGTGATGAATGAAAAAAATACCCAGGTCTTTACTATTTGCCTAGGAAAAGATTTACACAGCCCAAAACACTCAAAAATTTCACCTTTTGTTTTATATTTTTCAGGACATACTTTTAGTCTTTCAGTCTAATCAACCAACTTGGCCCCTACTCTTAGTGTTTCATTAGTTCGCATTTTCCATATCCACCTGCCAGTCAGGTTCTACCTCTGTCTTTTACCTGTCTTCTCTCCATTTTTTCTTTATTAGGTGTAACCATTCAGCATTTGGTACCAGGATCAGTCACATCAAAGCTTAATGCTCTCAAGCCGAAAAAAAAAAAAAAAAAGAAAAGAAAAGGAAAGGAAAAAAAAAGGATGTCCTAGCATTCCTTCTGGCAAATTAGGGAATTAAATTATTTCAGTGCTGCTAAGCATGGCTGTTTTATAATCTCACTAGTTCCATCAATTTGGCACATACTATGTATGTTCTTTTATCAAGAAAATATCATTTTTACATTATAGTGTTAACATAATGTTCCTTACATCTAACAGTTACACTTATTGCAGAAAAGAAATAAAGCCAAGTATGGATTGCAAAAGCTAAACTACAGTTACACCTAAAATCAGTGTTCAAACATTAGAAAGTTTTGTCTTGAAGAGTATATTCTTGAAGAGTATATTCTCTTGAGGAGAGTAGCTTCCTGCAGTGGAATTTGACAAAGGGTTGCTTAAGCTCAAAATTGAAAAGTGTAGTATTTCATTGGCCTGGATGACAACATATAATATTCGTAATTTTAAAACTCAGTGTGGTTCTCTAATTCAATACAGATGCTTGTAACAAGTCACTCAGTGTCTGAGTGACACAATTAACAATTTGCTTGTTGGCTAAAAATCTTAATAATTGCTTCACTTATTCATCCTAGGCTGTTGAATACTGAAATAGTTCCTAGTTTAAACTTGACCTTTCCTTTCAGGCATCAGTCACTTTTATTAATAACCAAGTGTATCACAAACATGTCTTTCATTTTGTATATCAGTGTGAGAAGTTAAGCCATAGAATTCTCAGTAAGAATGTTTATTTCTTTAAATATGCTTTAACTAATGAAGTGTCACAGTACTTCTGTAGCATATGACACAATGAATGAGAAAACACTTAAATCTATCACTTAGAAAATCAGAAAGATTTAGACTCCCTAGATTCCATCTGTGTTGGGATTTACATGGAATAGAATCATCAAAAATATGCAAGGTACATTTTGCACTTCTAGTGGTATCTGGGGGTTAATATTCTCATTTTGAGACATGATTCTGTTTCTCTTCCACAGAGGTACAACCACTGAATGGGACAAGCCTTAGGTGTAATTCCAGATATTAAGACTTTGGCAGACTGGGTTCTTGGAGGAGGAAACAAGATCTAGATCCCCCTCCTCTCAAAGGGGTAACCCATTTCACTGAGACACAGAACTGGTACTTCTTCAGGTGTCTGGAAAGAGATACCTCTAAGAAAAGACCTCAAAGCAATTCTGAATTATGAAGGAAGGGTTGGACTATAAAGGTTTTATCCAGGTACTCTGCATCTTAAAGAGGACAACCGACATCTGTTACCATGTTGGAGTGTTTTTTGTAATTTTCTAATTATAATGGAGCCAGTATTCTGCCAAAATCTCCTTACTGACAACCTTAAACTCAGAAAGCAGTCAAAAAGAGATATAAGCATTGATTCACTCTACACAACCAGCAGACAGAACAGAGATCAATTTGAATGCATAAATTTTATGCCCAGATTAATCCTATTGAGATGAGATGTTATTCTGAACATCTAAAATAAGCTACCTGAATCTGAGTTTTATTTTTAATTAAACATTTGTTTTCAATGCACCTTTCTAATGTCCTTATAAAATCAATGCCTAAATTTCTGTACTACATAAAAATATGATTTTAATTTCATATCAAAAGCCTTCTGTGTAAATTGAGTCCAAATATGTGCGTTTTAATATACTGTGGGAATACTGGAGAAAATGTCTAAGTTCCTGCCAGCAATAGTACACATTAGAGTACAAGAGAAAAGTGAAGAAAAATTTCCTTTAATGAGCCTGTGGATACAGAAATAGTAAGAAATATTACCCCATCTGAATTACTCAAACGGTTTTAAATTGCCCAATTTAAAGCTTGTCCAGAAGCCAAGTTTAACATCTTATGTGCTCCTGCAAGCAGTGCAATGTGATTTTTTAATGATCAAAGGTGCTTGATTTCATTTTGATGACTTCTGTATAGTATGTCACGCCCCAGCACCACTGTAGGTCAGAGATGCAATATGAGTTCACGAAGGCTTTACCTCCTAAATTGCTCATGCTATTTCCCCATCACTTAGATCTTCTTTCCAGAAATACACCAGTCTAATGAATATTAAACTTGAGATAATATGACTTTGATAAATGATCTGAGAATTCACACAACCTACTCCATTCCATACAGTGGTGCATTCAGACACCGATTACGTATAGAATAAATATATATGTGTATATATATATGTATATATGTGCATGTATGCCTGTGTATGTATGATTATGTATCAGGAGCTCATCACCCTTCAACTATTCTCACATCTTTCATAACAGGTGCTTCTGTTTCATTATAAAGTTATGACTTGCATTTCTGTAACTGTGCAGGATAGGGAAGCCAAACTGAGTTTTAGAGGAAGCTCTATCAAACATGTTATTGCTTATATTCGAATGGTAACCCGGCATTTTTCTTTTAAAGTCAGGTAACACATCATTGGATGTACCTACAGATTTTGACAACATAGTTAATAGTTTCCAGTGAGGTGTCAGCAAAAGTGCTTTTGTTATAATTGAATGTGAATACATATTTAGCAACTTTTAGTTGGTAAAGTGTTACTGGCTCATGTCATGCCAGTTCTTTTCAGCTGGGTCTCTTGTGTCATCTATTCCCTGTCATTAGTATAACTTAATATCAAAGTGATATAATTTGCAGTAGATTTGCAGTTTACATATGAGATTACAAAAGACTGAAAATAATATTTTGTTTTCCTTTAGAGAATGCTGTTTCATACAGTCAAACTGAGAAGAATCTATATTGATTTTAACACAATTTAGAATGATTTCTTTTATTTTCAGTTTGGAGTGTCCAGTACAGACATGGTACTTTCATGATCCCTGGCAATTCAACAACTGCAGTTGGCCTGGAGGCAATTGAAGTAGTATGTGTGTGGAGAGTTAACAAGCCACAGGGGACCTGGAACATGAGCAAAGGCATAACCATCACAACAAGCCCATGTTTTCTTACAGCCAGCTTGCTGTTGTAAGGTCATAGGCTGTAAAGTTGTGGTTAGCAAGAGAAATTAGTCATGAAAACAGCATAACCCAGTGGGGATTCATAATACATGAATCAAGCCCAATTTTTGTTTGCTTAAAAGAAGCTGGCTTAAAAAAAAAAAAAATTTAAAAAACCCCAAAAAACAAACAAACAAAAAAAACCAAAAAACTTTTTAATATTATCTTAGTGGCATAAGCCAATGTTTGGGAGGGTTTCTATCAAATGCACAATGTTAACTAATTTCAGGACGTGACAGTCCAAAAGAATAAAAGGGAGGAATTCAGTGCTAAGAACACTCCAACCCAGTCAGGAAAACAACCACACCTAGTAGGAGAAACTATGTTGACTTCCTCTGAAAGCCACAAACCTTTCTTAATTCAAATTTTTTCATGGGGTGGTGTCCACTGAAAAAGGAAATGCAGAATTCTACAGAATTTAACAGTGGTCAAAGAGTTGTCAGAACACAAAGCAAGTAACAAAATGGATATCTGTGTGTGTGTGCTGCTAATGGGCTGTTACTGAGGTACCTACACCTGCACCATGATGATCCACTGCCATTATCACCTACAGCAAACATGACTAAATCAAGTGGCAGCAACTGCTTATATTTTAAACTGAGAAATGAGGACTTGGGAAGCAAACCCAAGCAGCATAAACCAGCAATCAGTTTATGCTAAAACACCAGTTACCAGGCATCAGCCTGACACCAGCTCTAGTAATTGTGTCTCAAGGATATTCCTGGGGCAGAAATACTAAGATAGCAAATGCAGCAATAGAGCAAGTGTCACTGCCATCAATGCAATATCTAGGGAACAATATGAATATATAAATATAGCAGTGCAAACCTGATAAGCAGATTGTGCATTTAAAATTCAGATATTACAAGACAGCAGAAAAAATGTCTGAAGAGTTCATTTGGTAGGATTCCTAAGCAGTAGATTTCCTATCTTTGCGCTCTGTAGCACCTTTGCATGTTCAAGTAGCTTTTTTTGTTACACATCTCTTGAGTGGAAGCACAGTCACAGTTTTACTGAACAAAGACAGTGAATCAGCCCAACACCTGTGAGCAACTACTGAAAGAACTGTTTAGTGTAATGAAAAGGCGGATTGAATGAGACATCACAAATAAATGAAGATTAGTCAGCAAAAGGAAAGAAGTCAGCTGTTATCCACACCCTGAGAACAACTCGAAGGTGTAAGGACATATGAAAGGAGACTGAGGGCAAAGAAATTAATAAACTATTTTCTAATAGAAAAATAGTTACATATTGGAATAATTTACCTAGGAAAGTTGCTGAACTTCTATTACTGAAGTATATAAGACTGGACTAGAACAACGCCCTTTGGAATAGCCCTGCTAAAGTTAGACTAGATGATACATCAAAATGTCTCCTAGGTGTTTTCTATTTATTTAAGGTCGTATACAGACCAGGATAAGTTATAACTCTGCACAGGGCATGTACACTTTTAAAGTCTGTGTTGAAGATACAATATGGATACATGCCAATTAATTATTTTATTTTCCTGGATCACAGATAAGAACCATAACACTGCAATGGGCAAATCCATGTTCAAAAGATCTTCAACTACCCAGGAAAAAGTAGGTGTCGAGCTGCGATTCTTCCTTTGCAATCAGGCACAGTACCAAGGAATAGATTACATCAAAGACTATGACAGTGTCTGGCAACAAAGGTTTTCTTTGTCATTCTCTATTCAACACAGAGAAATAGAAATCAGAAGGGCCATGAGCATACACACAACCATTTCATAACCTAGAAATAAGAACACCCTCTTGTACTATTATGAATTATTGAGTATGGAATTACCTACCAAAAGTTTAAAATTGGTAATATAATCTAGTAAAAGATGGTTAAAAGAGCAAAACAACAAAATACTTTTTCTTTCTTTAGCTGTAAACTCACCTAAAAACTACAGTATAAAATACTTTTCCCAAAAGTTTCTCCTAGATCTTGTGATTTTTATACAAAAAATGTTAACTAGAAAAGATGATTGTGATAATTTCAAACATTTTTTTTCTTTCAGAACATTAAATTATTAGCATATACTCACAATATCAAGAATGTGCTGATAAATAAAATTTAAAGGTTTTTCTTCTAAGGGGCGTACAATAATTGTTTTCTTTATAAAGTTTGATCTCTAGAAAACATCTTAAAGCAATGGGGAAAGCATAGACATCAATGATCAAGATTCTTCTTTAGAGCATGAAACAAAGGAAATGAGAATAAATAATTTCAGAAAAAAAAGAAAAAAATACTGCAACAGAATAGCTGAGACTTTTTTGTTGTTTTACAAGCTTTATGTAACACTACATTAAACTATTAGAAAAAGGCACTTAAAATTCTGTTCTTGTTACTATAAAATCAGAAGTCCTGTGGAACGTTCCCCATTATGTACTCTGAGCTTCTCATATTATTGCAAATATTCACCATCAGTGTTTCCAGTGAGGCTGGAGGTTCCCTCATTGTCACATACCTATGAAATTTTTTTTTTTCTCTTGTAAATAGGACTAATAATACCAAATTCCTTCATTAAGTCTAGAAAACATTTTAACTGATGAAGCAATCCCCATGTGCTTAGCTGTATTGATTCATTCTTTTAGAGTAATAGAAGCTGTACTGGTTAAATATTATTCATTTTGATCTCTTAAAATGAAGGCCTCATGGGTATATCTAAGTTCATGATGTAAATTGAATAACTATAGCAAATGATCTTAAATGCTTCAGATAAAGTACATTAGACTTGCAGAAATTTATTCATCAGTATTCATAATTCAGGGGAATAGATTGTTAGAAAGCTGATGAAGAGCTTCTTATCTTTATGTTGCATGGATTTACTAAAAGTCTAACAGAGACTGAATATATCTTACTTTCAGCAGTTTATTCAAGGAGCCTTAGTGTTCCTGTTAAGCAACACATTATAACAAATAACTACAGGATATTAATATTTTTAAGCAGTTCAACAGAGGAGATATTGTGAGCAATAAATCTCTTTTGAAATGTAGTGGAGTAAACAGAGTTCAAATTCAGAAAGACTGAAGAAAGGAGTTGGCAGTAGTAAACTTAGAGAAGTGGCAATGACAATATCTCAGTCTCCAATTTCCTTAAAAAGCATTCTATGGAATAAAAGGAGACATTTCAGTAAAGCTTCCATGAGTTTCTGTGATTGTAATTCATTTTTCAGGCCTGTGCATAAGGGCTGTCACTATTTCCATTATAAACCTCTGATTTAGAGGAAGCATAACAAAATAAACAAAACTGTGGGTTTCTGCACAAAACTGTCATATAAAAGCTCATCCTGGGAATCCATCTTATAACATTTTTTTAAAAAAAATTAGATTTTGGCAATAAATCAAGATGAACATGTTAATTATTGTTTTTAAGTTTCTGACTAATTTTTAGTACATTCTGGCTTCCAGCAAGGAAACATCTTCAAAGAAATTTGATAGTGGGATAAGCTGAGCATCCATTGTTTGGAAGTCAGCGCTTACAGGAATGCTGATACCAAGAACTGAAAACCAGATAAACTCCAAACAGTTCAGCCAGCAATTTTTATTACAGATGGCTTATTTGCCAATGTGAAGATGTATTATACATGCATTTCTTATCAGTGCATGACCCCACAGAAAAGACATAGTGATGAAATTACTAAGCATTAAGAGCAGGCTGTGACTGTATTGGCTAATTTTTGGATCAGCATCCTGAACTCAAGTAGAGCAATAAATTTGAAAAGGAAGATATAAGATTGTTAGGTTCGTTGGATAATAGACATATTATTCAAAAGATTAATCTTGCTTATTTACCATCTTTTACAGAAAAAAAATATCATGTCAGATTAAAATGATTAGGAAAGAATGGGCTGATGAGTAAGAGGCCTCAGTCTTTCCCCATTGATGCTGTATTTTGCTGTCACACTGGAAAGTGGTTGTACTCTGAGATGCCCTGCAAACTTGCCTGCTAGGGAGTTATTCAACATAGGAAAAATGCATCCTCATTTCATGCAGGGCACATCATCTCACCACAAAACTCAAAGGTGAATATTCCCCTATTACACTTTCCAAATGTATAGCTCATACTCTTCTACTGAAATTTAGACTGCTTCCATCCCTGACATTATTAAGATTTTTCTGTCTTGTTTTTATAGTTCTACTTCTAGTTCTTCTTGTGGCAAATGCTGGGATTTTCACATCATCACATCCATGCTTCTCCAGTTTAGAGACAAGGATGTCATGTGGGACAGTGTCAAACTCTTTACGTAAGTCCAGGTAGATGATGTCTGTTGCTCTTCAGGGAGGCAGTCCTTGGACGGTGACTTGCTTTCTTGGGCCTCTTTTTTTCTCTGGGGCTTTATCTCACAGTAGTCTACCAAGCAGATCCCTGGAGAGGCCAAAATCTGCTCTCCTGAATTCCAGGGCAGTGAGGTTGCTGTGCACCCTCCTCTCTGCCATAAGGAACTTGAACTCCATCATTTCTTGGTCACTGCAGCCAAGGCTGCCCTTGACCTTCACACTGCCCACCAGCCCCTCCTTGTGATGAGAACAAACTCTGGCACAACACCTCCACTTGCTGGCTTCTCTATCAGTTGGGGAATGAAGTTATCATCAATATGTTCCAGAACCTCCTTGATTGCTCATTCCCAGCTGTGTTTTCCCTCCAACAGATATTAGGGTGGTTGAAGTTCCCCATGAGGACCAGGGCTTGTGACCATGACTCTGCTCCTACCTGTCTGAGGGGCTGTAGAGGGACTCATCCCTTTGTTATTCCTGGTGCAACACCTTAGCAGACCCCCACTACAACGGCCCCCTGTTCCTGCCCTCTCTTTAACCCTGACCCATAAACTCTCAGGAAACAGGAAACAGGTAAGGGTTTAGTGGAATATGCTGCTGCTGGCATCAGTGAGACAATGAACAACTTGAAATTGCTATAAAGATGCATTGAGTGGGATCTAGAGACAGGCACAAAATGACCCAACTTTCAAAACTGAGTAGTCAGATTGACTAGCCATGACAGAAATAAGTTATAATGGAACAGGTCATTCAACATTTCTTTTAAAGTAAAGGTAATCAGATGTAAACTTAAAATGTAATTTGATTTTAAAAAACCTGAAAAACTAATAATGAAGAGGATAAAGCAGATACCAAAACTCGCTTTGATATAAAATGATATTTTTCATGGAGCATTATATGTAACTATCACCCAACCCTCCTTCAAAGATTTAGGCCAGCTATCACATAATACTGTGATGGTGGAGGAAAGCATTAGTTTATCATTGTAGCAGAGTGATGACAGAAGTACATTCCAGCCCACTCCAAACTGCTAATAGAATTACATACTGAGTCAAAGCACAGGGAGTAATTTTTTCCTTATGTAACATTATTGATACTAAACGCAAAATGCTATATGAAACGTGCAAAAAAGTTGTTGATGTTGCAGTACAAAACATGAGATAGCAAATATCCCCTCATAAAAACAGGATTATAATTGGATTAGATGTTTAAGAAAAGTGGATACAATAAGAATATTCAAGAGAAAAATATATAGGAATATAAATATGTAGAGTTTAGCCAAGCCATAACAATTGGATACAATATTTGCTTTTATGTATTTTATAAACCATGTATAAAATAGGTTCAAATGGTTCAAAAAAGATTGAAAAATTACTTTAAGTCATGAGCACTGTATGCTTATTTTCAAGTTGAGACTAACATGCCCCTGGAAAGAGATCTGCAAATGTTATCACTAAATATTATTCTCCACTCCCTTAATTTTAGAATACAGACTCTGGGAGAAGCAAAAAGAATACAAGTTAACTGGACAAACTGAGGCACTTTGAACTTATTGGGCTCCTCAAATGTGCCTGGGATGTGGATCAGGCCCAGTGAAGGGAACCAGTACCAGACCGGCCCTGGGACGGCCAGGCAGGGCCATGGGACCAGGGATGAGATGAGGTCAGAGCAGGTTGCCGGGCAGCACCAGGGTGACATGGCCAAGGCTGTGGCTCAGGTGAGGCCCAAGAGTTAACTGTGCAACAGAAACTCAGAATCCTCTTCTAGCTCAGCGTTTTGGGTACCTACACTTATTATTCTTCCTTTTAATGGAAATGGTTTCACATTTGCCAGTATTACATTTCCTTTGCCACCTGTCATTCTATTTATGAAGCAGGTCCTGGGTTGTTTGAAGCTTGCTTGCTAAAGGCTCACTACTCATCTGTTTCAGTCCCTCTCTTGCTCCCTAAATACTTGGACATGAAAGCTAAATAATTAATCAAGATTAAAAGCTGTAGAGAACTGAAAAACCCATGATGTGTTCAATAGGACAGCACTTAATTATTTTCCACACCAAACAACAGCACCCTCTCAATAAATGCCTGTGTATGTTTTTTTAAAAGCAACTTTCTTAAACCTTCTTAGTTAAGGCAGAGGTGTGTGACTTTCAGTTTCTACGTAAGTCAGTGACAGGGCATCTCAAAGTTTAAATTAATTCTCCAATTCAGCACAACTGATACAGGTACTACTGATTTTGTGTAACCTAATTGATAAATGGCTACAAATAGTTCTGGGCTGGGTCACAAGAGGGTTTATATGGGCGCACAAACTGGGAGGGGCATGTGTTGTTGTGCAGCAATTGTAACATAGTCTGTGCTTAAAATAAGCTTAGGGGACAAGGAAAATGGGACAAAAGGGCTAAACTGGACTTCTGAGTCAAGTACTTCTGAGCTTATCCTGGCAATATACAAATTTATGAGAACATCATTGTGCTGAATGCATCTCTCATTGCTTTATTATTTCAAATCTCTATTCTCAGTAAAGCAAACTGATGAAATACACAATTTTCTGAGCAAACAGAAAAACAAGATCTCATTTCTGTTAAAAAAAAAAATTGAAACAAATAAAAAACTGTTCCTTAGATTTCCAAATGATGTACCATAACCACCTTGGTTTTATACAGAAGTAAAACTGTAAATTTATGATACTTTTTACTTTCAAGGTTATCAGCCTTCTTTAAAGTGCAGTCAAGTTATAATATACACTAAGTGCTATGTTAATATTATTAATAGAAATTAATCCATGAACATACTCTGCATCAGAATTCTACAGTGTACCTCAAAGGATATCTTGAAGTTTTAAGACTGTAGTGTATCTAAGTTGCACAAATGAAGTTAGCACACTTTGCCCACATGTTGCATTCCTCTGATATTCTGGCCGAGTTTCTGTTTCTAAAATGCCTTCCAGATGCCATCATTGCTGTTACAGATCTAATCCAAGTTTAGAATACCTAAAGTGAAAAAAAAAAGAAAAGAAAAAAAAAGAAGTTGTACAATCAGTTCTTCAGAGACTGCGGTAATCATTTGAGAACAAAGTTTAACACTGTCTTACATTTATACTTAATGAAATATAAAATCCAAGAAGTAAAAGACCTGCTTTATCAGGATTTTATGATGATTTGATATGTGTTCATACTATTTTATGACTATATAGTCCCCATCACTGAAAAACAGAGATTTTATAATTTGGATTTATTCAAATAATAGCAGTAAATAAAGTTTAAAAGTATATTTCCTTACAATTGAAATTAAATAAGGAATTAGAGATTTTTATTTGTTTCCCTAGATGATAAAATAAATGCAATACTGTTCAGATACGATGTCGTTTTCAGTCTTATAAACTGCATTTACAACTGAGCTTTACCAACATGTTGGGTTGATAATGCAGCCACATATCAAAGTAGTGTTGTCAGAGGACTATAAGAATGATGCTGACTCTTGGAAACAGATGAATAATCCCAGATTTATTTATTTTAAGTGAACTAAAAGCAAAGAAATGAATATGCTATAATTCCAGACTTTGCAAAGGAACAATAAAAATACTCAATGTACATTATACTGTGAAATTAGTCTCCAATATTTGTATGTATTAATTAGGTGTATACTTCTTGTACAAAATAGTAATATTTTTGTGAACAGGAGTTGCTCAAAAGTTCTCCTGTGCATAATAATGCAGAATAAAGCATATTTGAAAACGTCCTGTATTGTAGTGATAAGGCAAATTTCTATAGCAAAGTGCTGTGTAAAAGAAGGGAAACTGTTTCATACACTTCATTGTAGAGTTATATTTTAAGGCATAGGGATGTTTTGAGAAATTAATCCTTCTATTTCATTACAGTAATATGGCATATTCTTCCTATTTGTGATCATAATGGTAACATGAGAGGTTACATCCCCTCTTATTGAACAGATAGGAAATTACTGCTTTCTGTCCACATGGTAAAAGCCTGCAGACCACACAAATTCAAGTCACACAGTATAAACAAGCAGAATCTGCACGGAAATCTTAATATTTGAGCTGCCGTAAGTAAAGCAATGGATCAGATGGCGCCACTTAGTACTTTACATCAGGCCGAGCAAACAAAGGGAGATATATGGTTTCAGTATTCTTTTTTGTCAAGGAAGATTAGAGCTACAATAACTGCAGAAAAACCAAACTGATGATACACATCAGTTTGTTTAATCAAAAGTACTTGAAATGTTTAGCATAGAAAGGGACAGAAGCCTACCTTTTTGCTGCAGTTTGATTCACCTAAGCATGAATAATCATCTATCTAGCACACGTCCTCCTTGTCTCATTCATGTCTATGATAACACTTGATAAGACACTCTGTGACCTAGTGACCCAATTGTGGCCTTCCAGTACCTGATGGGAGCCTACAAAAAAGGTGGAGAGGAACATTTTACAAAAGCATATAGTGAGAGAACAAGTTTAAACAACATATTGTTTAAAGAACAATTTCTTTAAACCAAAAGAAATTAGATTTAGATTAGATGTTAGGAAGAAATCCTTTGCTGTGGAGAGTGGTGAGGCACTGGAAGAGGTTGCCCAGAAAAGTCGTGGCTGCACCGTCCCTGGGTGTGTTCAAGTCCAGGCTGGATGGAGCTCTGAGGAACCTGGTCTAGTTTAATGTGTTCCTGCCCATGGCAGGAGATTGGAACTAGATGACCTTGAAAATCCCTTCCAACCCAACTCTGTCTATGATTCTATGATATATGTGCACAGATATTTAATTATTAAATATATTAAAATCCATAGGTGAAATGTATACAGTTTTGCCAATTTCTTCACATCTTATTTTTAACAAGACAAAGCATACAGTGAAATTTATCTATTCAACACTACTACTACTATTTTTATGTAGCTACTCATGTTTTTCTGTTCATATTATGCATATATATCTCTACAGCAGCACTTCTGTTGGGCAAATGCAAGGGGAGATCTCTTACAGTCAAAGCTCAATCTGATTTTATTGCACACAGTACAGGCAGTGTCCACGTAGACATGTGAGCATGATATGACTGAAGGACTGACCTTGCCAATTTGAAGCACAGACCTTCTTGAACAGTTTAGCACATTGTCATTATGGACCAGTGCTTCAAAGGATTCATTACAGCTCTTACACTGTCACTGCTGTCTTTGCTTTCACTAGTTCCCTGCTCTAAGCAGTTTTTTCATTGAGCTCTGTCATTTTATATTTTAAAGAGCTTAGGTATTCATTTTGAAGTACAATGTACAATCACAGAAAGGTGCTTACATTTAGATGAGTTAAAACATTTTCAAAAAGATAGTATTTATTACAGCAGGAAAATTAGTGTTTAAAAGTTATGCCTTACAGCTCATGTATATCCGTCCATCCTTCCATCCATCCATCTGCAGGGTAACAGTTTTTGCTTTTAAAATGTATATTTTATAATAGGAACACATTTCATACAATATTTCTAAAAGTCTTGTAGACTTAGGACAGGAGACGGAGGGTGTATCTTATGTCATCTGTCACTTAAAAGGATAAAGTTAAACCTTTATTGTCTCAGCAAAGAACTAGCAATGAACTACACCTGTGACTCATATTTTATATAAATTATGATAAAATTTTAATAAGCCCTGGGTATTGATATATGTAAGATATATTAAACTTTGCTACTGGCAGATGAAGAAGCTGTACACTGAAGAATGGACCTTGCTCACTATCAAAAGAAAGTTTAAGACCTAATTGTTTACAGCAGTGTTTGTGATAGTTTTCTTTGACTTGCCTTAGCCTTAACTTTCACAATATATGAAAGGTACTAGATATTTCATCAGGCAGTATATGTCAGTATAATAAGTAACATATTCAACTAGAAAGAGGCCTTTAAAAACCCAGACCCACTGCACTAAAACAAAACAAATCAACAATAAGAACAAAACCTACATTTTCATAATGGATTAGGAAAATAAGATGTCATTAAGAAGATGAAGATATTATACTAAAGTCCACAAAGGGGAATAAAACAATTTTCAGCAAGAAAATTTGCGTGCACTTTGCTTCTCTAATGAAATGATTTCCACATAATAAAATGTGGAGAAAAAACCCCAAAATCAAACAACTAAACAGCAAAAAGGAAGGTGCGTGACTTTGGTCATTCTACTCTCTGCAGAAGTTGCTTTTTATTTTCAGTTTTAATAGAAAGCTTGTGTTCGACCCAGTCCTAAGCATTATTAAGCAGGCTTCTAGCCTTAGTTCACCCTTCAAAATCTGAACTCCTTGGACTAGGGTTCTCATCCAGGCCTTTTGTCATCTTGTCATAATGTGAAGCTTATATTTCCTGGCATAGAATTAGAAAATTTCTCTAAGTGATAATTCCAAAATACTTCATTTTCCACATTAAATGAGTCATTTGTTAACATTTGAAAGCAGTATCTGGAATTCTTTTACTGTTTTGAATTTGCCAGCACTTGCTGACTTTATTACCTTGTGGAGGCAAATATAACTCCTCTTTCCATTTCTTAAACCTCTAGTGGAAAACTTTGAATGGCCTTTCTTACATTTCTGTTGTTACTGGTCAGCATGAAATGCAAAGCCTGGATTTTATGGGTGCTGAGCTCCAACAGTCTTCACAGATGTCAGCAGATGCTGAAGTTTATCTGGTTTTGAAAAATACCTGGAATCTGTCCTACCAAATTATTGTGTCTAACTGTAACCTATCTTCAAAGTGTAACTGAAGATATTTAAAACCATACACTAAAGATATATATATATATATAAAGAAAATAAGAGACTCAGGGAAAATTAAGATAGCAATTGCAATGATATAGTCTGGGGGCATGAAAATTAGGAAAGCAACTTTTGGACTGAGATATAAACTTTAACCAAACAAGTGTCACTGTAAAAGTCACTCATGTACAAAGCCTGGGTTGAGTGAATAGTGACAGTGAAGGGCTTGCTGACAAGTTCCTGTAATTTAATTATTCCATGATGTTCTTATGTGCATGTTATATAAGGTGATTAGAACAGGAGAGGGAGGAGAAAGTGGATTTTTTTTCAATTGGCAATTATTGAAGATAATTGTGCTTCTGCTCATAAATGAATTTATTCTAATCTTATGCTGTGCGTGATGTAATATCATAACACAAATTACCTTTATTATGCATCTACAGTAACTTCATTCTGCAAATAGATAAACTCTACTTGCAGCTCTCCTTTTCAATAAGGTTTGGGATTTGACCAGAGGATACATGTTGGGATGCTGCCACTTCACATTTTTCCTCTACTGTTACATATATGCACGCAGCCACATGAGCAGTATCTCTTCCCAGATTAACAGAGAGAACATATGCACTGTATCTGTTTGAAACTTCAAAAATAATGAGAGAGGAGCAAGTTCAAACTAGCAAATATAACATCTAAATTTGTGATCTTATTCGTATGCTGAATATAGTAACATGTAAATATTATTTCTTGAGCCCAGTGAAAGCTTCTAAGTATTAAAATTCTTGGGATGTCTCTTCACTCCATTATTAATGGACTTAAAAAATGCCCAACCCTTTATTCGGTAATTGAAGCTTACATTTTTATTATGTGAGATGGAACAAAATAATATCAATCTCTTGCCGTATATTGGGAGCTTTACTGAAGCTTTATTAATTTAGCTGAATGAAATTAAAGGAATTATTTCTCAATAGTGATGACTGTTAAAGATGATAATGAAATCTAACCAGTTTATGGTTGTTCTCCAGAGTGACTGAATCTAATTACTTCTGCTTTTTAGCTTTTATTGTAACAACAAAAGTATTTTTTCCATATCAAAACCTGAATGGTAGTTCAGGGACCCTTTATAAAAGAGTGTGGTTTAGGGTCAGGTTAGGGTCACTGCAACACCTTACTTTCAGCTGTGAGAGGACTGTTATTCTGGGGAAAGGTGGATCTTCTTACAGGGTTGAGAAAATCTTTTGGAAGCTGCTGGTGAGCAAAGAAAAATGTGGGAATGACCAAACATGCAGAAAAATTCTAAATAGGTGTTTATGGACTTAGATTCAAGGATTGATAATGCTAATACCAACTTTTCACTTTAACTCCTGTTTAACACATGAAAGGTAAATAAGTCATAGTAATCTCCCTTCCCCTTGGAAAGCTCTGTGGAAAAAAAAATTAAGAATACACTTTAATTTTGGCCTTCTTCAATGCTTTCAAGTTTAATGCAACACAAGATAGTAGTTTCAGAGTTAATTATAGATATCAAAATTTAGAGGAGAAACCTTAATATTAAGGTCTCTGTAAGTCTATGCTAAATTATTTTTAAAGGTATATTTAAAAAGTCAATTATATCCTGCTTGCTATAAAATCATGTGTACTGTCCTACTGTATTTATACCTTTTGCTAATGTATGCTCTAGTATAAAACTTGTGGTGCAAAAGGCAATAGCTCTGAAAGCAATCAGCCTGCAAGTAGTTCATAAAAAGCTAGAAGAGTGGGAATATATTCTCAGCAAGCTGGAGAATAGAAAACCACAAGCAATAAATGCATTCTTTCTACTTCACTACATTCTACCTCCTCTCTGTTAGAGTTCTGGATTTGTGACAAAGCTAATGTAAAATGGGAAAAGTAAGAAAAAAAGCAAGTCAGAAGAGCAATATTACACACTGAAGACAATATTTGTCAAAATGTATAGGCACTGGCAATCTATTTTTTTTCTTTTTTAACTTCTTATTTTATTCTGAAATGTGGGATGAATCAAGAATAAAACTCAGAGACAAATCTCATTCTTTATATTATTTGTAAGACACATAGATCATTTTCTGTAGTAAGGCAATGGAGCATGGTTTGCTAGGTGAAAAAAATGATGGATGATCAGACTGATGGACAAGTTCTCTTCTCTTCTCTTCTCTTCTCTTCTCTTCTCTTCTCTTCTCTTCTCTTCTCTTCTCTTCTCTTCTCTTCTCTTCCCTTTCCCTTTCCCTTTCTTTTTTTTTTTTTTTAAATTAATTTTATCTAGAAAGAAAGAAAACAAAATAAAGACATACTTGAGGTTTTTGCTTTGGACTGATCTTTTCAAGAGATTAATTTTGCACTGTTCAACTGAGTAGAATCCCAATGACATTAGTGGGTTTAACATCAACTTCTACTAACAACAGCATTTCTTTTTCTTGATCATATGTGCCTGTGATTGGCAAAGGTGTTTGGTAAATAAAGATTGAGTTTAAAAAAAAAAAAGAAAAATAAAAATAGACAGGAAAAAAACCCCTTTGTCATCTTACCGCACCATGGAAATAGAATTGAATTTATTTAATGGACCACAAATTTTTTTCTCATTATCTGTGTTTTACAACTGAGGAACAGAAAATAGTGCAGCAATGCAAAAGATCAACAATATTAGGGGGAAATAGAAGCTTGCTCTCATGTGGTCAGAATAACAACTGTTGATTTGTTAAGTATTTATGATTTTACTTAAACACATTTTAGAAATTTTCTTGGTCATATAATGAGGTGTTCTATAAAAATAGCCTTGGTGTGTCACAGTCTCTGAGAAAAAGGATTTAAAAGTCTGCTTGGAGCAAGGACAGAGGGCAGGTCATAGGTGTGCTCTGTAGTATTGTTCTTTTCAGACTATTCTAAAGCTGTATATTTAAAAGAAAGTAATGCTCAATTTATTTGTGAGATTGAACCATTTTCTTAGCACAACAAGCCAGGCAGCAGTTTACCCTTTGCTGCAAACAAGGTGCTCTAAGAAACCATTTCTCAGGCAAGAGATCAAACACTGTGTTGCCCTAAGTATACTACAGATCATAGCTCTGGCAGACCAAGGTTACTTTAGATAAACATTCCAGCCTAAAATGAGATTTGTTCCTGTCTTACAAGCATTTTATTTACTGCTGGAACAGTTGTTACTGGAAAAAATTGTGGCTGAGGCCAGATCATTAATCTAAAAAGACAGTTCTTTTACAATCAAAGTTACGGCACAGTTTATTTAAGAAAAAAATAAAAGGCAGAAAACTCTGGTGAATGTTCAAATCAAGTCCATTTCTGGGCAGGCTTATTCTATTTATACCATTTTGGCATTGCCAGAAGCATCAAGACCAAACTCAGACCAGCTTTATTCCATAGCTCTTGCTGTTCTCCTTAAGTGCCTTCCTTGATAGGCAAAGGGAAGGCAAAGGGCAAAACTTAGGAGCTTTTCTGTCACGTAGCCCATCCACGGCATCATTCACGCTGCAAACACCCTTGCTTGCAGCAACCTGAGCCTGCTCCTACTTATATTGCATGATATACCTGTCAGCTGTCACCAGGCAAGGAGCAAACTCCAGAGGAAGAAAGGCTACTTTTCTGTGTGGAAACTACACACCTGAATAGGCTTATCCCACCAAAGCCATATCACTGTGAAGACAAATAACCAACTGGATCAACATGCCCGAAATTGACTGATTACCAGGAATATAAGAACTGGAAAGATGATACAAAATCAATTTGGGGAAAAAGAAGGAAAGGAAGAGGGAAATACTCCTCTAAGTATCGAGGGTCAAGAAGGTCTTTGGCTTAGTGCTTGTCACATATGTTCATATGCTCAGAGTAGAAAAAAGAAATGTCAGAGTGTCAAGATGTGGAAAATTGATGGTGAAGAATCTGACATGTCTCTGTGGCTGTGAGACTTTTTGCCAGAGCACCAGCTTATGACCATGTCAAGAACCACTACAATTCGCTCCGGGAGTGTTTCCCCAAACCAGTCAGAAACCTACTCAGACTTGGTCACTTCCCAGAGCTGATCAAAGAGCCTTTTGTCACCAATGTCAAAGAGTATTGTCACCAGTGTCAGCCGAGGACAAAATATGGAGCACCAATAAGGTTGTGTTGGTATCATCTTATCTTGTGACAATTAAAAAAGGGATTCCAAGGCAGAATTGGACACAGCTTTTGAGCATTGGCTACATAAGAGGAGACAAGGGAAGATACAGTCTCAAATTTCAGTCTAGCATTATTACCCTCACTCAGGGTTTTTGCATAGGTTCATGGCACAGTATGACAAAGCCACTTGAGGTAAAGGATCTTTTCCACCTTTTCAGAATCCTGATGAGAATGGGGTTGGCATGTGAGAACTTCAGAGTGTGAAAAATCTGGGACAACTTCCACAAAAAGAGGATTTCATGTGAAAGCAGGAGGAATAGGTGGAGCAATATGCCAACGAACTGCATCAATTCATCCGACTTGCTTAAACACTTGTGGTAGGAGAATAAGAAGCTAAAAAGGCCTGTCAGCACCATAAATTTTAGGAAGTAGCAATTCAGCTGTCAGCACTAGTGGAAAGTTCAAGTGCAGTAACCAGTGCATTTCCTAGTTGATCTGTCACGACAGAGACCAAGGATCAAAAATAGCATTAAGTAAAATTTTAAGTTAT
Organism: Platysteira castanea; assembly: GCA_013397175.1. Classification (NCBI taxonomy): domain Eukaryota; kingdom Metazoa; phylum Chordata; class Aves; order Passeriformes; genus Platysteira; species Platysteira castanea. The sequence goes on from VYXC01009030.1 coordinate 664,245, forward strand.
CTGGAGGTCATATCTACAGTTTTAGAACTACTCTTGACTGTCTAAGCTGAAGATGCACTTTCACGACCTCAGTAGATGATTTGCATTAAATATAAAACTAGAAAAACCGTTAACTTCAATTCACAGGTTATCATGCAGGTTCCTACTGCAAGTATTAAGTTTGCTGACAAACATCTAATTTGCTGCTCTCTAATATTTATCTTTACATTTTTCAAATTAGTGTATTTATGAATTTGCTGAAATATATTTTGTCATCTACTTCATGCATCCCTTTATATTCTCAATACCAGATTTTGGTCAAAATACCTTTAATGAAATAAGCTGTTTAACATTACTGCTAGGGAGTGAACCTGGAAAAATAATTTGATTTCAAGAGAATATTTGATTAATTGACATGTATACCAGCATATGCAACATCGATATTGATTCATGTTTCATTATCAGAAACTACTAACTTAATCTCACTTTTTCCCAGATGATAGTCCTCTTTTCCTGGATCTATATTACTGTTGTGCTGGCTAACAATGTATTTATTTAATGCATGTTTTCTGTGAAGACATATTATTGGATTCAGTCTCTCCAAGATGGAATAGAAGTCTGCTGTTCTTTTGGTCTACGTTCTTTCATCAGTCCAAGTCAGTAGTTAAAAAATCTTCTGACATAGATCCCAGGACACTGGAACATAAAAGCCTTGTAAATTCACTGAGATTTGGCTCCCAGGGAAGAAATGCAAATATAGCTAACATTTGGAAAACTTGGTGGTTTGCCTACATAAATCACATGTAAAAGTTGAAGGTCCTAAACTTTCCTAAGCATGAGGAGCAATGGGAACATGAAGAATCTCTAACATCTCCAAATAAGACTGAGCTACCAAGTTCCTATCACTTCTTAATAACTTTATAGAAGATTATGCCATTATAAATCAGTAACTTTAACTATTCTGAAAGACATAGACTTATACACTGCTGTACAATATTACCTTGTCTGTGAATTTGCTTATTCACCCATGAAAAAATTTGACCTAAGGATTCATCTCACAGGAAGACGTGGCACTTGCTTGCACTGCTTCAAACATATTTATGGGAATGACCTGTAGATTTACCCACTTCTTGCAATTTCTGTCTCTGCTAGTTAGAAAGCAATTTGATTAAGCTTTGCTGAGTATTGAATAATGTCAGTGTACAGAAAAGTTCTGCTAAGCTCTTGTCCATTTCTTTGTCTGATCCAGAAAGAATAAAAACAAGCAATTAACTCTGCTTGCTTGACTCTCATTAGATTTTATTCTAGTAGCATCTAAACAACTGTAATTAACCATATTTTGCAGTTCATACGGTGAGCACACATGGTAGATTTTACTGTTGTGAAACATTCATCTAATAAGTGAAGTAAAGCAATCATTGATACAATTTTCTTCTAAGAAAATAATTTTTTTACAGAAAGATTAAAAAAAAAAAAAAAAGAAAAAACAAACCCTAGTTTACAAATCACCAGAGATGCTTTGGGGATCTTTTGAATTAGAGATTATAAAGATAACAATAGATGACCTCCATACATCTCAGCAAAAAAGGATATATTTCAAGTCTGAAAGTTGTTACAAGAATTCTATTTATTTCTCTTGCCATAAACATTGTGTGACTAAAATTCATAGCTTCTTCATCTAAATTTTTTGGAATATCTTCCTATAATTAACACTCCTACAGAAGCACAGCCAAGAGCTGGAAAAATCTCCCCCTATTAATGAATGTTAAGAAATACTTAGTTAAATTCTTAGGATTTACTCAAAAGATTGAGAACAAATGTGTATTTTAACAGAATATCAGACAAACCATAACATCAAAGGCTCTGGAGATTAATATGCAATAATTCATTGATGACCAGAGTCTTACTGTCTGTGACACAGATGGAATTAAAGCCATAGACACATCTGGATTAGTTTAATCATTTCTCAGTTATAAAAGGGAATAAAGGAGACAACTAAGTTCATTTTTGTTGTTAATGAACATCTGGGGTTCCTGATCATTCTAACTGTAAATAATATCTGTTCCAAAATATTTCAAATTCTGCATATTAAAATAATATATCCAAAGATCTAAAGAGAATAACTAAAGGGCAATAGCAATAAAACACAGTGACATTAGGAAAGAATTAACTGCTAAACAAGAAATGAGCCTGGCTTCCTGCCCTGTTCAAGATGAATGTAGTCAAAGGGCATTTACGATAACAGTGATGCTGACAAGATTGGTTAAAAATTCCCAGGAGATTTGCACTCTTCCTTAGTAGAAATCTGAGGTATTGATAATGAATATTTCTGTGGGATTCCCCATAGATATGAAAGTTTATTTCCTTTTTTTTTTATCATCAGACAAAAGCTAAAATTTCCACTGAAGAAGATGTCAATTAGCTGTAATAATATTCTGAACTGTATGAATACTTGGAAGATGACATATTTAAACTCCTGAATGATTGGGATGATCAGTGACTTGCTGCTAGAATATTTTTAAACGTAAAACTATTTAGGAATGGTTCTCTTCATGTTTTCTACCATACATGTCCCTACAAACAGGATCTCAATGAAAATCCAGGCATCAGTGTGAAGATCTCCAAAATTCCCTCTCCCTTCTATGTCTTTATTGTCTTCATTTAGGATCCCTGAAGCTTTGGTATCTTCTTATTTTTCCCTAAGACATCTTGAACATAGAACATGACAAGTTCAAAACTTGTTTATGTCTATCTTCCTTGACAACAATTCAAAGAATATTTAATATTTTCCATTGTTTGCGGCAAGGACACGTTCCATACATATTATGCTACCGTTTGGGAGGAAATTTTCAGTGAGATATGACTTAGGCATAGCAGTTCTATTTAAAAATACATGTGGAAAAAAAGTTTTGGCTTGGGGTCTTTGGGGGTTTTTGTTTAGTTGTTTCTTGGCTTTTTTTGTTGGGGGGGGCAAGATTAGCACAAAAACAGACTCATGGATGTTTTTACTTCAGGGGGAAAAAAAAGGAAAAAGAATGAAATAGGCACAAGCTGCAGTAAGAGAAATTCTGGCTAGATATTAGGAAACTTGACAATTTAGCTGCTCAAACATGGGAACAGGTTGCCCAAAACATCTGTGAAAATTTATATCTTTGTGGAAATAACATAACTCAAACCCCATTTGGATAGAACCCTGAGTAAGTTGATCTAACTTTGAAGCTGGTACTGCTTTGAGTGGAAGAAGTGCGTTTGAACCAGATGACCTACAGAAATAAGTTCCAAGCTGGATTTCCTTTTGGTTGTCATCCTAATTTTCTTACAGTTGCCAAGGGGAGGGAAGTTGCTAGTGACCAGCGCTGTGGAATCTGCCCCTCTTCCACTAATGCCTGTCCCTTCTGTCCCTCAGGAGAACCAAGTCCAAGTGGCAGGCCCAGCCAAGCCCGGCCAAGTGCGTGTGTGTGGGCGTTGAACCGGAGGGAGCTGAGCCAAGCCCCGCCGTGTCTGTGCGCCACAGGCGCCGGTGCTGCAAGGAGCTGTGGGCAGTGGGCTGGAGAGGCATGGAGCAGATGGTCCAGCTTCTGGGGGTTTTTCCATATTTTCTTTTGTTATGGTCTCAGGCTTGGGGAATGGGAATGCCAGCCGCAGTGGCATCCACCACTTCCTCCTTTGTTTGGGAGGCTGTATGGCACATGTGATAACATGCGATACATGTGATAACATCCACCATTCTGTCTTTGCCTTGGTGGCCAGGTGGAGCTGGGTGGTGGGGATGAACCCCCTTTTGTGTGTAAACCACCCTCTCTTTTTTTTGTTAATGTTGTTGTTGTTACTGTTCGTTGCTTATCTCATGGCTGTTTGTTTCCAGGGAATAGTTATCTCACCAAAGGGAGCGGAGGGAAGTGGAGTGGCTTGTTTGGAGTTTAATTCTCAGATGGTTTAAACCAAAACATTTATGATTCAGTAGAATTTATCTTTAAAGCCAAGTTGAATGGAGCCCTGAGGAGCCTGGTCTAGTGAAAGATGTCCCTGCCCATGGCACAGAGGTTGGAACTAGATGATCTTTAATGTCCCTTGCAGCATGGGCCATTCTATGATCTGTCATGTGTCACTAAGCAAATCCATTTACTACAAGTAAGTGTCATTACAATAATATTTTGAAATTTGCTAAAACCATTAAAGTGCTTTCTTATCATAAAATTTAATTTTTTTTCTCTTTTAGCTCTCACCTCCTCTATAGAATGCCGTAATAAAGTTTGAACATGATCTTAACCATAGCAAAGCCAGACCAGGTAATTTTTGTTAAATGAATAACTGAATTACAAATTATGTAAATAAACCCTTTCTCTGAAGTAAGTTATAAAGAGAGTGGGACAAACACTTTGCTGTCATACTATTTCACTATTCAACTTTTTAAAAATTGCTGATATCATATGCTCATACAGATGGAAAAGTCATAAATATAACAGGAAATAATTTCGACAAAAAAAGTATGTCCTAAACACTCATGAAGTAGAACTGAAAATTCTTCAAGCAATTCTATTATTATTTTTTGATGGAATTCAAAGAAGTATATTGAAAATTTGAAAGATTTTAGCCAAAATATCTCACTGAAGTTACTGGCACTGAATTAATTCTTACCAGTATCTAAAGATTAATCAAAAAATCCTGGTTTTTTTCTTTAATCTTTTATGCAGTGTGAAGAAAGAATAATAAATTCAATAACTTAGTGAGCCTCTCAAGTTTAGAGAGTTTCTACAAAAAGTCATATCATTATTTTTTATAAATAAATTCTCCAACTTTCCTGTCCACCATATAGTTATATAAATGAATGTGAGTAAAGTTTCTCTAATAACTTCCACGACCATGTAACCTACTTCTAGACTCTTTAATTTCACTTTTTTTTGTTTCTTTATGTGGCCTTCCCCCTCCCCCTGTATAAAGTTTTGATATATTTAACTTATATTTCTTCTCTTTTCTTAAGCCTGCTTTTAAAAGGATTTATTTATTCCATCCTCTGCTAGAACCATATGTTGATTTAACATGTGTTGTGCAATTACTCTACAAAGACGGTCCCAAATCCCTCTCTGTACCCTCGATAACTGCCTGGTATTTAGTGCTCCCTCTTGTATTGTATTTCAGTAAACCTAACGTATTTGCAGCTGGTTTCCCTGTCTGTATCCTTTATGCAGATGAGAAACATCAAAAGATTTGGAGTCATGGCACCTGTTGGATTTCCTTCTGTATTTATTTGCAGATTGAAACATTTCTGTTTGACATGTAATCTGCTTTCTGTTTCAAAATAGTTTCTTTTCCATTGACACATATGCTCCTGAATAATTCCCTCCCCACCTCTATTTTCTGGATCAGAAAGCACCACCCACAACAAAGACACAGAAAGGGCATGTATAAAAACTTCTGACGGCATGTATGACAGATTTACAGCCTTCAGAGGAATGTGCAAAAGAAGTCACAATGATAGTACCCACTATGCCTTTCTCTAATTTTGTTTACTTTTGTACTGTGCTGAAACCAGGACAATTATCATTACAATAATCATCTATGTTGTGGTTATTGTTTTTATGACAGCCAATAACAATCCTATCCTTCCCTGCTGTGCAGCTCATGAAGGTTTGTATAGACCATCAAGTCTGATTTATTTTCTTCCGACAACAAAAAATATTCCATTCCTTGATAGATATAGTGATTTTATTTAAATTTGAGTTGCCTCTGTCTACAGTTTTAGGCAGAAGAAGAATAATGAAATCTTAAAGACCACATTTTCTACCAAACCCATGCTATTTAACTGGTGGATTGCCTTGGTCTTGGCCTCTCTCCTAAAGACAATGCATGTCACATGATATAATTTCTTCTACTCCATTTAGAATGTGATCAAGTATTTGCTTTGGCAAAACGCTTGGTTGCCTTTAAACCTTTCACATTCTGTGAAGCAATACAAAGCTCCTCTTCTGGTTGAGGCACTCTTTAGATGTGAATTATTTCAAGAAATTGTATAACTGCTACTAAATTTTATATTATACTTTCACCTGGTTATGTTAGCTCTGAAGAATACAAGAAAGCAAATAAATATAAAAGGACAGAAGACTTAAGAGTACATTATATTGGATATAACATCAAACAATACCTACGTAGTAATTTGTTGTCTTTAAACAATCTCATTGAGTGCATATATGTGCACATAGTTCAACAAAATTTGGGTCTAAGTAGTCACAAGACAGCAGAGAATTTCATCCACTCTAATCTGCCTCAGCTTTTCTTACCCTTGTTCACATTATATTAGGAATTAATTTCAGATGCAATGAGCTGTTTACTCTGACAAACTCAGCGCCAAAGAGGCTTCATCTAAAAATACATCTGAGTCTATAGTGCCTATTAATAGGACGCAAGTGTGATATGCAATGTAAAACATTTGGATTCTTCCTAATGCAGCACAGATTTTAAACGACATTGCTGGTACACTTTGGATGTCCATCACGAGGAGCAAATATTTTTTAAAAGTCCACGGGTGCTTGACTTCAGTGAGGTTGCATGGGGTATAAGTCAGAATAGTACAGGCCCCAGGGGTTTTATGAGGCATAGCTTTCTATAAATTTCTATGTTTTATAATTCCACCGTTTTTTGACTACATGAAATAAAAATTAGTTTCAGAAAAGCCAATTCCTGTTTTCAAACACTGATCTACAGCCAGAAATAAAATATTAGACTACTATTTTTGTGATCACTTACCACAATTGAGTTCTTCTGCATAAAATAGAGTTTAAAACACATTTTAGACATTACAAAAGATATGAAGACTTAAAAGAATTTTTCATAAAATCATCCAATTTAATTAAGCAATTATAAAGGCTTTTTTTTCCATTAAATAACATATTTTTGAAAAATATGAAAATATATTAATATTTGTTTATTTCATGAATGACAGTTATTGAAATTTGATTGGTATTTTTTGTTTATATCAAATAAGCCTTGTTAAATTACTAGAAAATATGTAGAATTGAAAGAAAATGCTTTCTATTCAAGCAAAAGTGGTCTTGACTAACAGAGTTTTACACTGAAACCACTGTAGTCATGTTGATCTACATCAGTCAGGGATCTTGGTCTTATAAACAATTTGGGTCTTGCTTTTACTTATAGTATATATGCTCAGTTTCTAAAGGGATACTTACACTTGACACGAAACATGTGGAAATATTTGAGATATAAATATAGCAATAAACAAAATCACTTTAGAATGTGATATAAATGGTCAGATTCTGGAAATATGTTGGCATTCTTTGCACCTAATAAACAAACAATAGACACTCTATGCTGCCACACGGGCCATTTCATTCTCTTACACTGGGAAACAAGCAGCTGCTAGTTTTTCTGATGAAGCAGAAAAAGAATATCTCTGGTGATGTTGAAAAAGTGTAATAAAGGAAAGAATTGCCACATAAGAAATGATGATATTGCTGGAGTGCTGTGAGATTCTATGATTAAATAAATTGATGTTTGAAGAATTATGTGCCAGTCTATGTAGAGTAACTGGAAATTTGTGTTCTTGGTACTGATCTTATTGTCGATGTCATATGTTATTTATAAACAAATGAAAAAGTTCAACATAAACTTAGGTTAATATTAATTAGCTTATTTTCCCCTGTAAAAAGAATATTCCCGGGCCATGTTCTTCTGACACATTGGCTTGGCCCTTTGTTTTCTGGCTTTCTAGCTTTTACTGAATTATACTCTTAGTCCTTTCATAAATCCTGTCTTCATTCAGCTTTTGATTTTAGAGGGTGAATAAAATACTTCAACTTAATTGATTGAACTAGATATCCAATTCAAGATAGTAATCCTTTCTCCCACTGTTCCACTGTGAACTGGTTTCCTCCAGAGGGTGTCTTGCTAGCAGTTTGTGGAGACTTCTGTTCTGGGTGAGACTGGGGAGATCTCTGGAGAATGACTTCACAGGAACAGAGACACTGGAAGAAAGGATTTATGTAACTGAGTGGCCAGTTCTCTTCTCTGTTCAACCACACAAACAGGACATCAAGTCCTGCTTCAAATCTTCCACACAGTTCAGATAGCACTTGAATAATGGAGATTATTTTTGTCAGTGGGGCTGTGCCTACACTAGAGAGTAAATCAACAGAGTGGTTTTAGAGTATAGTGTGTGCTGGGGGTGCAGTGCCCACACCACACACATTTCAAGAGTTTTATATTCCAGAATCTCTCTTGTCTGGTCTCATACCCTCAATATGCTGATTGGAGCACATTATCATCTTTAAGGATTTTCTCTTCTGGATTCATTTGCGGTGTAAGGAATCCAGTTTTTTTGCTTTGAGGCCATTCTCTGCTGCCAACCACAGCACTATAATTGAGGTAGCCAGGATATTTCCTTCAAAAATATGTTACTGATACTGATTAGAATGAGCATACTAGATACACCCTTCATTTTCCTTTTCTTCATTAAACTATTGGAGTCTTGGAGGCATCAGAATTGGCACGATGCTATACAGTGTAGAATAAACCATATGGGACAATTCTGAAACATAAAAGTCATGATGCTGAACCATTAAGGTATTGCTGGTGGTTTGAATTAAAATGAATAATGAATACAGTTTGGAGTAGAAATATGTGAGCGGCATTTTTTTTCTTTGTTACTTACTAATTTTTAATGACTTTCTTGATTTGCTTGTAAAAATAGAGAGTTCAACTTTGAATTAGTTCTTTATTTCCCTGTTCATACCATCAACACCTATTGGTCTGCATGGTAGGAATAGAAGAATAGGTGATGGAATGGTCTGTTCCAAAGGACATATGCAATTCCTTAAGAAGTATATTTAGGCGTACACTGTATTATTTAGACACAGCCCATATGTGGGGTGTGGTATGGATCTGGACAAGATTGCAGTTTCTTGGCACCTAAAATACTTGGTTTACATTGGCCCTATACAGTTTCCAGATTTCTTGGAAATTCTCCTGGAGTTCATACTGATCTGGATGAGGAAGAACATATGGAGATATTAATCCATGCACTCCTGCGAGCTTCATGACTGAAAACATAGCTACATGGCTGCTTCCTCAGGGAAGAGCTGGTATATTTTGATGATTACTGGAAAACCAATTCTTGCTCTTTCATCATAAATCATGTTGCTGGTCCTTTACAAACCTGCTGTGCAAGCACTTCTCATCAATGTTCCTTCTCTCAGGGGACCATTAGGGTGCCCATTCAGCAGCTCAGCAATGTCATCCTCACTCAGGAGATATCTCCAATGAGAAACAATGAAGCAGATAATACTGTAGGGCCTTAAAATATTTTGGGAATGGATTTTCAGAGAATTTTATTGCTCTTGTATCTTTTATTGAAGTCGTTTTTAAAGAGCAGTAAGCACATTGAGCAAAACAGCTTTGTGTGATCTGTATGTACTCTATGTCTCACATTGTTTAAGCTTTTTAGCCTCTCCTTTCAGCATGATAGTGGAAATATTCATAAAACTTGGTCCATAGCATGTGCCAGTCTTTTACGTGTTCTGCACTGGCCTAGGATTGGGGAGTGGGGGATAGGCACAGAGAGCTCCTGCCAAATTGTTTAGGAATTCCCAAATTTGACTTCAACATTTTCTGTCACCAATGAGGCCCTAAACCCAACAATCAATAAGCCAGATTCTTCTCTCAGTTACACTTATAATTAGGAGTAACTTCTGTAAATTGAAACTGATTACTTGAGTTGAGCTCTGTGGTCAACAGCCAGCATGCCCTGTGTAAGTCCAGTATGTTTGTATCCAAATTTTTGGTCTATATATGTACACAGGTCTACTTGTCATACATTGTAATTGAATATTACCTTCTTGTAGTCTGTGACAACAAAGACTGTAAACCCAATTCTATTTCCAGCAAATAATATTCTTGCATTTTTGTGTGCTGCCAATTTATAGGTTCTCTGATTTTGGTCTTGTGAAAATCACACAAAAATGTGAAACTGACATTGCCTTGGAAATAAAATGGAAGAGACCTCCCATTCCAGTTGAGGGGAGACTGATTTGTGTGAAGATCTGTATCTACCTTCAAAAGATAAACACTGAAAATTGCAGCATCCTCACTGATGAAGGGTCATTGTTAATCATTTGAGCAATGATTGTTGCTAAATAAATTAAACACAGAACTCAATGAAACAAGATTATGCATAAAGTACTGACAAGTACTTACAGTAGGTTTTCTTGTGCTCAGAGTTTTCCAGAAAAAACAGCGAAGTTTGTTATTACAAGACTATAAATGACCCAAGTCATCGTTCCTTACAAGAAATGGGAGTTAGTGGTCATGCCTAAGACATATCTTTCAGCCAACACAACGGGGTTTTTTTGCCAGGAATTATGAATTAACTAATGTGCTAAATTGCTGAAACTTTAATTGATTACTCTTTTTATTTTTTTCTAAGTACACAACCTTCCAGCCATCTACGACTCCACATCAACAAAATCAGCTCTTGTCATTTACATACTCCTGGTGAATAAAAGGAGTTTTAGAGAGAAAACCTATCACATACATCAGCCAGCTACCTTTTTTTATGCGTCATCCTTACTGCATGAGTTTGTTCAATTCATTTTTAAGTAAATCTATAAATCAATATTAATAGAGCTTGGTTTAAAAGATTTGTGGAATTTGAAGGCAGGGTTTCCCTACAGATCAAGCCTGAAAAAACTTATAATTTTGTATATGATCTATAACTGCAGTCTGAGCTAGCTATTAGAAAGATCCAGTTTCTTTCCCAGAAAGTGTTGAGTTTCAATTCTATACGGAGAATCTTCAAAGTCATGGAATACATACTGTCAATGGGAAACTGCCTTTCTTATCCAAAAATATTATCCTTATTTTTAGTTCAGAATAGATTTTTAATAAAGAGGAAATACAAGCATAATTTTCTGGGTTACAAAAAACAAGAAACAAAAACTTTTGTTTCATTGCATAATAGATATTTGCATGCTTAATTTCCTTCTTCTGTGACAAAATAAAAGCATATGATACTGTCACATCTCAGAATTAAACACAAAAGACACATTTTCACCTCTGCTCAATGCTTGAGTTCACAGTTACTGTGCAAATTGGACCTATGACCTTTCCTTACTGCTTTGAGCACACCCCTCCTGGGATTCTGGCTGTTAGGTATTGCTTAGCTTAGTACAGACTCACACAATTCTTTGCTAAATCCGGGTCATGGTACCAAGGATAATTTCCCGAGCAGATCAATCTTAACTTCAAACCCTTCAGTCTGCTACCTTTTGCCAGATAGCTTCCTTCAAGTTAAATTTGTCACATATTTGGAAGAAAACTCTTAACTCAAAACTATAGCAGAATGTGCAAATTTTCAAACTGTAAGATATCTACCTGCCTTCCAAGCTGGTACCCAGCAAACCAGTTTCCTACAGGGTCTTCCAGTTTGTGCAGCCCTTTGACCTGGTATGCCAACCTTTGAAACAACGTTTTCAGCTACATAGAAAAAGAGGCAAAGTCTAATTTGGTGCTTTATCTTCTAGGCATGTTTTTTGACAAGTCTTGGCAGACAGTGTTACATGTTTCTTCCTGATGCTTTCATGCACCACTTCTTTAAAATACATATTTCTCAAAAATCATTATAAATTAATCTGAAATCACTCAGAAAATATGGCTAACAAGGCCTCATATCATCACATTTCTGCCCTGGCACACCTCATGTGCTGTGTCCATAAAACCGTGCTTAGCGATACTTGGAATATTCCTCTGGAAGAGCTCCCATCTGTTTGACACCTAGATGCCTGTCGTTACCTTCATGAAAAGCTGATCGATGTGATCACTTTTTATGAAAAGGCAACCTTTCTCGAACTCCTAGACTCATATAACAATCTGTTCATGTTTCAACTGTCCGCAGCAGAGATCTTTAGAATTTATAGTCTTAAGATCACTTCCAAGCTGCAAAGTTTTCTTTTTGTCTTCTTAGGGAAATTTAAGATCTTTCTCCTGAACATTAAGGTGTTCCAGTACACCCAAGTTTTGTGCAGTTGTCATAGCCTGAAATTCTGGTCTTATTCAGTAGCTCATAAAAGCAACTGGTTTTGGAAAATGTGAAGAAGGTAATTCTCATTTAAAAAGAAAAAAAAACAAGACAAAACAAAACACCAAAACTGTTGTAACTATGTAAAGAAGTAAATAACAGGGTGTATATACAGGTTATACTATAACAGTCATAAAAACATAAAGGGATAGAAGACCTAATTTCCAATAGATACATATGAACTTAGCCTATACTTGCTGTGCTAAAAGACAACTGTGTAGGCTGGACGGAGATTAGGATGTTTTCTGACAGATTAATCTAGCCAGAAACAACCAGGTTCTTTACCAGGGACCAGATCAGTCTGAGAATACCTTCAGAAACAAAGATAATATTTAGAGGCTGAATTCAATGGACATAGCAATCTTCAAGACCTGCAGTTTCTTCTTAGCTCTTGGAGGCTGAGAAAGAAACACTCATAAAAGATGCAATGAGTTTCTGAGACATAAAAAAACTGCTGTAACTTGGCATTCTTACCTGATATTGACATTAATATATGTATAATGAATCATAATGGAAGTAATGTCCTATTTTATTTTAAAATGGACTGTGTAACTTGCCATAAATATTCTTTAGCCAATTTGAACATTACAAGTTGGGATTTGGCTGGTTTGTGAGCACTTCATATTTAAACTGTCCTATTCAGATTTGCTAAAATGCAGGCTTACTTGCTGGCAATGTGTTTTACTTTCTATCAAAAAATGAGCTCTTATAGAAGTAAGAAAGCACTTTCCTTTGTGTCAGAAGTCTCTTGAAGATTTCAGAACTCCTGGCCTTATTTCCCTTTTGCAAACAATATAGTAAAACAGGCAGAGCTCCATGGCAACGGGTGGAGAAGAGGCAGCTCCATCTGGAGATGTGGAAATGGATGTGATTGCAGTGCAAAACTGCTGGTCTTAACTAATGTCCAAAAGAAAATGCTGCCAATAATTTCTCAAAATTGACTCTCCATTACCATTTCTTCTCTATTTATTCACTGCTATCTGTCTCTCTAGTGAGGTTTAAGAGAGCACAGAATGGTCAGATAATTTGAAGGCCCACAGTTCTTGTTCTATGTACTCACAGAATGAAATATGGACAGACAAACAACAAAATCCATCTCTGCAATCATCTGAGACCTACACCATTATCGTTTTGTTGTATCTAATGATTTATTAATGATATAGGTGACATGGTAAAAAAACCCCTATCTATAATTTGGGAGTCACTGTGAAGTTACAGAAAAGCCTGGGGGACGATGTCAGGTACGACTGAGTGTCTTCAAGATCCACATCTGAAAACCTCCAAAACTTTTGAGCTTCTAGTCAAATGCACATGATAAAATCCAAGCTTAATATCTGGAAATCCATGTGCTGCCAGAGATCTGAACAGGTATCAAAACTGCAAAGTAGACACCTTTATGAGACTTAGGTACTTTCATACAGGCTCTGTTAACTCACGAACATACACTGGCCCATAGAGCATTTTCTGTCTAAATGCAGTCATTGCATTGCTACACTTCTTTGGCTGTGTCTTAGGTTACAATGTAAAGTGTAACCAAAAGTATGTATTCTATTACCATCTTCATGAGCTGTTAAAACCAGGTGGGGCAGTGTTCTTTATCTCTTCCAAGACAAATCCCTGATAACTCCCTCCAGAGGGATATCTTCTGTCAATGGGCCATCTAGCCTCACTGCACGACTCATAAAATTACATCATCCCATCATGAGATGCTCTGCCCAGGGGGAGGAACCAAGAATTCCTAGCTGGATATAATCTGAGGGTTGGAACACCATAAGCAGCCCTTACCTACTGGATTCCTAGAGGACAAGAGCTACATAACCCCTAATGGACATCCAGAGGAAGACCAGATCCTTCTACAGGATCACTGCTTCAACAGAACCACTTCATCTATCACTTCAACAGGACTGCAGCCACGTTTGATCAGACTGCTACCATCATCCTGCCTAACAGGGTGCCAGGTTGTATTCTGACTCTGTCAGTGTTTCTGTACTACTGCATTTATTTTAATTTTCCTTTTAAATTGTACTTCTGACTTGGAGTCTCTCACTGGTTTGTTTTCAAACTAGTACAGACTGTTATTAGAGGTACCTTGTACAGTTTCTACAAAATTTCTTGTAGATGGTTTCTATATGAGTATGTTTTAGGAATTGTGAATGTGCAGCCTATGGTCTTTTTTCCTGATTGTGTATTTTCAACTAATTGTAAGAAATTTGATTTATGATTGAGAATCAAAATATAACTAGAAAAGTAGCATCTCACTTCACACTTTGGATTGCGACAGATATTCAAATTCATCAAGTTAAAAATACCTCAGATTCCACCGGGTGGCTCTTTCTTTCAAAGGATTTGCATTCATAAATTAGCATCTTGAATTAATAACATAAATAAATTTAAATGGTGAGCTAATGGTCCTTGTTTTCTCCTGTTTCCATCTTTTGCTTACTCTATAAAGTGATGTAGTATTTCTTGTTTAATCATTTTAGCCTTCAAAATGCAACTTCTCTTGTTCTATGCTTAAATGGTCAAATAGGAAAGCTTTGTCCCTAAGGAACAGCATACCCAAAGAAATAATTGATGATATACCTCTCTTTGTACTGCACAGTTTTTGAGGAGTAAGAGGCTTTTAAATGGAAAGCTGACTATATATCTGAAGTGGCTGTTCATTAGCTGATTGTTAAGGTAACTCTTTAGATTTTATAAGGTAAATCATTTGGCACTGCACTAGGTTCAATGGGTTTCTTAAATCAGTGGGAAAAGTCCGATGTATGAGAAGTGAGAAAACACAGATTTAAAATGTCTTGAAAAGTTCATCATCATTAATGCTTGAGAAAAATGGGCTTCAGGAAAGATGTCCCCACAAAAATTACGTGGAAATTGCTTTTATGTAGGTTTGAGTGATTTCTTAATCTAGTTTTATTTATTTATGGAGAAAACCAGTAGTGTTCAATCCATCTAGCAGCATATTCTCCTGTAATAGGATTGGTGCAGTTTCTTTCCAAATTAATGCTCTTGAGCATTCTCCACTTCCTGACTAGCACATTAAAGGAGCTAAAAATATCATTTAATCCAGATATGGATTAAACTCTTAATCCAGTTATTACCTGACAATTTGGGCTCAACTATGATGTAAAGCTAATTTGGATACATTTACCTGATAACTAATTAATTAGCTGAATTAGAGCATATTATTTTCAAAAAAATGCATAGAATAGTTCAGGACACTGAATTTCAGGTAGCACCATGCCTCAGCTATCTGTGCTTTGGCTGAGATCATAATTAGTCAAAGCAAAATAAACATTAATATGCATATGAAGAATATTCCACCCATTTTTGACTAATATTTTAATGATATGTGACAGCATGTTAATTCTTAGGTGGCAGGGATTTAATTAGTATGACATCCACATGTAGGTCAGAAGGACAGAAACTGTACATAAGCCAGCAATGAACAACTGCAGCCCAGACAAACAAAAAACTGGGCTGCGTCCAAAGCAGCGTCGTCAGCAGGGCGAGGGAGGTGACTCTGCCCCTCTGCTCAGCCCTGGTGAGACCCCACCTGCAGTGCTGCATCCAGATCTGGGGCCTGCAGGGCCACACAAACATGGACCTCTTAGGCCAGGTCCAGAGGAAGGTCACAAAAATGATCAGAGGCCTGGAGACAAACTGAGAGGTTTGGGAATGTTCAGCCTGCAGAAGAGAAGGCTCTGGGGAGATCTTATTGTTTGTTGCTTTTCAATAGTTATAGGGTGCTTACAAGAATAGTGAGGACAAACTCTTTAGCAGAGCCTGTTGTTTTAGGACAAGGGGTGATAAACTAAAAGAGAATTGCTTTAGAATAAATATAAGGAAGAAATATTTTACTATGAGATGGTGAAACACTGGAACAGGTTGCCCAGAGAGGTGATAGGTGTCCAGTCCCTGAAAACCTTCCAAGTCAGGTTGGATGGGGCTCTGAGTAACCTTATCTAGTGAAAAATGGCCCTGTCCAAGGGGGTTGAAACCCTAAAAGATGATCTTTGAGGTTCTTTCCAACCGAAACCATTCCAGGATTCTGTGACAAGACTGAACGGCATTACTGCATGCATATACATACAAAATCAATGTGCTGCACTGCTTGCTCTGTGTATTTGTATGCTGCAATGCCTATTTACAGTGCTTATTTCACACTGTAATTGCTCAGTGTCCACCTGTGAAGGACCATGACTCAATGCCAGGTGTCATCTCACGCGGTGTTTATACTTGCATGCTGTTCATCTTTAGAAGTTATTTTTCATTCCCAGCACCTGCATTCACAGATGTCTAGCCAGTAAATAATTTTTGCTCCTCCTGCACAGGACAACTTGAAAAATATGTTATTGTAAGCAAGTTCCAGAATAAGCATAATACTTTTCTGAAAGTGGATTTTGCAGTCATCCCAGGGAATTGAGGTACAGAAAATCTACCAGTCTGGATTTCGTGAGAAGACCAAGAATGTTTCTGAGGCACATACTATAATTCTGCTTTCTGTTTCCCTGCAGACACCTTTACAGATAAATAAAACCACATGCTACAGCTACATGATACACTCTTGGTTCACTAAATAAATCTAGTTTAGGTTCACCCAACCTATAAAGTATAGGTTTAGTATAGGAAACACAGGATATTTTACATAGTGTATGGACACCTAAATCACAAAGAATGCTTTACACTGGATGCATTTCTGAATTAACTTCTTGGGACAGAAGATTGGTCTACACACCAGTGGCACTCTGATGAATTTAATTCATCTTATCTTATTAATTCTATGTCCTCTTTAAAACAGTTTGCAACCACTGAGCTTCAAAATGGATCAAAAGAAATCAGGACAGTAAAACAAAAACCTAAATATTTATCTTGTTTAAATGATTCTTTCCTCCAGGAAAAGAAAAAAAAAATAGTAAGTATCCTTTCAAAGAAAAACAGTAAAAATTAAAGTAGAGAAATTAGTTTTATTCACAAAATTAGTAGGACTGTGATTGCCTTTTTTTCTGTTTCCCAAGCAGCCCACTTGCAGAGAGGATGGAAAATTAGAATTGAAAGAAGACATTTCACAGACATTTTGCAGACACTCTGAAAATGCAATAAATCCTTCTTGACAATGTTGCATCGCATACTTGAACAACTATTGACAGTTTGATTCAGATCCTTGCTCTGAATCCAGCAGAGTACATTAGTACATTCCATTTGCATGCCAAAAATGTATTGGGCGTCAATATCAATAAGGTATAGCATGTCCTTCTTTAATGTATACATGTAAATTAACTGGTTTGATATTTTAAACCAGGATCAGAAAGTAGGGTTGATTTCTTTGCTCAGCATTTTAGATATTCATGTGTAAAGTAGCATCCTGCCATTTTCTCAGAAAACCTATCATATAGAGGCTGAATTTTTTTCCTGCATAGTGGAAGATAAATAAATAAAACTTCTCTTAAACTAAAGAAAGAGTATTCATCTCCAATATTATAGCTAACTGACATAACTGCTCTAATACAACAGCACTAGAACTCTTACTGAGGAATAGGTGACTACTTACCCCTTGCTCCTCTTGAACAAAAAAAAAAGAAAAAAAATAGTCCAAATGTGGATTTTTTTTTTTTTTTTTAATTCATGGATGGTTTAACTCTATGGCTGGCAAGTAAACTACTGACAAATAAAGTGATCCCTGTCCTGCTATAAAGGCAAAACCTCAGCATGCTGCTACTCAGAAAACTGCTCTGTAAAATCTGCATTATGAGGCTCTGTGTTTATTGCCTCAGGAAATACAGAGAAAGTTTTCTTAGGTATTTCCTAAGTGTCAGTCCTGGAAGCCATGAGAGCTGCTTTGATTTTTTTTCTGATTTATACAATAACAAAAGTATTAAAGAGCCTGTCAAGCCAAGTCTACTGGGAGCACCTTCCTGTATTCAATTTCTGCCTCTACTTTAAAGCAGGAAAGTATAAAACTGATGGCAGAATATGGTGCTGCAGCTGAAAATTTGTGCAGATCCTCAGATTTTAAAACAAAACATGACTTATTTTTTCCACAGACATTCACTCTTTAATGTTTCACTGAAGACCAAAAGCTCATTTTTGCCACTACTATGTTCAGCTCTAAATTATTATGAACAGATAGATTAGGTTTAAAAAGAAATATGAGGAGTCATACATCAAATACTACCTGAAAAAAATCTGTTAGCCTAGTGACTAGAAGAAGTAGAATATCACCACAAATATTTTTATTACTGTTTTATAGGTCATAAATACATCATATATTTGTGTTATTTGTGTACACTATGATTTCATATTGAACTTTTTCCCTAAAACTCAAGGGTCCTTTAAGGCTCATCAGATGGTCAAAAGTATAATCCTAATCACCAGAAGCACTTAACAGAACTTAGAGGCTGCACAAGAACCCAGACATAACCCACGGTGAACATCTCATGTAGAGAATAATGTGAAGGCACCAAGGTGCCTGACATGGTCTGGAACAATGAAACAGATTTGAGGAATGTGGGAAAACCAGAGAGGAAAGCATGCAAGGGGAATATTGAAGTGATTCAAGGGATGGGATGAGAATGAAAATTACCAGTAAGTCAGAGATATAATATATCTGACTAGATCAAGAAGCATTAGAAGATTAAACAAGATAGCTGGACAGGAGAGGAAGAGCAAGCTATTGAAACTGAAGTGGAAAAATACTCCTAACAGGTTTATTTGGGCAAAATCTGCTTTTACAACTATATCTTACATATATTACATACAATATATGAATGATTAGTCAGAAACAGTCAGGCTTGAGATTTAATCTGACTGAAAAGATGAGGTGTAAGTGGCTAATCTGAGATTAATTATAACCATTTCTCCTTAGAGGTGATGCCTTGATATTTTCAGATCAACTGAACAGTGATTTCCTCCTGCCTGTGTCAGGAGACCTTGCTCTGGGAAGAATGTTGATTCACAAAAATACTGCAGCATATGAAGTCTCATGTCATCCTACTTCTTTTTTGAAATATTTTAGGTCAATTGAATAGAATGTATCATTAACTCACAATACACCAAAACATTCACTGAAGTTGGAAAACAGATCAAGTTCTTTGAAGGGAATGTAAATACACTCATGTTTGAATAAAAGCACCTGCTAAAGCACTCTAAGAAAAATGTGGTTTGCTTTTCTTTCTTTCTTTCTTTCTCCTCTCCATTTTCCAGTTTCCGAAAGTTATTACATTTGTTATCTACATTATCAACAGTTAAAATAGACACATAGGAATAGAATTTATCATGCTCTCAATTCCCTACAAGAATTAAACAATGCGTAATACTTTACTTTTTTCCAGAGACTTTGTCATTCTGAGATCAACATTAAACCATCTGAACTCATAGATATGCAAGCTAAAATGAATTTGTATGATAAACACATCATCTATCAAAGTTTAAAATTTGTATTAGGAACCCTCACACGTACATGACAAACAAATCTTTTGTGTATGTTGGAAGTCAAAAGTCTAAACTTCATCTGGTTTTTTTTAAGGGATCTTGTGCTTTGTCAAGGTCAACAGCGGAGAATACTAGACACAGAAGATATTGGTATTTATGATCTCTTCCATCTATTTTAATACAAATATGAACTCAGTAACCATAAACAATCTTATAACTTTTTTCTCATTTATTACAGCTTTATGAAAACCTGTTTCCATGGAATTTAGTAAAACAAATTAGTTATATTGATATAAAGTCCTAGAAACATGGCAAACCATCTCAGTCTTTCCTGAGATCTGATATACCTAGACATCCCCACTGGTGTAATTTCTTAGCAACAACTTTTCTTAGTTAATTTCTTTGGTATTTTTTATCATCCTTGACGTAATTTCTCCACTAGAGAAAGAAAGGTATCCTATATGAACTTTTAAAGCAGAAAAGTACACTGGCATTGCACAATTTCTTGAAAGTTAAGTCTTAGCCACCCTACTACTACTTTTTAGTGCTAAAGTATAGTTTACAGTTATCATATTTTCTATTCACTTTTTTCATCTTATCAGGATCAAGCCAACCTTCAGCCATACAGAAATTTTAGTTAGTTAAAGTGGTTTACTTTAGCATATGCCTCTTTCAATGTTTAACCATTTCAAAACAAATGTATTGCCTTGAATCTAAATGAACTATGTGTCCTATTATTTTTCTCCTCCAGAAAGGAGTCACTTAGAACTGCAGGATGCAGTTTTACTGAAACATAGATAAATTAACCATGGTTGTATTTTGGATTATTATCCACTATAGAAAAGTTTATATGAACTTTATAAAGGAAATCTTCCTTGTCTTTTTGTGCAGTTCTGGGGTTTATATAAAACCTTTAATTGCTGAACTTAGTGAAAATTTGTGGTATAAAAGATTATAGATGTATTGATTGTTTATGCTTATAGGCTTTCCAAACTGCAAAGTAAAACATATTAACTTGAGCTAGAACTAGTAATGAGCATAATTTAGATTAAATGCACCTTATTTCAGACCTCAGGTGAGGGAAGAATATGCACAGTCAGCTCCTCTTGCACAGCTGATGAGTGGTAACTCATTAAGATGCAATTACTTTTGACTGTGTGGCAAGACCTGAGGGAATTCTTTCAAGCAGTACCTGGCAGTAACCCTCTGCATACCTCTTTAACTTTATAACTAGTTTGAAAGAAACTAAAGAGGTTACTCAACAATGCTGAGCATAAAGAAAATTGTAGGAACAATTCAGGAGTGGAAATGCAATAGGACTTTTTTCCAAAGAGAATATATTTAGAGATTCATGGAGTAGAGCTGATTTTTTCCCCCACTTCCAGACAGCTCTCTATGAAAGCATGCACTTGTTACAATATGTAGCATCATGGCACAGATCTCAATGATTTACTACCTAGTTAGAAACAACAGAACACACCGTTAATATTTTATGCAGCAATCTTCGAAGAAATTACCTTATAAAGCCAAAGCTTTAAAACTTCAGTATAAAGTCCCTTACAATCCACTTTACATATTCTGTGGAATCTGTAGCCTGACTAGTACATTGTCAGATTGACAGATTTTTTCAGTGATTTTAAAGGTTCTCATTTGTGGTAAAACGTGAGGGGTTTAGGGGGGTTGATTGTTTAAGAACTCTATGTTGTACCCTTACAAACTTATTTGATCTAATATGCTTTTTCTTAGCAGGATAAATCCCAATTTTTAAAAGGGCAAAAGACTATCATATTAAGTTGTTTCTCTATGTTTTTTTTTTTTTTTTTTCCAGAAAAGTATGCAGTTGTGCAATGAAAAAGGGGTAAAAATTGAAGAAAACTCTGTTTGGATTTGATGTGGGTAAACAATCAGAACCCTTTCTTCTTGAACAAAGGATTAATTCGTTCCTTTGGGCTTTTTTTCACCCTTGAACTGATTCATCTCTTGGTCCTGAATCTTGGTCCTCCTGTAACATTCCTCCAGGTTCTAGGGTTCAATTTATCTTCCATTTAGACACTTGTGTATAGCATATTTCAGTCATTAATGTTTGGGGTTTTTTTTCTTTCCTTTCTTAAGAAGGGTACTGCAACAAGTGGCTTCTAAACTCGATTCAGTCAGATCCCAGTCAGCTCTTACATTCTTTGTGCTTTTCCCGGCACACTTCATGCCAGACAGAAACTGTAGAGCCAGATAAACTCAGCAGGTCCTGCTGTGAATGTGAGATGAGTAAGAAGATACTGGTATGTCTTTCAGATTTATGACTGGGGTTCACTTCAGGGAAATTATTGGATCTCAGCCAGGGTAGTGCATCTAGACTTCTAACACACTGTGGCTACCTAAATATTCCACAGGGAGCCAATTCCCAGAGTTTTCCAGGGGACAAATCCTGTCACCTCATTGCGTGGAATGTCAGTAACAATGATTGTTACAATAAAGTTTCATCTCAAGACCGAAACACGTCAGTGCCCAGCATACAACATTTAGAACAAAAATGTAATAAAATCAAAGTTGCATTATTGGATTGAGAAAGTTTTGACATATCATAAATATATTCCTTGTAGTCAAAAAATGAGAACTAACCTATATTCCCTTAATAATAAGGAGTATTTTGTGCTGGAGAAAGCATTGGCCAAAATTTTTCCAGGATGTTTTTCTCAAGTAAACACCCATTTGATAAAGTCTTCTCTCACCAAGACATACTCACATGACAAAAATACTTTTGACAAAATAAGTAAGATTAATAAAGATGTGGTTTATTTTCCCAATTATTTCAAAATTAGTGATGTTTATTTTGCACTTTGTTTATTTGCTGTAAATTCACAATAAGAACAAAATCTTTTTGATTATAAAAAGTATTCTATCTGAATGTAAAATACACTTGTTTTCAGTGTAGGTGTTTCAGAGATTGATACATATTTTTGTGAAGAGATTTTTTTTCCTACAGAATTCAAAAATTTAATTTTTTGGTGACAATTCTGTAAAATTAGATTAGCAACGCAGACAGACACACATCAAATATATGATTTCCTGACTGTAGGAGTTTAAGTTATGGGTTTGTAATGCACCCATTTACTTTTGAGCTTATTACTATGGGTTACTTTTCTAGTCAGTGGAGCACAATGGGCAGTTTGTGGAAATAATCTGCTGAATACTAAGACTGCTTCACTGAAACACTCTAAAATTATTTATTTTAGAGAGAGATTGTAGGGAAACTATGGTCAAAAAAAGACATTTACATATTTTTAAGTACAAATGTCTATACTTTATACATAAACTTCTGTAGTCTGTAGGGAAACAATTTTACACTGTGTTTCTAACGTGCCAGTCTTGATGTGAAATCTATTACAGATATTATGTCTTAAAAATGAATTATATCTGAATTTTAAAGGTAAATTAGTATAGCAATTTTATTTCTAATGCATTTGTTTTTGAAAATTTGATTGAAACACTTCATGGTTTAAATGTATGCATGTATGAGAAAGGAAATATATATATATAAAAAGATGAAAATGTGAAAGCATGAAGGAAATATTCATCCTATATGTATGCGAACGTGAAGGAATTATATCTATATAAATATGAACTAATCTCTATATATAGTGTACATATCTCCTTCATAACCATTGACCTTTGGCAAATCTGTTTATATTGGCCATTTGGTTTCGTCTGTATGAACTATGCAGCAACTGTTTTTAAATATAACTATATTTAATAGGATACTTATTGTAGAATAATTATGTTCCAAATGTTTATTGAAAACATCTATGATTTACAGGGCTCTGATGATTCTTTTGGAAAACTGTATCTGTTAAGTTTCAATGAATACTTGTTTAAAGTCAGACATTGGATTTTCATATACATTACTGCCAAGCTCCATATTAAACATGTTCAGGCTGTGACTGATTCATCTCTTTTATTTTTTACAGATGGAGGGTACTTGCTTGTTCTCCTGTGACCAAGACATGTTAAAATGAAATAGACAATTCAAGCAGGACAATAATTTCTACATTAAAAGTTGATAATTGACAGTAATTAAATGATTTCTTTTCCACAACTATAATAGAAATTCTAGATAATATATTCAGTATCTCTCATCAATTCTACCACAGGTTGTATAAATACACAGGAAATAGACTATGACACACCTGTCCTGGTTTCTGTTCAGCGCTGCACTGCACTAAGCTACTCTCTGGGCTGATATAAAAAACCAGACAGTTGAAGTCTATAAACATCCAAAACTGGATATAAAGGTACAGCTGATATTCATAAGAATTGAAATTTAACTGATTGAGTGAAGAGGAAAAAAATGCAGGTTTGTTGTTCTTTACCACTCTAATAGCTTCCTGAATAAAACAGGCAATGATTCCTTAAAGTGAAAGTTCTGTTGTCACTTTATCAGAAGCAAATACCAGATCAATTCTGGTTTTTTTGCTTTCATGAAAAAATTTCTTACAGCTGCTGTTCTCACATAATGGAAAACACTTTTCTAACTCTGATGGTCTTTTCAAATCTTACTATAAATTTTATTTCTCTAAATGAATGAAGAGATAGAAAAATGATACATGAAAAAAACCCAACAGCACATTAAAATTGCACATTGTTGAATAGGATATTTGGTTTATTGCATTTGAATTACTGCATTAAGTAGATTCTTTAGACAATCTTGTTTTGACTGCTTGTATGACCTGATTAATGAAACACACTTCAATACAATTTATAAATAGTAATACACAGAATTGACTTTAATTCAATAATCAGGCTGGCAAAGAAATTGTTACTGATACAGTATTCTTTGTTATTCTTTAATTTTGCCATTGAAATTTCTTCATCAAGTAATTCTTTGATTATATTCTTTCTCCATAAAGCCTGGTATTTTTTCAAAGTAAAGACAAACAATGTAAAAGATAATTTCACCTTATAATTGCTTATAAGCAATCATTTATTAATAAGGTATTTAAGATGTAATTCAAAACAAAGTGGAAGGGAAAGAAATAATAAAAACATCTGGTAAAATTATCAAGTAAGGTTTAAAGACCTAATAAACTAGGAAGGCAGTAAAGTAAATAAACTGGGTAAAGTGACTTAAGGATTTAGGTGTAGAAAAATTTTGCAATTTCTCTAAAGCAAACATGCACAAAACATCTGGAGTTATCACCACAAGGAGGATGGACAGAATGGAGACGAGCACTCCAGGCATAACTCCATTAATCATCTCAAGGAGGATATTAGGAGTGAGGAAGGAATGCTACACATGAGAGATCAGGAAGCGCAGCATGGTAAATGAGAGCAAGGAAACAAACTGAATAGTTCGAAGTCAGGATTGGTAAATTTTGAAATAGTTTTGATAAGACCTAGTAATAAACTTTTGGTGTCTGTGTCCAATAAGAATGCTGCTGTATGATATGGGAGTTAAAGCAAGCTGGTTGATAGAAATGAAGATGGAAAAGTGATATTAAATAATTTAGAAAGCCACAAAACTTAAAAGAATGCTGTGAGTGGTCCCAACAAAGAAGGTGTGCACTCACACAGCCTTCTCTTCACCTCCTGTAGTTGATTGACCCTGGCTGGATGCCAGGCACCCACCAAATCCTCTCTAACACCTCCACAAGTGGACAGGGGAGAGAAAATATAACAGTGAGCTCACGGATTGAGAAAAGGACCAGGAGAGATCACTCTTCAAATACTATCATGGTCAAAACAGACTCAAGTTGGGGATATTAACTGAATCCCCACCCTTCCCTCCTTTCCAAGCTCTACTTCTTCCCCACCAGCAGCACTGGGAGACAGGGAATGGGGGTTCCAGTCAGTTCATCATGAGTTGTTTCTGCTGCTACTCAGGGAGAGGAGTCCTTCTCCGGTTCCAGCTGGGGTCCCTCCTGCTGGGGACAGTACGTCCCAATACCAAAACTGTGCCTTTTAAACACTGTATATATTGGGAGTGTATATAGACACACACACCAATGAGCCATAAAAACCACCCAAATCTCTGTTGTTTTCTATTGCTTTCATTTTTTGTTTCTAATAAACTGAATTTGACACACACTGTAAAGAAAAATTCCAACAGCCCTTGCCCACTATCTTCAGCAATGTCTTGTTTGCAAAAGAAATTTAACTGTTACTTTGCTTCAGATCCTTTTATAGTTTTGGCCTACAGAAGTTTTTTTACACCTAAAACAGCCAGGGGTGATTAGGTCAATCCTTCAAACTGAATGGGCACATTCAACATCTAAAGAGAAAAAGTCTATTTAAAATTCTTGAAGAAATTGGAGTATTTGTAGAGGTGAGTTGTTAGACAAGAGGGAATTCTGTTACATGTTCTCAAGTTCTGCAAACATTAGGGGACAATCTAATGGCTCCTCTTTTATGAGGAGGTTGCTGAGGTAACCTGCTCAAGATAGATTTGATGTTTACTTTTGGTAGACGTCAAGCCATGAGGCCTGTAAAAAGAATTATGATGTTTCAGCCATTTCAGGATCAACACAGTTGGTGTATCTATTACCTTGGCTTCTTTGATGGAAGCTTGAGAGCTTCTGTTACGAACTTCCTCATATTTCAAACACCGGGTGAGCACACATCAACTGTGGATTTTCCCCATCTGTGTATTTTCATTTGCGAGAGAAAGAGAACTCTGTTTTCTGGTTCACATACTGAAGAAACAAGATTTAACTAATGGAAAATGCTGCTAAATGGAAACTTGGAGGAACTAAGGGGTTTTTTGGGAAATGTGTAGATTTAATTATACTCTCTCAGATACTCTGATTAGAACTATCAGGTCTCCCTTTTTCATGTCATATCATGACATTTCTGACATGATCTGACAAATGTTTTGAAGTGTGTAGGTCTCTGCAGAACACCTGGTTTTAAGAAAGGGCTTTGCTAAAGAATTCAAAACTAGTCAAATAAAATTATTGCATTTTTACTTCAAGATAACTTATGCCAGAAGAAATACTTGTCTCCTAATATGAATTTAGAAAGATAGTTGTACAACTCAATTATTATATTTAACTATTTATTTCATGAGGGAAGATTGATTCACCTACATTTAAAGAGAGAATTTGGCATGATAACATGAAAACTGTGAACTGTATGGAAAATTACAATCTTTTAGAAAGCCAATGCCCCAGATGTCATCAGATATCAAGTCAAGTAAGCAGGGACAATCTGAGGTCCTCAATAGGACTTATCAATTGGACTAGTGCATACTAAGTAACTGTAAAGTGTAGTTTGGAAGCCGGCATAATAATCCTTGCTTTAAAAAAGCTGATTTTTGCTCTGTTAAAATGTATTATTTTTTCTTGTTACTAAGAAGAAAATATGAGTTTAAAATTTATATTTTTATTTAAATCCTCAAGTTTATTAAGCATGTTTTAAATTATCTTTCTAAATCCAACGTCCCTTTAAATATGATCGTAGGAAGCTTAGTAAATGGAAGAGAGATTTAATTTATTTTTGTTTCATTTTGTTTGAATTTCAAGGAAACACTGCACAAAATTAATTTACTCAATGGAAACAGAATTGTAAATTCACAAGATGCAATACAGCAGGTCAATAACCTGGGGAAGTTGTTTTGGTCTTGCCATCAGTCATCTGGTCAACCTCCACATGACCAAAACACAACTTCTTATTTATCTGCTTCCTCATTTCCAACTATACAGTGTCTTTAATTACAGCTTTTCAGTTCATTGTTAAAAAAAGGTATGTAAAGTCTTTTTACAGATTGGGTATATGATATTGTAATGTCCTGTTCAGTGTCCTTGAAATACAAAATCCTCCCTGGCTAATATCCTTTTGCTGCTACTGTTTAAACCTTTCTGCTCCTTCCCTTTCCCCTCATGCATCCAACATATACAGCAAGGAGCAATCAGTCTTAGGTACTTAACTGTATGACCTGAGGCCTTTTCATTCGCTAATCATTGTCTGTGGTCCAGTAAATCTGTTAAAACTATCATTTACTGTATCAAATAATTAGGCTAATTTTTTTGAAATAGAATATTAACTTGTGATATCATGTTCTATAGTCCTCTTGTTCATTTCATGAGTGAATATAAAAATTGAGCTTTAAATGAAGAGTAATAACAGTCATCAATCTTTCTTTTTAGAGTTACTTCATGTTGAGTCTATGAAATTTTGTGTTTTGAAATGTCTTTAAGGGATTAAACACAAACCAGAAGAAATTAATATTTCAATGCACTGGCAGTATAATTCTTTGGATGCTTTTCAGCAACTAGTTCTTCTGACTTCATAAAATAATAACTAAAAAAAAATAGAGAAGGCAAAGAAATGAAGCCACAGACTTCATGCTACTATTGTAGAGTGAATTCTGTCCCTTTTGGTTATACAAAGTGACATTTTTCTTAACTAACTAAATTAAAATTGAATATTTTTTCTATACAGCTGTCCCTCCACATAAGGAAGATGACTCTTCACTGCTCGCATCAGTCACTGGTCCAATCCTTGAGACATGAGTGGGATCACACAATGGAGGGAGAGCTTGCCTCTGTGACTAACATTTATAATCTGGCCCAGATCCACTTTGACTAAGCAAATGCATTCAGATGTGTGTATTAATGAGGAACAAGATGCCCTAGGATCAATGTTCAGGAAGTGTATGCAGGAAGCATGCAAACAGCTTATCCCAAATCATTCCCAGTGAATTGTTCAAAAGGAGCTCAGTGACTCAAGTCCTTCACTCTTTCTGTTCAACTGCTTATGTCTGACCTTGGGTAACTTCCCTCCTCCTTTGATTGTGCTATTACTGCTGTTCACTTGCTGGTGTTGCCACAGTTCCCTCTTCTGCCATTTTTCCTTGGCATTTCCGTGCTTTGAGTGTGGAACTAAAAGACATTGTCACTTTTGTTTTGGGGCTTTGCTGGTTTGAGCAGAACTTCACAGCTTTGGCACAGAAATGGAACTTCATTCTGGCCACGGCCAGGTGCATCTGTGAGCATCAGGTGAGTGCATTGCAAATCGAAAGGAAAGAAAAGTCAGGAAAGAAGTCAGAAAGGCAGTCTGATACTATAGCAATGGTAGGAGTATGTTAATGAAAATAAAATAAAACTTACTGATCCTAATTTAGTCATCACAGACACGTACAAAATATATATTTTATTCTCATTTAAATCTTCAAAGTAAAGCTTAAATAATATTTGAATAATCATTCTTCCCAGTAGGGGTTCTCTGAATAGATAAAAACTTTCTGAGGCAAAGTACTGTAAACTGAATAATGCCTCTCAGTACTGCATCTAAGCCTAGCTAAACAAACTACACTTCTGTTATACATGTTATTGATGGAAAATAGAAGTTGCTTTTCTCTCAGACTCTTGTAACAGATGCAGTTGTTTAAAGTACAGCTTGGTAAAGGAAATATTTCCTGGTTGTTCTTTTACTTATACAAGTTTCTCAGCCATTACAAATAATAAATAAAAAAGGCACGTAGGCTGAAAACTGATCTACACTTACAGGTTGTAAGTACTGCTTTTATGAATTTTATTTTTCACACACTTTGAAGACTGTCATTAGAGCAAAAAGTTGTCAGAGCTGAAAATGCTACATTTTGCAATTATATTTCTATATATGTCGATAGTAAGGCTGTTTTGTCAAGAACTGATAAAAAAATTCAGTTGTATAATCTTTCAAAGAAAATCTTTTCAAACAAAAGCTGCTAAAACAAAATTTGACGTGTTTCAATTTGGTCTCTATGTCTTGTCTTGAATTCAGGAGCAGTAGGCTGAGTTAATTCAGGTATGGACAAGTAAACTGAGTCCCAAGTGGTGTGCCTGATTTACAGTGATAACGGGATTTTGTGGAATGACATAATAATTTGTAGACGTAGTGCTGGTGGTATTTATATTGTTTCCTTACCAGGTCAGATTCGGAGTACCAATCTCATGGTCAGTATTTTTGTGGTCATTTGTGGTCATTGCTAATAATTCAAATTTTTCCTTTTTTATTTTCTCCAATTGTTTCATTTCACATAAATTTTTATGATATTTGGATTGGTTCAGATTATTTCTTCACCTAACCCACTCATTTGTTTGCAGGAATATTCAGGATAATTAGAAGAAAACAAAACTGGTTGTACCAACCTGTGTAGTGCCATAAAAACAGATGTATTCATCTTCATAATTTGTTTGCAAGGGAAGTAATAATAAATTGCAAGGGAAGAGGTTAGCTATTTTTCCCCTATGAATAGATAAGTAGTCTGCAAGCATTTAATAACCCTCCTGGCTAACTGGCTCAGATAACTGAAGTCCATTAAAGCTGTTGCCAACAGTTCTGTGCACACTCAAGTTTTGTTGATCGGAGCAGATGAATCATTCTTAAACTAAGGAATCCAGCAAAAAAATCAAAGTAAAACCAGCTGGTAACTGATTCATGGCTGATCTACCATGTCTGCTGGGTCTGTGGGCTTGTTTTGCTGGCATAATTACCTCACAGTGTAAGACATCACAAGAAAGAGGAGTTGCCAGCAATACCTTGGTATCTCTGACCCATACAGTATGATTAAGGTCTGCATTATGTACAGCAAGCTATACTGGATACTCACACTACTTTATATAAATCAAACAATGTGGTTAACCTTGCAAAAGTCCAGCTTTATACCATAGCACAGGTAGTATATGCTGCTTACTACCTTAATATATAAAAGTATGATGTCTCCAATCTCTAACATATGTCTGCAAAGATCTTAAGTTTCCTGACTTTTAGGGTGTATCACATTATATTTCCTCCATGCAAAGTCCAGCTGCTGCTAAAGCAACCCTTTATAGCTTGTCCTGGAGACTTGGCCAGAGAATCTATTTCTGCTTGGAGCTGAAATAAACAAGGTTTCCTTTCTCTGAAGAGAATGATCTTTTATAAGTGTTTTTCTGCCAGATTCTGAGTCTTGGTACCAGTCCAGTGTGATGGAGATCAAGGGAGGAAGCTTTCCTCTCAGTCAATAGAGATTCCTGCTGTTTTGTCAACTCACCAAAGAAAGGTAGAGTTGGTACAAAATCAAAGTCTATAACAATCATGTCTGTGACAAATACTATATTTCCTGCCACTTGCTGTATACTCTGGTCTATGGCAGCAGGATAGAGCTTTGTCCTTAAGAGATGTCACTGAACTACTATAATAAATGCTTGCCCCTTCTATTTTAACTTTTCTGGTTAGAATCATATCTTGTTCCAAAGGTTATTCAGAATGAGGATATTATATGTAACTTTCTCCAAAACTACCAATATATTAATGCTGTATTCACTTTTGATCATCAGCATTTCATGTTATCTACTTTTTTGATGAAACTTGCCATGGCTGTTCTCTCTCTTCTTTGTCTGTTGGCAAATCCACCAAGAAATGAGTAAGAAACAGTCTTGAGTTAAGGTCCCTGTTTGAGCTATGGAAGGAACTGAAAAAGGAAAGGGATGTCTAGCCTATTTACAGTGTGATTTTGTCACTAACCTACGGTCTCAAGTTCCATTATTGTTACTACAAATTTATTATACAATAAAATACAGTGGAAAGTGAAAAATGTCCTGGCTTTACTGTGATAGAACTATGATTCCCCAGATAATACCATTTCATCTTCATGCTCATTATTTCCTAAGATATTCCATCCTGTTCCAGTTTCTGGAACTAGATCTTATTTTCATTCAAGGTGAAGTCTTAAAAGAAAGTAAGATAATGTGCACAGCCATGATCCAAGAACAATAGCCACTGTTCAAAAAATAATTTTAGGTTCAGTAAAATAAATTTGCTTGAATCTGAATATTTCATTTGAAAATAATCCTGGATCTGGAATTAAAAAGAATCTTGGATAATAAACAAGGTTATGGCTATTTAAGGAATATATTTTCCCATTTAAGCGACTCTTGAGTCTAAATAATGTCAGTGATATAAAAACCACTAACAATCAGCGTTTTATGATCCCAGTCTGCCCCATTTTCCTTTCATAGTGTGGTACATGTTCAGATAGTTTAAAGTCAAAGTAACTCTTGTTAGTTATGAAAATGAGCAAAGGAAAACCTTAGTTAAATATCAAGAGGCATTTTAGCAGTTAGGAGGCCATGCTCTTCACTGCCTTATGAGGTACTTTTTAGCACAGCAGGCCTATAAAGATTCCAGTATATACAGGAAAAGAGAATAACCATTCCTGGGCATATTCATTGGCTAGATATGTGTAATTGGGCAAATGTTGTCCACTTCACAAACTATCATTTATGGTTTAAAGATACCAAGCATCTGGATGAGCTTTGGAGGTTATGGTTTCTATTCCCTATTCCATATGCACCTTTCTGCCTCAGTGCCACACAGCAGATACTGCTGGATGACACCAAGTCTGAAATGTAGCCCGTTCTTCCTGAAAATTTAAGGAAAATACATGTCTTAGGTGTTGCACTTAACAAAAAATCCCAGCACTCAGAACTTGGTAGTGAAATATCCAGCTTCAGTTCAGAGCTCTTGGTGAAAATGGTAGGACTGACCCTAAGGGGGAAAACCAAGCGCCATAAAATGAGATCTGAAATAGTTTATTTTCTGACCTGAGAATGACCAAGGGTAAGGAGCTGGAAAATGCACATTTTTTGAGCTTCACATGCCTGCTTGAGGGCTTCAGGAGTCTGTCCTTATCCATTCAGGATTATCATCTGGCAGTCCTCTCCAAATGAAGCAAGACTCTCCCTTTAGAAGCATGGCTTACAAGAAATGTGCCATTTTAGCAATGCTATGTGCTACCTACGGCACTGACACCATCTAGAAATGAGAGATTAACATCATCCACAAGCAAAAACAGTTTAGACACAAAGCACTGCCTCACGTTCAAATTAAACCACACTGAGATGAGCACCTACAATAGCGAGTTCCACAACAGCAAAAAAAAAAAAAAGTGTGGAATGACAAAAAAATAATCTGAGATGTCATTTTTATGTTCTGCTGGAGTCATCAACATAGAATTCTTTTTCTAAAAGACATTGTGTAGTTTATCAGAAAATCCACCGTCTATGTTTATCTCAAGGATTTTGTTCAACCTGAGCATGTGAACAGTCAGAGGTATATTTCCATATGAGATCTTTTCAGTAATTTTTTATGAAGTTCAGATCTTTCTCCTTGGAAAGACCCAAACTGTCCATAATGTATGGATTAAATCAGAACAGTTTTATATTATATTTACAGTGTATTTTAGCCAAACTTGGTATTTTGTGGTGGTTCTTTTTCTAAGGGAATTTTATTACAAAAGAAGCTCCTTATTTGAGAAGGGATCAGAAATTGTTTTATAAGAGTTTCCATTACTTGCTTTTCTTTTGGCAATCAGGGCATTTCCAAGTGTATCTCAACAGCCAAAAACTGCAGCTGAGTATTTGTTAGAACAAATTCTTCTCATGCAAGAGGACGGCAAGCCCATATGATATCGATCAAATTCCTGTTTTTTTCAAAGCCTGGATAAGCAAACAAACAAACAGAACAGTCTTTGATTGCTCACATATAATGCGGTGAGGTGGTGGATGGAATGGATGCCGTGTCCTTCCCGAAAGCGTCCCGTGGGGATCCGCTCCAGGGTGCCACATACACACACAAGGACACACCCAGACACACTGCGCTGGCGAAAGCACGCGGCCACACACACTCACTTGAAGGCAGGATAGCTTGTCTACCACAGCCGAAGGCAAAGAGGCGGGAAGGATCCTTTGTATGGAGTTCCAAGAGGTTTTTTCATTGAAGGATCCAGGGACAAAGGACCCAGAACACAGACGGGTCCAGGGTTTTATACGGGGACGGTACAAAGGGAGGGCAAAGCATCAGAACCAACCAACTGAAGGCCAAGGGGAGGAGAGAACGTGGGGTAATCGAACAGCAACCAGTGGGGAAGGGCGAGGGGCGGAACAAGGGAACCAGCGATCAATGGGGTATCGAGTAAGGGAGAACCTTCCAGAACATGAACTTATATGGAGTAAAAGGGGCGGTAGGCCAACAGGCCAACCAACTGAGGATAATCTAAATGATAGAACAAGGAACTGTGGGAACTTGCTGTGACCAAGAAGGTGTCTTGAGACATCAGTGCTGGCCCATCAGCGAATCTCTGCTGTCTTGGGGTCCTATGGCTCCTCAGTCATTCCTGAGGTGGCCTCAACCACTGCAACACACATAGTTATGAAATAGTCCATAATACAATGTTTTAAAATTATCTATACTTAAATCAATGGCTTTAATGGCCTGATAATGAGTCTAGAAGTTGTAAATAGTGAATGACAATACATTGACAATGGCAGGTGTAAGATATGGACTGTAATGGAGAGACAATTAAATTCTGTACAGGCAAGGAGCACAGTCATTGGTAGAAACCTTTCCATGGGTAAATATTATGTTCTTGATCTACCTGGCCTCAGACAGGGATTAAAAAGCATTAGTATTGTGCATGACCAGCTCCATCAGAAAACAATCTCCTGTTGAAACAGATGTTTCTGTCCCCACCCTAGGGTCATCAGAGCACATCAGAGCATTGAGTTGTGTTGAATCATTCTGAAACAACATCACCACATAACTGTAAAAGGCACTAGTAAGTTCAATGCTCTGTTAACATTATTAGAGTAGTATGACAGTAAATTTGTCTTACTGATATAGGCTTAGAACAGATTTCAGTGTTTAGAGAGCCTGACATATAACAAGAGAAAGTGAGAAAGAAATGCCGTGTTGCCAAGGATGCCAAGAGAAGGAAGAAGAATCCAAAGTGAGAACAGAAAGTAAGGTACAAAGCTAAGTTTATAGTATGGCTGCCTGCCTACTGCATGCTGTTATTTTTATTCTTAAGTACTTTGACAGTACATAAACATTTATATGTACTTTGACTTACTTCAGCAAGGAAAACTGTGAACTAAAGTGTCACAGTTGCAGACCTGGCATTGTGCTTCCTGCCACGACACAAAAAACTGTGAGGAGGTAATTTTTAAGGTCATTGAGTCACCAGAAACAACCCTAAGGCATGAAAAAGGGGAACTTCATGTTCTTGCACTGATAATAACAATCCAAAATATTTTGTTAACTTCCTTTTTTTATTTATAAGGAACACCTGTGATTTAGCAGTGCAATAATAGGTCCTAAAAAACCCAAATATCTTATATAACTATTCAGTCTGCTGTCACTGCTGGGATGTGGCTGTGGGAAAGGGTTAACTGATTGAGAAGCAATCAAACAATAATTTCTGCAAATTTTCCCTCAGACCCAGTATGGATTCCAATGTAAATTATCCTGACCACAGACAGTCCTGATTTACCAGTGTAATCACAGTGCTTATGTTTTCACCCTATCCTAGAGATGGAAAGAATTATTTCTTTCCAAGGGAGCTCAGTAGAATTCAAGTTCAGGTCAGGAAATCAGCTGAAAGAACTATAACGAAACAGAGTTATCTGTCCATACCTTTAAACAGTTCCTTTATTTTTACAAAGTACTAAATGCATGAAAATGATTAACTTGGGGGCCCATGCATGACTGTTCTACGCCTTTTTTCTAGGACTCCTCTAAGTCACTGATTTAATACACTCACCAATAGTCTACTGTGGCTTTACATAGGAGTCAAAAGGAGTAGAAGAGAAAATTCCAAGACTCAAACAATTGTCTCAAAATTTGAATATTGGGAAGATGTCACATTGGGATATTATTTTTCCCTTTCATAGACACTCAATGGAACAAAAGGAAAAAAAAAAAAAGAGAGGGGTTTTGACTGTACATTTAAGGCCCTGGTAGGATGTGACTTCAGCTAGGGTGGTTATCTTTGCAAATTTTCATTTCTTTTGGGCGTAGTGTCTGCTTTTTCCAGCAGAGGTTCTTTGCCTACCCCATTTCCTTTCCCATTGATCTCTCCATCACATAGTTTGTCCAATTGAGTTTCACTCCAAATACTCATTTTGGTGGTATTCCGGCAACAAATGGCTCTGGATTTGGTTTCTAAAAAATACCATCTTTTAACTTGGTTTTTCAGGGAGATTAAGTTAGAAAAATACGCATTAAAATGAAGGGTATTTATAGTCCCTGAACTGGAACGAATGCAGCTTAGATTTGTCCTGATAGCTATAATCAGAATGTAGTCCAAATCCCATTGCTATCTCTAGGACTTTTGGCAGAACAAAGACTAAATCAGAGACAGAAAACAGGATGCCATCAAACACATAAATGTTTTTCTTTTTCTGAATGTGTTCATTTAGCCACAGATACCTAATCAGCTCAGCATAACTGGCTAAATGCAATATTTACATAACAGAAACTACACGAGTCACATTTTTTGTGGTGCATTTACGCAAGAAAATGGATGGCCCCTGTATGAGCAATTCCAAGATGTTTTTCCTGAAAGTATCATCCGTCGAACATATTTTCTTTGGGAAAAACTACTATTTTCTTTCTGCTACCCAAGCAAAATGTATTGCATAAAATTAGTCTGAATAAAATATTCTAGATGTTACAAATTTGCAGTTGTATAATAAGTCTTGAGATGAGTATGTTTGTCTACCAGACTTAATAATTTGTTAAGGTGCATTTTGTCTCACACTTACCTGCAGAAGACAGCCATATGTGCTGGTAAGGACACAATAAAGGAAACTCTTACACCTGCTAGGTTCAGCAGAAAAGAGGGAAAAGAGAGACTTTATTTACATTTATCATACTTTATAGGATTCTCAATTTCACAAGGGATTGGAGGACATGTCACTTCCTCTTCAATCCCACTGGAGAAAAAGGATGCTCATCAAACTTTCTCTTATCACAAAAGGAATGAAAAACAGAAAATAGTGTTAAGTAAATATTGGCTATAGTTTACATGAAACTGTGTGAAAATTTTCTGACTCCAAGGTTATAACAGAAGGCTTAGCAAGAAACAGGACAACATCCATACACTTCTTTTGGGAAGCATTTCACAACTGAATGATAAATCCTTATCATACTGCTTGTTTCTTCCAAACATGAATAAAAAACTCCATAAATTTTCTTGCTCTTTAAAGCCAAAACTTCCTTGAAAGACTTTGCAACATTTACAGAAAAAATGTAAATTGTAGTTCAGCACCTTCAATAACTTCTTCTTTCTCATTTCTTGACCTTTCCAGTGGCATATCAAGCCTTGGAGGTAACTGCCTGGATATTGATGGCAGCTTTGCAAAGTGTAAGGGAAAGTTTTGTGCTACAGTGGGGACTGAAGCAGTGCACTGATTTCCAGTAAGTCTCCTAAACAGCATAAGGGATTATTAACTTTTTGGTCACTATTACTGGCTTGGAACTGATTCTAACAAATAACCTATATTCAATTAATAAATATCTGAAACATCTAGTCCTCAGTTTCAATAACTTCTCCATATATAATCTAAAATATTGAGAACATATTTATAATTTAATACCGTTATTGTGATTCTGTGCCAGCTATTATCTCATCCATATAATTTGAATATAAAGTTATAGAATAATCCAAGCCAAGAGAAAGGTAGATTTCTTTACCCACAAAATCTCTGCAAATTATAACTTCGTGTCATGCTGTAAATAGACCTATTTTTGGTTTTACACTTAATAAAAACGTAGAGTAATAATATTTATATTAAAGCAGTACAAAAATGCAGGAAACACTGCCATCATGTGAGTACATAAAAACAAAACATTTACCATAAGATTGATCAATAAGCTTTTTCTGCCTTCAATATTAAAAAAAAAAAATCTATAAAGCAGTTCAGGGTGCTTTGATAAAAGGCATAGTGCACTTGCATTTTGGGTGGGTGTTCAAGTAAAACAGGATTTATTTTTTGCTCATGAAAGAAACCTGGGCCCATCTCAGGTCCATGGTAATTTTTATTTTGACTTGACTTTACTGGACCCAAGACTTTATCCAATACCTTTAAAAGGAAACTGAAGAATGTAGCCTGGCTTTCAGCACTGTGGATTATCATACAAGGATGATGGCAGTGGCAGTACTATTTTCTTGACGACTATTCTAAAGAATCCCAACGATCTAGACATGCACAAAATGTCACAGTTGTTGCATCTGTCTTTGCACAAATATTTTTTTCCAGTGCAGAATGCACACTGCATTGTGCAAATTGCCTTCAAATTAGCAGTTGGAAAAGGCACTGCAACTCATTTATAACACATTTTATTAAGTACAGATCTCACTGACACTTATTTTATTTTCTGTGTCAAAATAGGACTTGGTCTAGCTTCAGCAAAACTGCAGATTAGAAAGCTGGGGAAAAGAGCATTCACTTGTTGGAATGTTTTCTTTGTACAGCAAATGTAGTAGAGATTGTAGACTCCAAATTGATTTGCTCCAGTGTTTAATGCATTTAATTACTTGAAACATTTTTGTACTTGCTTTTAATTTTAAATAAGGCCTAGGGTCCTGCAATGCAGAAATCAACAGCTTCCCTGAAAATATCCTTAAAGGTTAGAATAGAAGGGTCAAAAGTCATACTCATGTTTCAGAAGACAGTTTAACTTTGAATTGGTGAGGTTTTTTCCTAATTATACAACCAGTGACTGAAATGCTGCTTTTACTATGTATCACGATTTTTCATTTGTCAGCTGGAAGTCACTTTCATGTTCCATACAATTCTGTCACTGGTCCCAAATTTTCAGATTGTCCAATTTTTCCTTCTGAAAAGAAATTACTTCCCTTATTTGAATATGAATAGCAGCTATACAGTATTTTCAGTTATGTAGAGCACTAACTTTTTCTTAGTGCAGAGCTTTTTCTTACAAAGTCACTTTTCACAACATTTATAATTCAGCACAGGAGTTTGGGTGGCCTGATAAAAGGGATTTGTTGCCATTGAATACTGGAGAAAGGATAATAACCAGTAGTATGGGAAATTGAAATGTGTGATTTACTTCTCTATCTTTTTATTTTTCCATTTTATTCAAGGATTATTGTCATGATAAACCTCCTATTTATTGTGTTTTCTTATGAAAAACAAGTGACAGTAGGCATCTCAAACCTTCCTGTCACAGTTTGAGTTTGGAGATTCTGTTTCTATTTCTAGAGTATTGATTTGCCAAGGATAATCTCTCCTTGTCCAAACCTGCTTTGGTACAAGAAGGTTTTCTTTGCTCTTATATACAGCTTGTCTATAACATCTTATTTATTTTGTTTCAGTGTTGAGGTTACAAAAACCAATTTATTGAATTTTTTGGGAAAAAACCTATAGTGTTGTACTCTAGGAGAACGTGTGATTCAGCTCAAATTCATGCTGAAGGCTGTAATCATTGTAGCATTTTAATTTCTCTTTCTTTTATTTTCTTTAAGAAAAATATCTTAATTTTCAGTGCAAAAAGTCATTTGAAGATCTCAGCATGCTCTAGAAGCATATTATCTCATTAAGCTTTACAGCTGAAACTGCCATTTTAAATATTTCATTAGGACTGAAGTAGAAGTGGAAAAGGACAGTATGTACCTGGGTTCCTGTGATATGAAGAAGGCTTGAGACACATTGTTACAGTAGTGCAGTTGGCCATCCCCTGCACAAGGTGTATCACTTCTATGAGGAAAATTCTTCTGAATCTCATTTTGAAGGACCTCAATTAGGCTCTGAGAAAGACTTGTGAGACTGGGTCTGGGAGGTGAAGAAGTCTGCAAAGAGAAGAAATAGAGATTAGGGACAAAACATGGAGTCCAGGGAAAAACTACTTTACCAAGGGGAGAACAGTTACAGCATGATCTGCCAAAGATTCAATGCAACACACAGTTTCTCCAAAACCTTTCCAAATTTGCAGAAAGCTGAGGTTCAGGTCATTGATCACGTTGCCCTGTGGTTTCTTGTTTGAACTTTGACTGTTGCACCAGCTAGTCAAAAGTTTCTCACAGAGTACTCTACATGGAAGCCCAAAGCTCTCTAAGGTGCCTCAAAGAGCAGGAGGTATCAGTGTGGGGGCACCCGAGAAAGGTCTTCCAGGTCAGGTTCAGGTCCATACTCAGACACGTGAAGATGTCCTTATTACATGTAAGCTGGATGGGCTACGTCTGCCCACCATGGAGGCCAGAGCACTGCTCTGCTTGCAAATGCTCCGGCACCTCACTGGCTGGGGTCTCCAGAGCTGACTGACTATTGACAAAGGGTTTGACTCTCTTGCCTGGGCCTGGGCAGGCAGTGACATTTTGCTCATTCTCACCTCCCACACCAGCTGTACAGGAAGGGCACACAGGAACCCTACAGCAGCCCTGGCCTCTGCAGCAGCAACAGGAGACCAGGCACCACAAGCTGGGCTTGGAGCATCTCTGCTGGCAGTAACCATCTGTGTGCTGGCAACTGAGTCATCCCCATGGACATCCCCACTGTCTCTAATAGGAGAGGAGATACCTAATTTGCATGCAAATATCTCTATGTTGGCTTTTAAATTTAGGCATTTTTCTTTGGATGGTGAATCCTGACCTTGATGTTTCCTCTTTATTATTTGTCTGCACTGCAGTTAAAGCCACCATGAAGCCTGTTGTTAGCCAGAGTACGTGTAGCCTCCCACCACTTTTTATTCTTCTAAACTACTCTCTCTTGCTTGCATTGTGCTGCCCAGGACCTGCAATAGCAGCATCAT
The DNA here is from genome assembly GCA_013397175.1 of Platysteira castanea. NCBI lineage: Eukaryota > Metazoa > Chordata > Aves > Passeriformes > Platysteira > Platysteira castanea. The sequence goes on from VYXC01009030.1 coordinate 704,305, forward strand.
TTCAGTTCCTCTTTAGAGATAAACATAAAGAGTTCCACTCTTGCTGGAAACTGGATCTGACAATAGGCTCTAGCCCCATGTATGTTAGCGCCTGTTGGATGTAGGAAGATAATGCATCACATCAGAATGGTCATAACATCAAAACAGGAAAAGCCCAGTGCTGTTCCTGTGTGGTTGTTCTTTTGCATTGAGTACAGTGCTACACTTCCTTGAAAGCAATCACTATCTTAATATGAACATCAGTGGCCAAATGTATGCACAGAAATTTTGAATGTATTTACCTCCCATTTGATTTGTTCTACTCGGAAGCTTGTAAAGTTAGGTTAGGATATGCAAGCTACAAAACAATCTTCAAAAATCCTCAGATCTTAAGAAGCTGTACACTGTCATTGCTGTTTGTTCTTTTATATAACATTCATGAATATTTTCCATAAAGAGCTTTTTCTACCTTTTGATATAAGGAAAAATTACTTGTGTGTTTTTATAATGGAAGCATAATATTTGTGTGAAGATGTAAATTGCTATGAAGAACTGACACTGATTATTTTTATTTAAATAGACTAGGTTAAAAGATTTTTAAATGTTTCTGTTTTGGTAAAGGGAGAACTGAAGTGGTCACTGACTCCTTTTCTTTTCCTTTCTTTTCTTTTCTTTTCTTTTCTTTTCTTTTCTTTTCTTTTCTTTTCTTTTCTTTTCTTTTCTTTTCTTTTCTTTTCTTTTCTTTTCTTTTCTTTTCTTTTCTTTTCTTTTCTTTTCTTTTCTTTTCTTTTCTTCTCCCTAGCTATCTCTTCTATTCATTACTGTTTTTTAAAAAAAGGCCTGTCAAGGAGAATGGACAATACCACGTGGCTTGGCTTGTCCTTTGCTGATGTCAAGCCAAACACTGGACTGTAGCAGTCTAAATAAATAGTAGGAAAACAACAATTCAGCCTTGAAGAACAAAACTCTCTGATATGTCATTAACTATTTAAGGTTTGCATTTACACTAATAAAGTGAACATGCGGGAGTCTAGGTTCCAACACTGGAACAGGGTACTGCATTTTGGTGAACATGCCCTGTGGCACAGTTCTGGCTTGTACCAACTATTATCCTCCCAGACACTGCTGAGAACAGGACTTCTCCCAAAAGGCACCACTTATGAGAGTGCTCTGTCTAGCAGAGGAAAAGAGTGTAGCAGTATGGACATGGACTATGTAAATTTGGTGCCTGAGGGCCAAATGACCCCTAGACTATTTAATTTTCAAATACAGATGAAGTTTAATGGGAACTCAAATAGGATAGCTGAGGCTGAAAGTAATAAAACTTTTACAAATAAACCTTCACATAATCAGTATTTGGGCTTTTGTGTCAGCTGCAAGTATAAAAGAATTGTTTGAGAGAAACTCATGTTCAGAATAAAAGCTACATTTATCAGACAAAACTTTTTTGTTTGCCATTTAGCCAGTTATGTGTGGTTCTTAGCTTCATTAGGAATTAAGCTTGTTTATCTGAAGATAAAAAATTGTAAGTGTTCCAAAGAACTTAGTGAGGGAGAATTATACTGCAGGAATGTTAAACATTATATACTTCCACCATTATGACAAAAGAATGTTGTGTACAGTAGTAAATTTTATATTCAAAAAGTGATTCTAGTGTTTAAAATTTATTTTCCCTATAAAACGTAATATAAATTCATAACTTTTAATTAAAGCAAATTCTAGATAATTTGAGCATGATTTAGTATGCCATCTTCATATATGTGAAATGCTTCAAGGACTAAAGGAAATTAGAAATGTGTTTAAAACCCAAAACTCTTCAGTGTATTTAAAATATTTATGGGTGGCATATGTGCTTTGGGCTGTAATGATCCTAACAGCTGGTTCCAACAGCTTCTTCCCAAACAGAGACAATTTTTTCAGTCAGATGAGTTTTCTTTCTCTTTCAGCTAAAGACAAAGTTCTTCCAGCTTGCTGCCTAAATTTTAGGTAAGTTGAGTAGATGTCAGTGGAATTTAAAAACAAATGAAAACGGCATACATTTTATTCATGCCTACTTGTTGACTGTTTATCATGGTAGCTGTGGGTAATCATAATTGAAAGACAACCTTTTCTAAAAGGAAAGTCAGTGTTATGCATTTTATTGAGTAATCACATATTGAACCAGTACAATTTATGCCTTTTTCCTAAAAACATGGTAGAAGGTGAAAAGAGTAAAATTATCAGATGCCATAGTATCCCTTTTAAAAGGCACTCCTACTAAGATAAGTAAATAATCAAGGAACTAACTGCCTTGAGATGTTGTGAAGTTTAAAAGTATAGCAATTCCAGAAGGTATTAGACAGATTCACGGAGGAGTAAGGGCTCTGGGGACTATAAAACATGGGGCAAATTTCCTACATGGAAGTGACCAAACTAACAGCTCTCAGAGGCTCTGTGGCCACAGCAAATGTCAGCCTGTGCTTTCACGGTTCTTAGATGCTTTCCACGAACACTGATAGTGGCAACGTTAAACATACGACACTGGAAGAGGTGGACCTTTCCTTGAGCAGAATAAAGTTGATTTATGCCAGTGAAGACACTCATCATTTGCTCTTTGCCTGCTATTTGTTATAGGTTAAAATGCATGTACATACTCATTTTGAGTGGTGATAAAACATATACAAAATAGGGTACAGCAGACTCATAAGCACCTTCATATTCAATATGCCTCTGATTTTATACATATAATAATTTTATAAATGAGAATTTAAAATTAAAATGAAATTTAGGCTAAAGAAACCTTTGTTTAGGGAAAAAAAACCTAGTTAGAAAAAGAAATATCTAAATAGGTCAAATATCTGTCTAAGATAGGGATAATGTTGAAATTTACATTTACCTGACCACCAGTGGAAACTCCATAACACAGGACAAAAAAGAGATTGGCAGAAATGTTGCAAAAAAATAAGATTGGATGCCATTAATAATTTACTTTTTTTATTTATCGAAATGAGGAAGCCAGCAATAGATTCTATGTAGCCAGTCACATAAGGAAAGCAACTGGGGATCATGGTGAAGGCAACTAGGAAACCAGGACCTTTCGTTGTGAGAGATTAGTCAGAGCATCTGACTAAAATTTAACTGACCACAGAGTACAGAGTATATAAACAAAATCAAGAAGAAAATTCCAGAAACAGAGCTTAGCAATTACCCAAGATTTCTATGGACACTCTAAAAGATGAGATAGTTGAAATGCTAATAGTAACGTGCAATCCCTTGTAAAAGTTGCTGTGATATATGATGACAGGAAGTGGCAAAAACTTCCAGAAAGCCTCCAGGCAGTTCCAAAGGATACAGTCCTCCAAGTCTGATACTTGGTTTTCGCAAATTACTAGAAACTGTAATAAATAAAAAAATCTATGGATACCCTTATATATAATCTGTTTAGAAAGTGTCAGTAGTGCTTTTACAAAAAGATTCAATATCTTTGATTTCTAATAGAATACCTTGAAAGAGCCAACAAAACTATGGGAACAAAGGTATATTGCTGATAGAGTTTTGCTTGGATTTCCAAAAGCTCCTGGCAAAGCCTCTCAGCATTTGCATCTAAAGAAACAAGGAGTAAAGCATAAAAAGAATGTCTTGCTTAATAAATATTTTCTAAAAGGATGGTAAACATAAGGCTGAAATACATGACCAGACCTTGCAAGAGAGGGACATTGGTGAAGTTCTGCAGGGAGCTGTACTGAGATCTGCAGGTTTATCTTACAAATAACTGAATCAGAGGGGAACAGTATGTTAAGAAAATGTGCAAATGTTGTTAAATTAATCACATAAATAGAGATGTGCAGTGGCTGTGAAGCCTTCCAAGAGGAGTTTGTGAGACTGAGCTGTAAAGTAATAAAATGGGAGAGGAAATCCAAAATGGACAAACATAAAACAATGCCCTCAAGGAAAAAAGAATCCAACATCACATATAAGAGGATGAGCTCCGAACTGATCATTGCAACACCAGTTGTGAGAAGTTGGGGCTATGATAGAGTAATAAAAACAGAAGTTCAAATCTCGGCTAAAAAAAAAAAAAAGTCAAAAGAATAAACAATTAAGAATTACTGGGAGGGAAATAGAGAAAAAAGCAGAAAACACTGTATACATTTATCTTGAAAACTATATCTGATCTCCATATCTGCAAAATTATATTAATAAAATTGGAAAAGGTGCAGAGAAGGGCAACAAAGGTGTTCAGTAGAGTGGAATGGTTCCTATAACTATTCTGAGACCCTTTTTGTCTCAAAAACTGATGGCTTGGAAGATACAGCAGAAGTCTACACAATTACGAGTGTCAGGGAAAAGGGAATTAGGGACAGATGGTTCATTTTCTTTCAGGATAATGAGGTAGTACAAGTGAAGTATGGAGAGATCATGTGTAAGATAAAAAAGGTAATATTTCATGCAGAGGAGAGTGGATGTGTAGAACTTCTCTCTAAAAGATGACGTGCATGCCAAAAACTTACAGAATTAGTTGGAAAGTTCATAGAAAAAAAAAAAAAATCACAGACAATAACTAAACTTCCTGTATCTTAGAAAATTCACTGAGCTGAAAATACCTAGGAGCTGGAAGTATGAAGAGCTTTCCATGTAGCATTTCCTTGTTCTTACTGTTACCTTGGTTGGTTTCAGTTTGTGTCCACTGCTAGAGGCCAAATACTGGGTTGGGTGAACAGTTCTTCTAGGTAGATATCATAATTCTCATGTTTCCTTGTTCACACATATTTGCAAGGAGGAATAAGATGGACCTAATTCATGAAGACAATGAGATACTCTCATCAGCAATGAGTATTCATGTGGCAGCACCGAAAGAAGTGTTTTTAGTAGGAGCTCCAGTCCTTTATCTCCCACAGAATGGTCTGCAGATGAATGAACAGAAATTTGTGACTTCTGCAGTTTCCTGACATGTTTCTTTTGATCATGTCTCCTTAGAAGTAAACTCCCCAACTGTTGCTGTTGGTATGATAAACTTCACAGTAAGTCTGTTTAAAGTGTGTTTTGTGTGCATTAATCAATGTAAAACAAAAGGTATCTTTCTTATTGCTTGTATATAGAAATTTATATGCTTGTTAGTTTAATTGTAGTTTAATCCCATTAGCCATCATCATTTTTGCTCTCTCATAAAAAAAGAATTTGGTAGCAGAGAACATAAAAAGACAATTAATTGATTCAAACCTCATACTGTTTCAGTGTCTAGGCTGGTTTTTTTTCCTTTCATTATAGGCAATCCAGGCACATAAAATACAGGACAGCAAACAATGGATCAGACACCAAAACTCAACTAGTGCTATGTGAAGTTCATAAGAAAGGGCAGGCATATTAGGTCTTGAAAACGCTCCACTACTTAATAGTATAATTTAAATATCTTTTGTTTTCATCATTCAATTTTACAGGGTCATTTGTTTTTTGTCCCTAATAGTGGGGAGATGTAGTAAAAAGAAGATTCAAAGGCAGGGAAGTAAATTTCTTATTTTTTCAATTATATATTTTTTAAAAAGCACCACAAACATTAATTCTATTCCAGACATTGTTCCTCACTCATTTAGAATGCTACCACACTTGCTTTTTAAAATGAGACATTTATGTGCATGTATACATATAAGTGTCTGTTTAAAAAAATATATGGGGCCAATTTCACCATTTTTAATACCTCTGCAGAAGTAAATGGCAAATGTAGGAAAAGGCAGAATCAATAATTTGTTGTTAACAAGGCATTGCATTTGTGCTTTTCTTTTTCAACCTTACATCACTTTTCCAGATGCAGAGATCTACAAGAGACCGTCTTAGCAATGCCTTTTTAGTGGCCATAAAATGTGTTTTTCTTGGCTATTTGGAAGTAAATGTGCTAGCAACACAATGCTATACCTAGAAGCAAGATTAACTCCAAATCTGATCAGAATTACCTATTTATTTATTTTTAACTGTGGCAATTGTACCTCTTATGTGAGAATTTGTGGCTCTTTAACTCTTTCTTGGAGCACTTAGTGCCTTCACGAACCTAATGTTAAACATCAGGAAACAGCTATGAAAGTTGTGGATGTAGATCTGTGCCTCAGTATGAACCATTATGTCTCATGAATGAGGAGAGAAATATCAGAAATCTAGACAGCTGCCTTGTTACTTTTCTTGCCTCATCCATGAGTTACAATCCAGACTGTGGTATCGACTCACTGAGCAGCATTTTTAAACAGCACTGTGTAACTTATCCTACTTCCATGTGTGCAGCAAAAAAGTCTGGAGTCATATTTCTTTTTTTAATTCCATGATCCTTATGGGCCCTTTCCAACTTGAGATATTCTATGATTCTATGACTCAATAGCAATATTTTTCATTTGCAAAAATAATTTGAGACTGGATAGGTTTCAAAAACATACAGGAAACACATATGAGTTTAACATAGAACTTGCAGGGAAAGATTCTGCAGTCTGTATCATGCAAGAGGTGATATTGCAACTGCAAAAACCAGCACAAATCAAGCAACCTCACTCTCCTGTCCCTGATGCGATCAACTCTAGGCTCTAAGCTGCAGCTGAAATGTAGCAGGAGTTGAGACTACATCTTTATAATAGTAACATATAATGATCTAATTTATGCAGTGTCAGGTCTTCTCAGTAGGGCTGCCTTTAAAAAAATTCAGAATTAGATGTAGGCACCAGCAAGGTAGTCAAATGAAGTAGCAACATGCACACCTGTAAAGAGATGCATGAATGGAATATTTGCAACAGTGTGCAAATTAAATATAAGTTCTTGTAGTGGTTTTGTTCGCATTTCTTACCTTCTCCGAGATAAGAATTGGGAGGAATGCAAAGCAGGCTCCATACTTTAAATATATAAAAGTTTATTAACAGAACTAAAAGAAAAAAGGAGTAATAAGGGTCAGAACACTTCTCCTCCCCCCATCCTCCTCCCCCCTCCCACTTACAACATAAAGACACAAACTTGGGATTATTTCAGTCAGTTTACCACCTCCGTAATGGTCTTTCATCAGTTCACTTAGGGAGAGAAGTCTCCTTTGCCCATGCTATGGAGCTTCTCCACAACAATCTTCTTGTGGCTTCAACGCCACAGCACAACAGCCGCCCAGAGTGTTTTCTGTTAGCATGTGTGAGTCCCTTCTCTCAATTTACAGCTTTCCCCACAACTGTTTTTGAGGGTTCAATCTTAGCTAATGGGGTACTATTTTAAGGATGAGCTGTTCAAGAGCAAAGATTCTCTTCATCTATCTCTGGGATCATCTTCATCTCTGGGAACAGAGGTCTTCTTCTTCCCTGGGTGCAAAGGTCTTCACTTCANCGAAGTTCGGCTGCGTGGTCCCGGCCTCAGTTGGGGAGGGCGGTTTCGGCCAAGGCTGCTTGAGGCTCCGGGGTGGTTTTCTCCTGGCCGGCTCGGCCCCGCGCTGCTGTGCTGGGGGCTGACCTGGCTGGGCCATGACAGAGCAGGGCCATGGCCCAGCCTCGCAGGCTGCACAGACCACTCCGGGGGTCTGCTCTAATGGAGTGGGAATGGCTGAGATGTTTAGCTGAGCTGCGATGTGGACGGAGCAGAGCCGCGGCCTGGCCCCGCAGGTTCGCACGGGCAGGGCCCAGCCCGGCCACACCGGGCCTGCTGAGCGGGCCCCAGTTACCTGCCCAAAAGCCCAGAAGTAAGAGAGCAATTCCTGGGCTTGTTCGTCTTGAAATGTGTCTTTTACAGAGGCGTACCCAGCTTCTTAAGTGGCTTAACAGAGTTGTAAATATTCAAATTAGCCAATTGATTCATTCTATCCGGTCTGGAGGAAGTTACAACAGCTCCTTGCAGAAAAACATAATTTCTGTGGCTGGTGGAATTTTTTTTTCTTAACTAAAAATCCAAGCTGTGCTAACCCATGACAGTTCTACACATGATAACCTTTTCTCCCTACTGCATTCATGTTTATCTGAACGCAACAGGGTGAGGAAAATAATTATTAAACTCTATTAAAAATTTCTTTTTAAAATATAGGGCATTTTTTCTACCAAGTAACTCTTCTATAGCAAATGAGTAGGGAGACGGCCCAATTAATTGATAGAGAACAGAGAGAGAATATGCACACAGAGCATATGCACTCCAGAAAGCAAACCTCCCTCTCTAAAGTAGGGCAAATTACTCTCTGGATATTTAGCTTTTGACTGAAGAAAGTGTGCTTTGAAAATTCTGAAATATTCTGCTTTTTTTCTTTTTAAATGTCTCACTGCTGCATTTTCCTTATTTTAATGATAATACTGCACACAAATTGCACCAATTACTATCCATTAATATCCACCTCTGCTGTCACTCATGCATAGCCTGTGTCATTTCTCTGATTATTGATTGGCATATGTTACCCTGAAAGACCTCACAAGCAGCTGAAATTAGAGTCCATGGTTCCTTCCCTGATTCTGAATCCTTTTACTAGCCACAGAGTATGTGGCCTTATTTCCAACTTGCAGCTATGTAAAGCTCAAGCATATACCCTCAACATCTTTTGAAATTGCTTTCTCTGTAAAACAAATTAGCCTAATTCAGTAGAGTGCTGTGAATCTCTAGTATCATCTGTTTCTGAACCAAACTACCTAGGGCTTGTGAGCTCTTTCTCAGCATGCTAGTTTTTCTCCATCCTTCAGCTCCCTCTCCCTGAAGCTACTGCTTCCCATTCACCTTTTCAACAGTGACTCTTTTTCCTGAGCCACTTATCTTAATTCTTTACACATAATGTGTGTTGTACAGAAGCATGGATAATTGCATCTTTACAAGGTCTTTATAATTGCACCTTTCCTTCTTTTGTAGCATTTTTCTGTTTATATTGTGAAACATCTCAATGATTTCATAAAGGGGTTTTTTTGTTTGTTTTGGTTTTTGTTTTTTTTTTTTTTTTGGTGTGGAATGATGATGTTTACTTTTTATTTATACTCGTGACCAATATAGAATATGAAATAAAGGAATAAAGAATGTATATGATAATTATTTGTATGCCCTCAGAGAGCTTCACTTTCTCCCTTTTCCAGTGCCTTTACCAATCCCAGCTTTATTTCAAGCAGGCTTCCCTAAAGTGCCATAAAGAGAGTGGCTTTTTGGAGCTGGATAGATAAAACACATAAATTACAAATGCTTCTGAGACTTCCCTACAGACATTCACCCAAGAAAAATGCAGTTTTGCCTGGGGAAGTAATTCGAATGGAGAGCTGGCCAGGTCAAGTTGAGAGATTCTTTCTGAGACTCTGATGACATCATCATATTAATATAGGGGACCTTGGAGAGATCCTGGCTTGAGTTTAAAGTCTGGGGGTCTTGTAAGGTTTTGGGGGAGAAGACAATGATGAAGTCATCAGACAAGCTCTCATTTCGAAATTTCAGCTGGAAGTCTGTTTTTAAAAATCCAGTTTATTTCTCAAGGTTGAATCCTGCTGTGCATGATGTTAGATCCCTTAAAACACAACAGCAACAAAAAAAAATAAAAATCACTAGAGAAATTATCCAGCCTTATTAGAAGGACAGGACATACCCATAGTGTCAGCTTGGAGCAAATTAGTTGGCTACCCAAGATTTCAGAAACAGAGGGAAGGAAAACCTTTTCACAGCCCTGACTCTCTCTCCTTTCACCATCTGACTCCTTCTGCCCCTTTCCCATCTCAAAGAAAGAGGAGAGGTTTGCCTCTGTTGCTGAATGAGTTTCTAAATCTGTCTCTCTCTACACCACCAGCATGGTGTGTGCTGTGACCCTGCAGCTGGCGAGGCAGTTCCGATCTGGCAACAGCACATTTATGTCGTGCAGCATCCTGACAGAGGAGACTGATCCTAGCCTAGGGAGAAATGTAGGGTATAGGAACACACTTATATTTCCGTATGTCTGCTGACAGCAAGACTTTTTGTTTCATTCTTGTATGAAATCATCTCATTCATAAGCATGGAAATGAAATGCCAATATGTTTATAATTTTTAACTCTCTTCATGGTATTAGGCAATGTCTAGACACACCAAAAAACCCCATACAAACCCCCTCTTTTACAGTGGTTAGTTCTGGAAGTTCAGTAACAGCTTTAGCAAAATGTAAGAACTAATAGGTTTTTTGAGGGCAGCACTATTAAACTTCCACTAGTTGATGGCAAGTAAACTTGTGCTACTGCAGCTTCTAAAGACATTAATTTCTTAATCAATTTTATTGATTTTCACTCAGCAAGTTTAAATTTAGACACATAAATATATTTTTACAAATGCCATGTGTTTAGATCTGTAGAAGAGTCAAAAAAGTAGAGCAGCTGAGTGAAGAAATAACAAAAGATCTTCTAAATTGAGAGAAGATGAAGAGATGGGATGATAAAAAGGCATTTGAAATTTAATATTAGAGGGGAAATATATCTAAATCTATCTCTCTCTATATTTATATTTGTATATATGTGTTGATATAGATAGCTCACATATTAATAATGCACACATACCAGTGTTGGAAAAACAAAGCCTGAACTGCAAATCAGTCTCTGATAAATAACTATTCTCTATTGGTGTTACGAGCTTGAGAAACTTGGGATTCAATGATGTTGAATAAGGAAGCAAATCCAGTATATACTCAACGCATATTGGCTTAGATGTTGCTAATGTTTAAGTAGTGATGAGCCCACTGAAAAAAATCTCAATTTCCTGGTAACCCTTTGAGGAAACAGAAAGTCTTTAACGGAACAAGAGGATTAGTGAAATTAGTCAGGCTTGTTTTAATAGAAGGGCACTTCCATCTGCAACTGCAACATTTCTATCCATGCTACAGTGACTCAAGATCTCATTGTTTTACATTAAACCCAAGGTAGTGTAACAGGATTGCTTTTAAAAAAAAGGCAAATAAAGGAGGCCTTTTTGGCTTTTCCTTCTGCAAAATTCTGTATCTAATGAAGCGTCGGATATATGCACGAGTGAATGGTATGTCAGAGAACGAACAAGCGCTCCATCCAAAATTTAAAATGTTTGCTCTTTTTTTCCCAAAGCATCAAGATTTTTGAAAGAGTCTAGGATCAGGAGCTCCTTAAGGCCATCTGCCTTCCTATAGCAGAGCCCAGAGGCTGCTTTAGCACTACCCAGCCCTGGGCTCTGAGGAATCATGCATCATCTGGGAGATGAAAAACAGGCCCATGTACAATTTCATCTGTCCCAATATAAAGAATGAGAAATTGCCTGGCTGCCTAGAATATCTTCATAGAGAAAAGAACAGGGAGAACTTTTGTTTGTAGACCAGACCAAGGTAAATAAATACTCTGAAAGGACAGAGGATTTGTCTGACAGGAGTAGAAGACACCATATGACACTGAGGTTTAGACAAGACAGACTGCACAGGGTTCACTGGAAAATCACAATATACCCATAATTATTTACTTTCAAAAACACATTAAAAATAACAACATAATCAAGAAATAATAGAATAATGAAGCATGCATAACCTACACCTTGTTCAATACCACTTTTGCTTTTCATTTGCTGACATTTGCAAAGATTTAGGATAAAACTGGTGAAATGTAAAGTCATCTACAAGTGGTTTTGAAAGCACATTTGATTCACATACCATTGACAACTGGAAAGTTTCATAGAGAGAGAAGATCTCACAGACCAGGGATGGCATTGGTCATCATAATTTCTTCAAACTAAAGATGATTCTAAAACATTTACTTACGTTCATTGCTTTTTTCCCCAGAAATGGTCCCATTGAGCAATTATATTTCTTTAGCCTTTCATGAGCACAATGTTATACGTAGCCATGTATAATGCAGCACTGTTTGCCTAATCTCTCCCTGTCTGCTGCTGTTGCATTTTTATTGGAAAGCTTCCAAAAATCTTTGAGCGCAACAGGATCAAGGGAACACTTGAGCTTTGTTGGACTACTGGTGAGGAGGCATGCATGAATTGCATTCCCTGTATAAAAACATTTTAAATATGAAACTCAACAAAACAGAATTCACAATGATAGAACACAGTCACTCAGCTGAAATCTCAAAGGCTGCAAAATCTCAGGAGCGGTGAAGCTGCCAATGCCCCAAGTACAAAAGAAAGCACAGAGTGGTGTCAATGAGGAATTCTTGACTCACATTTTTCTGAAGAACACTAAGACCATAGGTAGAAATTGTGCACAGACATATCAAAGAAATAAAAGTCACTGTTTTAGGAAAATACTAATATTTAAAATTGATTACTTAGATGTATGGTATGGATCCTGATGGATCATTCAATCAAATGCTAGAGAACAAGATATTAAAATAAAGGTTGGGCTAGAATTATTGAATGTTGTAATAAATTTCATCAACGTCAAACTGTTATTAAAAATAATAGATGATGGGTTGTTAATCACTTAATGAAGTGCTCAACCACTCTAAAAATATCCAAATTTACCATTCCATGGACAGTCACCACAGTTGTTAGACATCCTTGACAAAGAAGATTCTTCTGCTCTAATTCAGTTGTCTAGAAGGTAAGCATTTATTCCAGTCTTGCTTAGGATCAGAGATCTCTCAGTACACTGAAGCAGGCTTCCTGAGAAGGCTGACAGGTATCTAAGATAATCTGTATAAATAATTATCTGGAGCTACTTGTGGAGATGATATGGTTAATTTAGCCAGGACAGTTAAGTTAAATATGTCCAGAATAAAGGAATGAATGAAACCCAGCTGAATATTTGACCTCTCTGTCTCTACTGAGTCACTGAATGCAGGGTGTCCTCATCTTTCATCAGAGTGCAATAAATAGGGTACTTCAGAGGCCAGTGCTGCAGGTTTGCCATTATCTATTGAAATCTACTAACTCACAGAATCAGTTCCTGCTTTCTCATATAATCACAATTCAAATATAAATACAGGATTGATTCCTCACCAGGGGTATCATTTCCTAATACAATGAGGCAAGAAAACAAGCCCATCATCTCCTTGAGATCTTAGAAAAGGAAGAAAAGAGCTATAGAGTTTTGTACATTTCACTTTGAAACAACAATGGAAAAAAGTTGGAAATCTGTCCAAAAGACCAATATAGTAGTCTAGACAGGAAATATTTAGGGTATGAACCACTATTTTGGCCCTTGATAAAGTAAAAAATCTGAATTGTTGCTTTACTAAGCTTATTTCATGGGAATGATTTGGCAACTGTACCCGAAAGAGTAGCAACATTTAGACTAGTGTGAAATTGCAGATTCTTAAAGATGAAACATGAATTAGGTGTGAAGAAATGAGTTTGAGAAACTGTCTTTGACGTTGCTGGAGCCAGGATTTCCCCTGTGAGTGGAAGCAATACCACATTCTAACAGAAGCATTATACATCTGCTTACACTCATTTTACGCAGGTGTGAACTGATTAGAGTTGGATTCATAAGCATTTTCTAGGGAAAAAATGTACACTCAGCATTGCAGAATTGCTTTGTAAATTTGTATTCATCTTGTTAAGAAATAAATTGTAGTTTCAATACTCTAAAATAAATCCCTTTGAAACAGTTTTATAGCTGAGTTTGTTAAAAGTTTGAGATGCTTTTAAAAGCTAGAAGTTGAAACAAAACATTTGTTCTTCACAAAACAGAATGTCTTAACATATTTTAAATTAATCTTTCAGTCTTTTGTTTTGTTAGAAATCTCAAACTCCCTGGTTCTTTTCCAGAAGAAGTTTATACAGTTTGAAATTGACTATGAACCCCCTAAACAGTTTTCTTTTCTTTTTCCAAGAGTTATACCAGATATAAATGATCAGAAATATCTGGTTTATAATAGAGATCTAAAATTTCCTTATCTTTTTTCTTTATTTTTGTTTTATGAACTAAATGAAATTGCAGCTAGAAATATATAGATACTTTTTTTCTAATGTGGAAGTGGAACAGAATGTACAGAAAGTACCAAAAAGAAACTTTTGAAATTATTTTAACTTAATACTGTGAGCACTATTATACATTACTTATTTAGCATTTAATGTATCCTACTTAATAGGACCAGAATACATTTTCTGAGGAAAGGTCACAGTGAAAGCAGTTTTTAATAGAGGTTTTGTAGTTGAAGATTAATTGGATACTGGCCAGAAAGTTGTAAGAAAACACTCCCGTGCGTGTGCATACATCTGTGCAAATAACAGCCTTGCAACAGCTACTGAAAGACCTTGCTTGACGAAAGGCCCAGAAAGTGGGTCTGGCTTTCAAGGTGGCAGATGTGTAACTGTGGCTCAGCTGAGCTGTCCCTCAGCTGAGCCCTCCCCAGCACAGGATGTCCCTCGGTGGCTGCTGAGACAGCGACCCCAGTCACACCAGATAGAACAGGAGGACTCTCAGCCTCTCCCACATTTAAGCCCAATACTTGCTACTAATAGTAGAGTATTTCTCTTAAAACCATGGCAAATAATAGCAGTTCCATATTCATTGATACTTGATCTCTGCAGTAAAAGCAGCAGAAATTTGATCTCGGTGTGGTGTGAGCGTGTGATAGAGTTTCAGTTGTGGCATGTGAGCTGTGCCAGAGCCCACCATATGGTGCTGGGGCTGCTTTGTGTAGCTGCAGGAGAACAGATGATACTTGATCTGATCCTGAGCCTGCCAGGACAAAATTACCCTATCAAAATATTTTGAACAAATTTGAAGCAGCAGTATGAACTTGCACCAGTTCTGAACTTGGTGGTGTGTGGCTTCAGCTCTTTCAGTTGGTTACTGGAAGCTGTAAAACTGTCTTAATATTCTTTGAGGGGCTATTTAATTCTTTAGAAAAGTAGACTCTCTGATGCTGAGTTTCATGTGTAAAAACACAGAATATTATGTTTTCATTGTAGAACTAGAAAAGGAGAGAATACTCTTGATCTAGCTAAGCTACATTTTCATACAAGAAAAAATCAAATGAGGACTTTCCACTAGGTATAGATCCAAAGTGAGAAATTCAGATTTGAAACCTAGACCTCATTTCTTAAATGACAAATCTTTCAGAACTGTATCAGATCTCCCAGAGATTAGGGAGGGATTTAGATTTGTTCTTGGCTCTATCTCCTCATAGAGAGTTTAGGGGAAAGAACCAAATTAGTATTTTCTTCTTTGCCTGCTGTTTCTTCTGTTTGCTTTCATGCTTCAGTAAAGACCACAGAATGAGAATGTGGAAGCATGGAATTATACCTGCAACCCATTGATACAATCTCCTCACCTGGGGTTTCCAGACCTAAGAGAAATTCTGATTTCTTTTGTATGACACCTCAAACCCCATAAACTTTTGTTTAATTTAAAAACATTTCAATCAATGCTCAAAGGACAATGGGAAATCATGTTGGATTTCAGATCTGGCATTCCTGAGAAACTCAGGGACAGATCACACCCAGGTAGAACAGGTAATTAGGGTAGGTGAAATATCTTCATAACACATCTCTTTTAACAACAGCCCAAGTCATTAAGGGGATTTATTATTTTCTAAACATACCTACTAATTTCCTTCACTCCATTCTTTTGGTGTTTGACTGTTTTATAAGAAAGCCCTTTTTAAGAGATGGAAACGTCCACATAATCAGTTTCTGAAGGGGACATAGCTGCCAAGCCCAGCTTCTATTAGCTGCTCTTCATTTGTTTCCACTTTTTCCTCTTCTCCATCTTGTTTATTTAAATACTTTAATGAGTTTGATTTTAGGATCTACATATTTCCATGCATGGCAGCAAGACAGAATTACTTCTCAGGTCATGCACTAAAGAGTCCGGACCACTGAGTATGGTGGTTAATGCCTCTGAAATCTAATCCCACTTTTGTTCTGTCAAGTCTTGCATGGCTGACATCAACTCAGCAGTGACGAAAGGTCAACGTGGAAGTCAAAGATTTAAAAATTCTAAGTCTCATTTGTCTGGAAGCCATGGAAGCCTTATTTCTTTCCCAATATTTAAAAATGTGAAGGCCCATTCAAGAAAGCTGCTTTAGAAAAGGTCCACATTCATTCCCCTGTAAAAATATAATTCTGGATTAAAACTGAAATAAATTAAAAGGGCTCATGAGATAAATTAAAACTGACAGCCAGAATTTTTATCACTGTGGGCAGAGACACTGCCTTCTAAGATAATATTCAATGGAATTAGGATAGTGCTCAGTTGTCTACCCATGGTTTGAGGTAAAGTACTTGGCTCTGGGTAATGTACATGTTGTACAGCTCTACTGGTGGTCTCTGTGCTTATTTTGCCCTAGAGAAATAAACTTGCTATATCTTGCCTGTCCTGAACCACACTGACAGGAAATTATAGCACTCTCAGTTGTTGGATCCATTTTGTCAGTGTGTGTGTTTGAGGTGGAGTGGAGGCTCTTCTTATTCCCATCTTTTTTGCCCGTTTGCTTGAGGAAAAATTTAAAAGTCAGAAAAATCTGAAAAAGAATATCCTGGGACAGCTATGTACAAGAAATAGATGGAAGAGACCCATGAATATGCACATAATTCACCTCCCCATAAAACTTAGGGCAATATTAGCTGTTTCAGGAACAAACCTGAAACTAGGCAACGTCCTACTTTGCACCAGCAGCTACTCAGGGAATTTTGATAGGGTTTGGACTTCGTTCTTTAATCATGATGATTTGTAAAAGCTCCGTGGAGATCCACAGAACTGAGGAGATAGAAGAACAGATGCACGTGTTCCTTCTGCTGATCACCCTGGAAGCTGTGTACATACCCGAGGACAGACACTGCACAGTGGTTATTCCACAGTGATTATAATAATAATATTATTATTATATGGTGTAAGGTCTTTCAAAACAGGTTTATTTTCTCTGTAGTATATGGAAGTTGGCTTTAATTCCCAAGATCTCGTACAAAAGGCTTTTTATGTGCACTCATGCTTTTGGCAGAACAATATACTTCTAACTAACTGGAAATAAACAAATAGATAAAATAAATGGCCTTGTATTTTACTGTTACCCACAGAATACTCAGACAAAATATATCCTTTCCCGTTTTTTTTTTTGACTTCTATTTCTTTGACACTATATTTTGAACCATGATGAAGACAAATAGTAGAATTTTGCAAAGTGAAACAGCTGCACTAGAATCAGAATAATGCCATGGTGCATTTCATTTGATCAGAAATCAGTCATTTGTTCAGAAAAAAATTAATGTTTTTCCCTCCTCTTGTGGATGTTTAATTTGGAAATTATTTAATTTAATTATTATAAATGATCCTGTTAAATAAAGAAAATCACCATGGTCCAAACAAATCATGATGGTATTACAGCTTCTTAATTAGAACAAATCACTGGTCTCAATTAAAAATGAATGTGGGTAACAAGAATCAAACAAGCTTTTATTCCTCACTCATCTTTACATTTAGGAACACATCTGGTCTGGTTTAAGTGCACTTTCAGTGGTAAAAAGGGTAGGATCTTGTCACTAAGGTCTTCAAGTTCCCAGCCTGTCTTTTGCTATGAGGTTCTGAGCAAGCTGTGATCCTGTAATGAATTTCACGGGAGAAGGGTCCTACAGAGATGCTACTAAAGGAATAATCAGGGGGCAGCTCTGCACAGGGTGGGCACCAGGATATTGCCAGAACAAGGACAGGCTGTGTCCACTACACTACTGTGCAATGAGGAGATCCTGCAGCTCCTGCCCCCTGTGCAGGGTCAGGAGTTGGACTCCGTGATCCTGATGAGTCCCTTCCAACTCAGCAGATTCTATGATTCTGCCATTATTCTATGATTCTCTTCCATAGCTTGCTATATTGGGCCTCAGGTGCTACAAGACCATGTACAAAGCAATTTGCTATCAACTGGTTTGGTGCAGAAGAGACTTAGGGATTTCCAGGAGCACACCTGAAGAAGAAATGATTTTAAATTTTTTTTTAATAGAGGACTGAGACATAAGACTAGAAGGAAAATTAAAGCCTCAGAAAGACTCTTTTAACAGATAAGCATTTAAGGTGGTCAAGAGATGAAACCTAATTGTATTAATAGGGATTTGAAGGTGTCTGATGTGTGTGGACAATGAAGTGTTTTCCTGAAAGAGTAAGACAAATCTGCAGCGAAGAAAACATGTGAAAACATGACATGGTGTGAAGTGTGTTTTCTAAGGAGAATAAAACAATTATGCTATAACAAAATACATTTATACCGCCTATAAAAAAGAAAGTATGTCAAAAACTGAGGTAAAAGAGGCAGAGGTGTTCTACCTGAGAATGAATAGCAACACACAGTGAGAGTACATTTTCAGGAGGAAGAAAAAGTAGAAACAACAAGAGTAAACCAAAGTCAGGTAGTGAAAGCTGACTAAATTTAAAATAAAAACAAAATAAATCCAAACCAAACCTGCCATTTTTTTGGATGGGAAACTATCTGACAAAAGGCTTGTGTGTAGGAATAGCAAGGCTTCAAAGTTTGAGGATAGAGAGATAAATATGTTCTTACATAGTTAGAGAGACAAGTAGGCAGATGGAAGGCCTCTGTTCTTTTATTTTCAATCACTATCAATACTGCTTCAATGGAGAGCTTCTGGAGTCACTTTTTTCATGGGAAACTATATGCATGTGAAATGGAACAGATTAATTTAGATAAAAAGACATGCAAGATGTTTATTTAACTAAAATAGATGAAATGTGTCATTTAATTCCTTCTGCTAGTACTGAAACATATGGACTTTCCTGAATAAAACTTCACAAAAACCTTCCCTTGGGGTAATCTCGGTCAGCTATAGGTCCTCATATAAATACACAAATGTTTACCACAAATCATTTCCCTTAAATATTTCAAACTAAATGATTCTTCCACTAGAAACACCCATTCATCTATTCCCAGTTTGCTCCTAAACTTCAGTAGTGAAGACTTTATGGATGAAAGCAAGACTTGATTAGTTAAATAGGAAAAAGGTACTATATCTATATCATATTCTGGTAACTAGAAAAAATATTCTATATTATATAAACAACAGTCAGGAAATATGCAGGACCACACA
The DNA here is from genome assembly GCA_013397175.1 of Platysteira castanea. NCBI lineage: Eukaryota > Metazoa > Chordata > Aves > Passeriformes > Platysteira > Platysteira castanea. The sequence goes on from VYXC01009030.1 coordinate 723,190, forward strand.
CGTGAATAAATTAACAGAGTAATCCTTAATACTCTACATGATATACTGTTGTTCCAGGCCACACAGCTTGATCACTTGACCTCTATACATGGCTCTGATCATCCAAAATAGCCAGAACTGACTACCTAGAGACAGTGCAACTAAGGAGGGAGGGTGAAAACAAAGTTATGTAAGGAATGCTGGTCCCGAAGTGTTAGTTACATCACACATTTGGGGTTTGCATGTGCTCTTGCAGCCAAACTTAAATTGAGAGTCAAAGCTGTAGGCTCTCTCCACTTGACCATGAAGATTGCATTGTGTCTTTCAGTGTTTCATTACTTTTCACAAACAGGTGAAAATTGGGAAGCCATCAGATACTGAGAAAAAAAAATCCAAATGCAAAATGAGAACTTACAAAAATTAAGGCAGGGTCTTATATTTTCCTGTATATGAAATTCTTGTGGAAAATAGGTTTTAAAAACCGTACTGTAACTAGCAAAAGTGCTATGTATCTACTGCATCTATAATTGTTACATTGATTCTCAAAGTTTAGCTTTCCCTGAGGATAAGGAGGTTTTTAGGAAGCTTTGACAAGTACAGGACATTCAGTGGACCTCATTTGACTTAGCAAACATTATGCATATATTTATAGCTCTATTTACATTTCATTGCAGAGCTCTATGGTGTCTATAAATTCCATATGCTCAGTGACAAAGCAAAAAACTGTATGCACAACCTTCTTTATCTAGACAATTTCTATCTGTACTTTTTAGGCAACTGAGGATAATATAGATCAGATTTTATGACAAAAAGGTTTTTTTCTTCTAGGCTGACATACACTGGAGGTTAGAATTTGATCCAGAACTGGAAATCATAAGCTCTGTTAAAATCTTTAATTAATTATTTTCTTACTGGAATGACTGGGTCTTATTTTAAACTATTTCCTTTCTGATATATTCTAGCAAAAAAAGAAAAAAAAATATAGACTCAGTCTCTGCCTCGAATAGGTTCATTTACCTTAAACACTCAGTGGGGTCATGGTTGAGGAAGGAACCAATTATATTCTGTGCTTTGCTTCTCATGATAGAGGCTGGGAAGGCCACACTCTGACCTCTTATTAAATTCTCAGTTAAAAATGAGTGAGCTTTTGGCCAGAGCTTTCAGGTCCAAGGTCCTTGTAACATGAAAGGAAGCTGAGTAGGCAGTAGTACTTGGACAACGTAATGTGTGCAGACAAGCCCCCTCCACCTCCCCAAAGTCAGGCTCTGGAAACCTTTTGTAGCAGCTGATCTTAATCTGAAACACTCTCATATTCAGTGGCATTTTATGGGAATGAAATACTCAGAGACACTGAGCCCTACATTCACCTTTACAGCCTCTGCATGCACTGAGATTACCCCAGCAAACACCTGAAAAACAGGCAGAAAACTGTAGGATAGGCATGCCTGAAGGCAGCACGTCACACTCGCTGGAGATGTTAGACGAGGCTGCACTAAATAAGGAGAGATGGCAGAAAAGTCCATGCACTGGCCTGGAAACTGCAGGAGTTTCTTTGCCCTTTGTCTACCCTCCACGCTGTTCTTTTTCATGGTAAGTAATGATACCTGCTTTAACAAATGCCACAGTCAATTGCCAAAACGTCAAGCAAATCGATAGATTGTAACTCTTGGTATCTTGCACAGACGGGGTCTCAACCATTTGCAATACATCGGTTGAATTATGTCACAGATAATAATCAGCTGTTAACCACTCATAAACAACATATGAAAATAATATAAAGCATGAAGGATTTTTAATAATAATATAATCTAAAACAGAACAAGATCAAAATGCAATTGTAGAGATATGTTGTTTTTCCCATTTAGGGTAAGGATACAGATGTATTTCTGAAGCTTTCAGAATGCCAACCACCCTAAAACAAACCACCACCAGCAGCAAACTAAGCACCACTGGTTTAGAGGGTTGCTTTGATCCCATCAGTCTCTGTTATTTTTCTGTCTTAAGACTATCCTTCATCCTGAGATGCGTTTGAAGTAATTGGTTGAGGCTTATTGATCTCTTGATATAAATACTTTGACTTAGACACTACTGATCCAAGCATATCAGTTGTCAGACCCACTTAGATAAAACTCACACATTGTCCTAAACTGCGTGTTGAGTCCAGGCTTTGCTTTGGAGCAATGCTTTGGAGTCAGTGTTGCCACGTACGTGGTGAACCACAAAGCTGAGCTGTGTTACTCTCACTTTCTTTTCAGTGTGTGGTTACATAGTGCAGGACACATCGGGGTGGGTCTGTGTGAGGAAGACTGGCAACGTGGAAAGAATGAAAAAGACATCTTTACTTGTGGTTTAGGATGCATTCAAAACTGTTCCTAGGCATAACAGATTCTAATCCGAAGAAGTAGAGCTACTATCAAGTGAAAAAGAAAGCGCATTTAAGAAGCAGTTAGAATCCTTAAACCCAGTGCATTCCACTCCCTGCCCCCAGTCATTTAGGTGGAGTTATGGGGACTTTTGGCCTTAGCCTAAGGGGTGAGGTTCTCAGAGTAGTGGTACAGCACAGAGTCCCTGCTGCCTTTGCAGCCTGGAGCTCAGATTTCCTGTGAGGGAGCAGTCAAGTCTCATCCACTGACAGGTCCAGCATTTTCTCAGAACTCCTAGAGGTACAGCACTCCTTCATGGCAAAGATAATCACTTTTCTGTCACTTGTGAACCCAAGGGTTAAATATGTTCATGGTCTAACATGCTTCCAGTCATGTGGATAGAATCACAGTGCTGTTGAGGTTGGAAAAGACCTATAAGATCACCAAGTCCAACCCTTAACCCAGCACTGACAAATCCACCACTACACCATGTCTCTAAGCACCACATCTGCAAGGTTTTTGAACACTTTAGGAAGGGTGAATCCACTGCTTCCCTGAGCAGCCTGTTCCAATGCCTGACCCACCTTTCAGTGAAAAAAAATTTCCTGATACCCAATCTAAACCATCTTGGAGCAACTTGAGGCCTTTTCCTCTTTTCTCATGATGAGATATATGAGATCAGGAAGTAAAATGGGGATGCAGCTCCCTCCAGCAAAGGCTGTGCCAAAGTCAGGCTCTGTATTCAATTCCTGTGTGTGTATGGCTCCCAGCTGTATCCATCAAGAGTCAAATCACAAGTGTTGCCCAAAATATAGCCTTTTGACTAGGAAAGTAGACAACTGTGAAAGATACATGTTGTGCCTGAACTGCTCCCAAAGGTCAGAATTGCATCGGTCCTCTGGTGGCTGCACAGAATAGGGGGGCATAGCTTAGGGGTGATGCCAGCTTGTCCCAGGACCACATGCTCCCCAGCATCACTGGCAGCACTGCAGGGGAAGCTGTGCAGTTTGAAACAGCAGCCCCTGAAGGCATGCCCAGAGGCTGACAGCAGCTATTTGGAAGCACAGCTCTTGGGGAGAACCCACAGTTTTAGAGCTGAAGTGTGGAGGGACAAATGTTCCCTTGAAGAAAAATCTCATTCTGGTTCTGGAAAGCTGTGAATTCTCTAGGGAAGTTACAACTGTTTTGAGGAAACAGGCAGAAGAAAAAATAATGACACTGACGATAAAAATTATGGAGTAAGAAAATAACAGATTATCAGTAGTGAAGAAATCCTTATGAAAGGTCATTTATTAGAGAGAGAGGAAAGGATTGAGATCAGAATCATGATCTTAACAAGATCCAGCCCAGGGTGGTACTTCTTAATGGAAAACTTCTGACAGATCACAAGGGGAAACAGCCTGAAAACTCAGCTTTCCAAAGGCCCTCATGTGATTTTGATTTGGGAGTATGAAAAGTGCTGAACCCAAATGGCAGGACATCTGCTCACTAAAGTCTATAAAAATGTTTTCCATCTCCACTCATTTCCCAGTTGCAATGAATTTCTTCATAGTATATAACATTTCTGCAAATTGCTTCACCTCTATTCTCATATATTCAAGTTAATGTAAAGTCTTAGAAAAAAGTTTCTTTTACTACTAGTGTTAATTATTTACTAGATAATTGCAGCTTTTCCACCACCTGGTATCCAGGTTAGCAGTGTTGTGAAGCAATGTCTACTGTTAACTTACACACAACATACTTCACATTTCTGAGATAAAATTTCATAGTTCCTAAAGAACATACAGCATAAAAATATCTGCTGACTGGTGACCAGGCAGTTAAATTTTCATTCTGTATTGCAGATCCAAAAGTGATGAAATGAAGTAGGCTTTCACATTAATTTCAGCATTCAGTTTGTGCCTGAGCCCAGTCATATGCATCTGCATTCGTTATATGCTGATGTTTTTGATGCTGTAGATGAAATATGCATATGCCAAAATTTGTAACAAAATTGTGAAGCGTGCTGCCTGTATGTCCTAGCAGTATCTGTACTAGATATATCTTTTATCAGCAACTTTCTGATGGGCTCAACAGTTTCTGTTTCATGGCATGGTTGTAGTTGTGACTTTAATGAAAGGAGCACAGCATTAATCTTCACCTTTAGTATCTTCTGATGAGCTTAACACTGAATAATTGCAGCAGTTCTGTTCATATTCCTGTTCATGTTCCTGTTCCCAACAGCCTTGGGAAGATCTGAGACTTCTACCAACAGGTGGTTTTGCTCTGCAGACCCCTGGAACTTGCACAGACCCTCTCTTCTGACCTTGTCCTGTCCTTCCCTCCCACTACACCCCCTGCTTCAGTTACTTTGGGACCGGATACCTACAGAAATTACAATTAACAAAGGTGTCATTTAACAAGAGGAGCAACCAGTGTGTGTCTGTGAAGTCAACAGATGGCACTTATTTGATTATTTGCACTGGTGTAAATCAGTGATATGCCACTGGGTGAGTGGAGAAAGTGGGGATATAGGAAGCAGCAGCAGAGTCCAACTCAGTGTATCTGTGGCTGTGTTTGTTTAACAGCCACCAACTGCTGGGACCGTAAATTTTCTGAGACAATCTAATTAAGGCCAAGGCTGAATAAAGTCCATGAAAAAATAAAACAATACAAAAACCCCCAACACTGCCTTTCAACCCTCCCCCACCTCCCTCAAACAGGGCGAGGGGAAAAGGAATGGAAAAGAACTGAGTGCCACAATTTATTCTGAACAATATCTTTCCAGAAGAGCAAAAGCAGCTTTTGCAGCAGACATTATGATTTCCTTGGAAAAACTGCAAGAGTATGTCTGCCTTGTAGTCAGATACACATAACACCTTGATAGGAAGGAATACACCCAGGATTTGCTTCGTGCCTCAGGGAATTACTGTAAAATAAATGAAAAATGGCAGTTTTGACACAGAGTGCTTGCAAACACCCATCAGAAGTTGCACAGTAGCAATGATGGGATGGTGTAGCTCAGTCAAATTTTTTGTGCAGTTTCAGGTCATGGTTTTTATATGTTGTCAACTTACTTTCCCTAAGTATAACATTATATTTTTGCTGCCTAAAAATTCCAAACAGAAAATTAAAGAAAACCCAAGGCTGTGTTTATCAGATTTCTTGCATCAACCACAGTCAAAGTGTTTGGCCTAATTTATTCTAAACCATAAATATAAAAGAAAGCATCTGTTTACCAGCTGGCTTTGTAGCTGCCCAAACTAATCAGAATGACCTCAGCTGGAACAGGCTGACCTCCATCAAATTGAAGAATCGATTTCTCCCGTGCATATATATTCTGCAGTGGTTTTGAACTACAGCCTAGAAACCTATCTTCTGCCTTCTGCACCATATTAGTTCCATACATTATTTAGGAATGTTGCTACTTTTCTTACTTTCTAAACCTACATTTTTAGGCATAAAATAAACCTCCAATTTTCTTATTAGGAAAGTCATGTCCCTATAATATGTTCTTCTGTGTAGGGGAAAAAATTGCATCTAACTTTACCCTTCAGTTACTATTGCCACAGTATAGAGATCTTTTAAATATAGTAATAAACTTTATACTAGTGGCAAGGTAGAGAGAAGCTTTCACAGCATCTGCCTTGGGATTTATAACAGTTGTGTTTTGTTCTGTCAAACTGTTCTTTGAGTAGGAAGAGAGGTTCACATTCCAGGTGTGTGTTATTTCCTCCTTGACAGAGAAAAGAATGGAAATTAAAATAGGACAATGTTCACCTTTGTGCTAACATATAAATCCTTACTTACTTATGCAGTGATAATAAACGGGAAAGCAGTGACTAGTAAATTTAGAGTTTTAAATATGTCTAAGACTCTAACATCAGCTCCTATTCAGGTATCTTCTGCATGGTGGCTGCTTCTAGATGCTGATCCAATTATTCAGAGTTTTGAAAACTTTTATTCTTAAAGACAAGTTAGCACAGGGTCCTTTATCCTGAAAATACTCTCCAAATATATTATTAGGTTCTGGGGGCTGATCCAGTTATGAGTAACTTCATACCTCCCTTCTCTCTCACCACTGAACATGTGATTGAATGTTTTGCAATGGTGAATGACCTCAAAAGTTGCAGAGTAACAATTTCCATCCATACATGTGAAGCATACATGAAGTTAGAAAATTTCAGATTTGCCTTCCACTTCCTCTAAACACTTGTCTCAGAGGAAAAAAATTGCAAAACTGGTTGCAAAAAAAAAAGCTTCATTAGAATATTTTCAACCCAGTTTAGACAGGCAATTCTTATAAAAAGTGTAAAAGAGAGATGTCCAGAGTATGCTTGTTTCAGTAACCACCATCATGTGCTTACGTTGCTGCAATAAGTAAGGCTGGCATATGCAAACCACTTGGGTTTGGTTTGAGGTGTTTTTTCTGATTTGGTGTGGTGTTTTATTTTATTTTTATTTTGAGTTTTGCAGTTTTGGTGGTTTTTTCACGGAAGAGTTAAAAGAAAGAGGAGAGGGAAAGTACAAAGGAAGAAAGATGAGAGAATGAAAAGAAAAGAAAGGGGAGGGAGGGAAGGAGAGAGAAAAATAAGGAGAGAGAGGGAAAGCAAAATGTCTTTCAAGGAATATGTCTTGTTTCAAGCAATGCCTACTTTTATTAACTGGAAACACACTACAGCAGTTAAAAGGATCCTGCAATAGGAGATTTTAAAAAGATAAGCAACTCAAAATGCTGAAAATGAAAACCAGAAGAAAGTTCAGTATAAAAACCTTTGTTGGCTTTAGCTGGACATGAAGTGATCTCTCACATTTGTTCTTTCAGCTAATCCTGACTCCCCAAAGATTCAGGAGGCTTTGCTGGATAGAGGTTCAGCCACTCAGTGACTTCATGCTGAATCCTGCAGTATGTAGTCATGGTTAGAAAATCCACACTAGTGGAAATTGCTTCTAAACAAGGGCAACTCCTTTTTTATTTATTGTTTGAATCTAATCATATGGTTTCCTGCCTTGCACATCTGGTCTTAGATAGATCTGGAAATGTTAGCTTTTTACATTGTTAACCCCACCCTGTAGTGCTGTAAGGACTTGATCCAAATCCCAGGCAGCCTCTTTTCTTCTGACTAAAGTGGAACTGGATCAGTCCCCCACTGAAGTGCTGCCTCCAGTGAATTGGAGGTTAAGAAGAAAAGATTTGAGGAAAAAATCTGTGCTTTCTTGGGCTGGTAGGAAACCAGGCACTCTTAATTGAAGAACTAGCATTATTTTCGTGTCACAGAAATCTTCATTTGTCCCTTGGTGTTCATTAACTTATCTCTGTCTACTGAGGCTCTCGGTTTGTGCTAAAATATGATTAACTAAGGATATAAACAACAGACTGGATGCTTTTATTATGTGTCATTCTATGTTTGACCTGTTTGTCTCATACACAGATTTATCTTATCAATGTATTCCCCTTTAAAAGACTCCCAAACCCCATCATAGTTAAGTAAAGTGAGTTTAGGGAAGGCAAAAAAACCAAGAATCATGTTTTCTGGTGATCCCAGATGTATAACATGACCATAAAAATACATTATTAATTCAGTATACATTTAGATTGAAAGCCTAAGTCAGTTATGTTCACGAGGAAGAAGAGTGAGAATTGGTGGGAGTGACACAGTTTCTATATGTGCTCCTATCATGACATCACTTTTTACAAGTAAGAGTAATCTGCTTTTAGGAACAAGCAGATCAGTATGAGCAGCATCCCACTGGATAAGGACTCGAGTTGGGTTGGTTTCTGGGTAGCTTCTGTTCCCAGGGAAAGTATTCAAGGTTGAGGAAAGGAACAGGGAGAGAAAGTGCTACATCCCTCTGGAATTTTTCCCATGAAAGAATAGATGCATGCAATGTGCGTGAATGAATGAATATCAGCATAGAGTTAAAGCCAACAAGCATGAGGTTAACACTGTTCCCAAGTCACCTGAATACAAAGAAAAATAAAAAAGAAAAAAAGAAAAGAAAAAAAAAAGTCTAATTTTCTTGTGCAATAATTTGATCCTGTTTTAAAGTAAAATTCTATATGTTTATATTACAGAGACCACATATGTCCCATTTGTAAACCATTCAGCATGGCAGTATCTGGTACCATGGAACAAAAATTATTTTTGTGTTTACCTGGGCTGGGGTTCAAAAAACCACAAACTTTGGCTTTGAAGCTCTTTCTATCAGATCCAAAACTCTGTGGCCACATGCCACAAAGAACTGATCCAGTATAAACCCATTCTGCTGGTTCAGATTTGTTCAAAACATTTTGAAGGATTAACCAGGGAGCTGTGTGCTGGACCAGAGAGCATCTGTTCTTGTACAGGCAGCAAAAATCTGCCATAAAAGTACAAAATGCCAGCTATTGTAGTTCTAGCTGGTTTGGTTTGCACATGTTCTGAGTTACATTTGTGTGTGGAGTGCACTGGAATTGCCCCACAGTGCAACCAGGGATTGTGGGATTGCAATAGTGAGCAGGCTGTTCATTATCATGGCACAACTATCTTTGAACAGTTTTCTCCACCACCACCAGAAATTACTTCCTTTTTTCACTTGCCCAGTAAACATTCCATGCTGACAAAGTGTATCAGAAGTGGGACAGTCTGTTCACAAAGACCTTTGACCAAAGAGATACAGTGAGGCAAATAACAGTGACTTCTGAGATATGTGACTTTATAAATTTGCTTATTTTCAGCTTTAAGACTGTCTATGACCTGACCTCAATAACAGAACTCCACATATTTTAAATAATTAATGTACTTTTTTATCCTAGTCCATATTATAAAAAAAATTAGTTCACATCATTTGCTACATATTCATTCACCCTCCTGTTGTATCTGGCTGGAACTAAGGGTTACTAATTTCTTCTACATAACGAAGATCAGAAATATGGGATATTTTCCAAAACTAGCTTAAATCATTGAACATCTTCCTACTGACGTCAGTGAGCCTATAGACTTTGGCAACTACTGAACAGAGCAGTGGACCCAACACCTTCCACACACAGACCTCAAACAGAAAGACTGTGAGCAAGTGCGAGCTCAGGGACCTGTGTCTGTGAGGGCGAAATGAGTTTAGTTGCATGGCATTTGTTTGTTTTCCTGATTTTTTTTTTTTTTTTTTTAATCAGCTTTGAACTCCTTCTTGGGTGCCAAGAAAGAACATTCAGCTGTTTTTATAACAGCACTCAAGACTTCACAGAAACTACTGACTCACATTTATACCAGTAAAATATTTTTAAACATTGCACCAGGGCCTAAGCAGGAAAAATGTGTTGAATTTCTGGTGATTCAACCAAGGATTTCATAGCTACACATCATTAACACTATAAAATGATCTGTTTCATTTATTTTTTCATTTCTATTTCTCTCAGATCTCCTTTGTCAGATCTCCAGAGATTTTTCTTTCTATTCCCTGTACTATTAAAGCTGGAAAAGAATAATTTCATAATAATTACTTATTCACCTGAATGCAAGTTTTACCTCTTAGAAAAGTGAAAAAGCTTAAGTGAGCTTTTTTTTTTTGCTCATTATTATCTCTGTCTATTCTATGGCAAATTTTTTCACAGGTATTTCAAAAGCAAAGAATAAAAATTCCTGTGTTAAAAAGATGACTGCTATGAAGGAAAACTAAGCAATTTGCAGGAAGATAATAATATTTTAAGAAATGTATAAAATAGACTCAAAAGTATATGGTTTGTTTAGGCCAACATTTTATTTCAGCTCTCAGGTCTTGATATCTTACTGGATTTCTTTTATTCTTACTATTCATACATACATTTATATCATGAAGTAATAATCTGTTACAGGGAAAGCAATCCAGAAATTATTATGGCAGCTCTCAAACAAGGACTGATATACACGAGACACTATTTCTAAAATAAGAAGAGTCATCATTTATTAATTCAGGAAGACCTCTGGTCTCATATGATGCTACTATTTTGGGACAAGCTGATACTGTTCTGGGACGCACAGTGTGGTGCCCTGTGCCTTCTGCCCTACTGACTCGATTTCTTGGGTGCCCATGGAACACACTACATGTGTCCATAGCAGAAATTACAAGTTATATTTGCAGGAAAACTGAGGTTCTTCCCAAAAGCCAGTTGTGGTACACAGACCCCCCCATATAAACAATTGCCCTTATTCTCTATCAAGATAATTCGTTTTCCATGTTATTTTTCATGCTTAGGTCACATGGATTCCTATTTCCTTGACTGTTTTCATATTCTGTTACAGTTTTCCCTCTACCATTTCCTTTGTGTTCTTCTACAAGGAAATTCTTGCAAACTGAATGATTCTGAGTGATTCCTGTAGGTTCACAGCTCTACTGGTGATGTCGCACCCTGTACGCTGTTGAATGCCTAAGACAATTTGTATAACATCACTGCCTTTGCAAAGCAAATTGTTTTACTATTGTAATGTTAGGTACTATTTTCTTTTCTCTGAATATTTGTTCATTTAAGCATTGATCTTAAGGCAGCAATTCCCTCTATGTGTGGAAGGTGCACTAAACAGGAGTTACAGGATAATCCTATAACAAATTCATCCAGTATGGGCAAATCTTATCAAGAGTTGTTTCCAAAAGCCTGAGATGTGACCAGTTTTACAGTTTGGGAACTGAGCACTTTCTTCTAAGGAACTATTGGAGCTCTTGCTTACCTAGTTGGAATTTGTCTGTCTCTCTTTCTCGTTTTAGGTAATAGAAATCGACTTAATAATATCTGATTATTGTTTCGTGCTGGCTTTGGAGGCTGAATCAATGCAAACCCCTTTCTTCCCACCTCAAGATGCTTTTTCCAGTTCTCATATCACACCCTTCCAGTTGATCCAACCAATGCAACTGCTTGTATGGCTGTGCTGCAAATTGGATTGCTCGAATGATCCAATTTACAAATAACTTTAGCCTGAATTGTATCAAACTTTTTTTGCTGATGAAGCCAGACTATTTTGAATACAGGTCTTTTGTGAGCAATAGCTTGACCTTTGTGCTTTCCACGTGAAGTCCAAAAAGTCTGAAGGACTTTTTTCTGCTTAAGGAAGTACATTAACAACTCACATTTTCAATACTCTGGACTTTAATTCCCTCAGATTCTTGGAAAGAAAAACAAAAACTTTGTAGAAGAATAATTTGTTTCACATTGCTCTCAATGACCATATCAGAGTCAGTAGAATCATGATAAATAAACATCTGTCCATAGCCCTCCTTGAAAGAGTTGTTCATTGTCTGCAAGCCCTTCATAAATCATAATCAGAAAAAGGCCCATTGGTGAGTAGATTGCAAACCAAATATGCAGGGTAGGATGCCTTTCAATATAAGCCAGAGTGAATGTGCCCTTTAGGGGACAAAGAGTGCTGAAGCTTCAATCACAGCACATGGTACAGTGGGGCTGGTAACCAGCACGGCTGAGACCTCACAGGCTGAGAAGGGAGACCACAGGCCTGCTCCCAGTACCTAGAACATCAGAAGCAGGATAATCACAGAGATGGTATGCTGTTGACCTGGTTTTTTAAAAGATTGAAGCTGAAAAATCAGTGCTAGAATTCTTTATGCCCTTCTACACTGGCTGACAAATGGTGAGCAATGGGTCCTGCTCACTGTGTTCCTCGATCTGCAATCTGCCGCCTGCATTCTGCCATATGACTGAACTTGTGCATGTTACACGCAGCACCTGCTGCTCTGTGCAGTACTTTGGGGAAAGCCAGGAAAACTGAATACACATTTTTTCCTCCTGACTTCAGATGAACTAAAAGCCTGTGACATACAAAACTTGATGTTGCTACAAGCTCTGCTTCTGAGTAACAACCTCTCCCTCTCTCAAGGGGGGATAAAAGTTTGAGTTCAAAACCAGGGCTCTAACTACCTCCTAATCCGATTTTTTATCACTGACCCATGCAAAAAATGATGCTTGTTTGCAGTATATCAAATTTGTCACATAAATGCACAGGCATTTTTTTTTCATAACAGCAATTACAAGTTACTCAACTCTTAGGTTAAGCTCTAGAAGTAGTGGCTGGAAATACTCCTTGTAAGAGCAAACATTTTGACAATCCTTAAGTATCTTGAAGATAATAATTATGTTAAATTTTTATTTTGTTTATACTAACAAAAACTGATAGTAACAGGAAATAGATATTGTAATAAATCATGCCTTTGTTATATAGACGAGAAAGAATATTATAGTTTTATTATCTGGCCTTTCAAAGACAAGACTAGTACTGTTTGCAATCAGAAATGTGTCTCATCCTATGATCCTATCATCCATGATTCTAATCATCCTTTGCAGTCAGATTAGAAAAGCTGGGATGTCCAAATCGTAAGGCCGCAAATCAGCATGGATAAGAGTTCTAGTGCAAAAAACCAGCTATGGTAATAAAGCCTAAGGAAAAAAAATCATACTCTTGAATTCACAAAGCATGTGTGGACTTTTATTTTTCTTCCTTTATCTTATACATACATAAAAACTAATTTTCATTAACAGTGGTTAAACCAACAATCATGAGGCTAAGCTGCAACGATCTCATGGATAAAGAGACAAAAGATTTCATTCCACTTCTCCCCCTTGCTGGCCCAAGTGTATGGCTGATCCTGCTGATTGCTGGAGCTCTGTATGTAGGGTTTTATATAAGTGCTCCTAAGTCTTGGAGTTACAGAGTTCCAAATGAGTGTATGAGCATGATGGGGGACAAAGACAGATTTAACCATCAAGTCTCTACAAGTTCAATGTAAGAACTGGACACGCAATAAATCCACTAATTTGGGAATTAGAAAATAAATAGATTTGCATTTTTTACAGAGATGAAGAGTAACTAATTTATAGCTATGAGAAATTATGAAAGCCCTGTTGTCCTTAAAAAGACATTGCATAATATGGGGCCGAAGGTTCATTTAATATACAGTGGAGACTTACAAAGGTGTAAGAAGAGCATTCATGTAACAGTGGTCCATTGCCACAGACTATGCCTTCATGTTTGGTTAACAAGGATACCATAGAATCACAGAATAAACTGAGTTGGAGGGGATCCACAAGATCATCAAGCCCAGCTTCAAGCCCTGCACAGCACCATCCCCAAGAATCCCACCCTGTGCCTGAGATCATTGTCCAAAGGCATCTGGAATTCTGTCAGACTGGTGCTGTGACCACTTCCCCAGGGAGACTGTTCCAGAGTTGTCTGGGCGAAGAACCTTTTTCTAATCTCCAACCTACACCTTGCCTGCTAACATTAAATTATAGAGCATATAGAAAGGTAGCTCTTATGGATTGAACCTCCATTAGCTTTCATAAGTTAAGCCACTGACCCAGCTGTGAGTTGAGTCCATCTATTCCATGAGAAGCTTTGCTATTAGTGAGGCCAGAGCGCGGCTGGCTCAGGGGCACGATAGGGGCCCTGTCTAGCTAACAGCAGCAGCCCATCCCTACCCCTCCTTTGGGACAGGAGCTGGAGGTCTTTCACTGCCAGAGTCTCAGTGAGGCTGTATCTACTGGGTATTTGCAGGTAGGCCACTTCTGCAGCAGGTAAGCTGCACTCAGCGTCACTGAAATGAGCTGCACCCCTTGGATCTGCACTGGTAACACTGTCCCCACTTGCAGCAGAACTAGTAACAAGCCTTGAGTTGGAATGAACAGCATGTTCCACCACATAAATTGCAATACTTGACACCAAGAGATTACAACAAAATGCATAAAAAAATGCAAGAAGGGGCACAACAAATGTTCAGGCATCACTGTGTAGCTCCTTGGGATAACAAATTCGGTGGCCAGGATGTCCTGCCTATCAGCTTCTCCCTCTCCTTCAATTCTGCACAGGATTTCTAATTGTGCTCCACTACATCTCTGTGTGCACCACAATCATCATTAAAAAGTCAGTATTTCTCAGCAATGCCACCCGAGAGTGTCTGATACATCATTTTCCTGTCTCTGAGAAGGACATAATTGCTGAATCGCTGCACTAAAGTTTTTTTATGGCAGCTACTATAATATCAGCTCTACCCCGATGTGGTTTAAAAGGCCTAGCAAAGACTGATATTTTATGTGTTTAGAATATTTCTAATTTACCAAGCTAATATTAAATTTAATTTATATGAAAGATAAATGAATTATTGCATCCAAGAGACTAATACAATCTCTTAATTTGTTTTCTAAATTACAGCATTTGCTCCAAAATAACTTTCAATGGAAACAGATGACATGAGATAAAAACGTGTGTCTATGCGTGCAGATATCCAGCACCATCCTTTGGAGTGCTGCTCCACACTGAACTGATGATGCAGATCCTGTGTGCCTTCCACAGAAATTCTTGTCTCCTACAGGATTCTGTGTACAGTTTTATGCCCAGGCAGTTTCACTTCGGAAAACACAGCTCTTCTAACACAGAGTTAATGATTTGGACTGAATTAGCACATCTAAAATGACATTTAAATTATGTCTTCTGAAAGACAGTGTCATCTGTTTCCACTAAAACTTATTTTGGAGCAAATGCTGGTAGGGAATTAAAGTACAAGCACTTTTAATGTATTTTAATCTATCTGTATTTTAATGTTAAATTTGGACTTCAAAATATTTAGGGAAACTAAGTCTGATTAGAAAGCTTTTTCTTTCTAGACCCTCCTGTCCTCATCTGGTTATACAGTCTACAGAATCAATAACCAACCTTTTTTCAAAAAGTTTTTTAATATATAGGCTGTTAGTTTGGTTTGTAAGAATCAGTTACTTTAAAAAGAACAGAAGCTGAAATCTGCAACACATTCTTTGTCCACCTCTGTGTAATAAGCAAGACTTAGCCTTTAATGTAGTGTAAACAACAGGAGAAGAAAAAAACCCCATTAAAGTTCTATGAAATCCACATAGAAAGCCCTACACGTGCATGAAAAGGCCTCACAAATTGATGCAGATGCCTCAGGACTGAATGATTAACTGCAGAATCACATTCAAAAATAAATTACAGGCAATAGATACAGGCCCAAAAAGGCCTGCTCCGCAGGGAAGTAATTTTCTCTGTTCATTGTCACTTTATATTACCCATCCATCATTTGGTCACCAGTTTCAGCTATTCACTTGCTGCCAAGTCTATTTTCAAGTTTCCACATTCCTTCTGTGTCATTGCATCTTCCCTTTCTCCTGGAACACTCTGGCGCTGCATCTGCTGGCTCTCCAGGCCCCAGGGTCAAATATAAAGTGTGTTTGGGGTCTTGAGGGAGCGTGTTGCTTTCTTGGGGCTTTTACAAGCCATATTTTTTGTCCTTTGTGCTTGAACAGGTGCTCCATTACTTCACCCAAGAAAAGCTGGTGTATCAAACAATAGTGTGAAGTATCTGTGCATCCCCTATGGCATTTGGGTGGGATGACACTAACTACTGTCACCTTCTTAGGGTGCTAATCGATCCCTGTATATTGGCTTACAGTAGGATACAAGTGTTATTTCTTTCTCTTTTCTTTTTTTTTTTTTTTTTTCCGTGAAAATGGAATATTTTCTGTCTTACAGTTTCTGAGAATTTCTGGCCAAAATCCTGTTCCAGCTTACTGTCATGTATCTGGAATTTTTCCACCACGTCAAAACAAAATGTAACTATCTGCTCTGCTCTGCTCTCTTCAGGAAGCTCCTTTGAAAAACCCTGTGCAATATTATTGCATCGGTTGGGGCACCATTAAATGGTTGGGACTGCATTTTCTAGGAGACTAATTTCTGTTGTGTTACCTGCAGTGGAAGCACAATGTAAAGTTACTTTTTAAAGGAAACATCAAGAACTGAACTTACACCTACTGCGCTGACCATACCAGTTTCACCAAGTTTTTAAAGGTATTTTTTCTTGTGAAATTGGAGAATAAACAACACCCTTTTTTTTCACTGAGTGCTTCGTTGACTGTTTCTGTGCTCTTCATTCTGTTTCTCAGAGTTTGGTATCCTAAGAAAAGAGGTATAGCCCTGTCCAAAAATGTTCTTTTTTCCATTCAGGGAAGAAATGAATCCCAAACTTTTCCCTGTTTGCCAAGATATTCTTACACAGATCTTGCAACACATTTTTTCCTCTCTTCTGCAGCAGTTGGGTGGAGAGGTTTTTCTAATCTTTTTTTTAAATCACACTGCAATTTATTTCTGAGCCCACTTTCTGCTGCCTTTTAAAAAGATATGCATTTGGCAATTGTATTGTGACATTTTGTTATTATTAGCATTTAGGGGAAAAGAAACAAGATTCAAATATATCCCCCAGTGAAACTTCAGCAATGATGATGTTTTCATTAATGTTTTCACTGACAGCAGTCACACAAAATTTTAACTGTAAGATACAGTCCTGGCTCAGTGTTTCTCAGCATCATTGGCAAAAATGTACAGTTGTCCCACAGGATTTTGTTTTAATCCCTTTGATATTACCATCAACATTGTGGCTTGATGAAATGACCAGAGAAGGTGTTGGCTGAAGCAAGAAGCAGCTGAGATGGTGCTGTCTGTGTTCCTGGCTAAGCTCAGGGCTTGCCTTTGCCTCTTCCCTTCTTGCCAGAGCTGAAGGGCCACAACCAAACCTCCTGTGGTCACATGGCCGGGGACACCATCCCAGCTCAGCTGCAGTGCTCAGGAGAAAGGTGCTGAAAGGAAAACAGCTTTCTTTGGCTTGACCCACAACTTTTCCTTATAACTGGCATATTCCCTGACAGCCTCTTCTCCCAGAAACCAGGGAAGCATAAAGCCTTGCTTTTCCCCCCTCTACCTGTCTAAGGAACTGGCTGCTTTCTGCCTGCCTGAAGGCTGCCCAAGAGATACATAACTATTAGAATATATATCCATAAAAACCAGCAAACATAGCTGGATCTGATTTTGTGATTTATTTTTTTTATTTCCTTAAAATAAAGGAAAGGGACGTTGCTTCCTGTTAACTGTGCTGTTGATTATTTTCCTGTCCCTATAAACAAGTTGCCTTAATTTCCCTGTTACCAGCCCTCATACTTACCCTTTTGGTCTACAACTTGTCTCAATTTAGGCCACAGCTGTCTCTAGTCTCTGGGCTAAATATTAAACTAACTGATTTTAGTAAAATAACTCACTCTGTTTTCACCAGTAAATAATCAAAAGCCACCAAACAACAAATCTCATGGCTTGGGCTCATTCTGTCAGTTGCCCTAGCTACCATTGTCTGGTTCTTTGCTTCACTTTTCTGTTTTGTTTGACTTTCTTGATGGGCTACTCCAGACATTTTTTTTCGTCTTCTTCACTCATCACCTTTTCCCCACTACCTGTCGCTACTTGTATGTTCAGAGCATTGCAACCATTTATTTTAATTTCTAACCATAATAAAACCTGTCAATTCAAATCAATCTGTATGCTTTAAACAAGTGCACCCTACAGTGACAGATAACATTAATTAAGTCATTAAGCTATGCTAGAAATACTATCCAAGAAAATTAAGCTGTTATGGCTTCTACCTCCCTAAATATCAAACGTGCATTTCTTTCTGTTTTGTTTTGTTGTTTTTTGGTTTTTTTTAATGGAGAGGTTATTAAATATAAAATACTCATTTATTTGTCATGCTCTACTACTTGAGTCATTGTAAAAAGACACTTCAGCTGTTTGATATCTTCCATCCATCATTTGGACAGTGAGAAATAACCCCTCAACCCCTAAAGTGGTTGCTCCACGCAACTGGAATTCACAATGCAGGGAATGTTCATTGTATCAACTGGCCCTGATCTGGTTCACAACATGTCAACACTTTCTGCTGTGTTTATCAAGTGCACGTCAGGAGCAATTGAAGTTCAACAAAAGGGAAGAGGAATATCCAAGTTTTTACAATTGATTTATTAAATCATACGGTCCAGGAAAAAGAAAATTAAAAAATTTAAGATCAGTCCAAACAGCTGAGTTTTACTTGAGATGACTTCACCCTAACTGACCTTAAAGGAGAGAACTTTTTATCTGTATCCCCTTCTCCCTAACTGCACTAAATGCAACCACGCTTCTCAACCACACTAATTGAGGTAAATGTGAGGTTTAAAGTGGAGCTTCAGTAATCCTCTGCAGCTTGAATAAAAGTAATTTTTGTTCTAACAGCCAAATTAAGGAAGTTCTGATTCAAGCAGTGAGTTCTCAAGGTCCATTCTTTCAAACGTGAAGAAACAGAAATGTCAGGATTAGGCTGACTTTGAAATTTGTGGCCTAAATAAATTCAGACCTGAGCTTACAGAACTTATTTTAATGCCCAAATATAAGGTCAGTCATAAGAAAAGACATGATGAGTGTAAAAGCTTGAAAGAAACAGAGGAGTGACACAAAATGAATTTCAGAATTTACTTTCTGTCTTTCATTTTTGCCATAATTTTTCTTTTTAAATTTCTTTGTATGCATAACCTGAATGCCTCTATTGTCTTCTTCTGATCTCTATTTCTCTGTATAGATGAAGGAGCCACATAAAGTGATTTAAATGTGTCCTTTTCTTTATTTTTGCTGTGCTGGTCTGAAATTCATGGTGCAATCCAGGAATTCGTGTTGCCATTTCACCATCACTCTTTATTGGTTTTTTTATAAACTGTGAAAACAATTTTTTTTTCTCTCTATTTCTGGTATAAATACTGGAAATTATGTATGTAAACATGATTTTGCAAGACAATTTGTATTAGAACTATTTTTGAGGCATTCTGGAGAAAAATAACAGAGCAGAGGAGAGTATGTTTTTGAAACATGGGCCACTGAAACAGCACAGAGGAGGAAGAGTGAAGCAGTGAAAGCAGAGTCAGTGAAAGCAGATAGCATGCAGTGTGTAGGCCAAAATCATGATTTGTTAACCTATAACTCAGAAGGAAGACAAAGAAAGGAACTATGGTTTATGACTAGCAGTCAAGAGGTAACTGAGTATGTGCTTATGCAATAAATTCTGTATTAATTCTCTGTAGGTAGAAGACCTTTTTTCTTCTTTATTTTCCCCTCCAGGAGGAAAATTGGATAAGCACAAGCAGATCAGTGCTGGTGAGCTTTTTACTTCTTCTGTATATATATAAAGCTGCTGTTCTGATCTTCACTGTTGTATTTATTGTTTAGTAGAACAGGATCCATATGCAGAGAAATAACACGTTCTCATATGTACATCGCTGGCAAGCCTCATCCATCTAAAGCTGTTTCCAATGTAAATAAGTAAAATATTATATTAGAGATGCATTTGGGTTTAGTTTCTTTAAAAATCACCTGAAGATTAAACTTCAAATCATGCTGTTTTCTATGTGTTAGTTTACTACAAACAATATTTTCAAATACTTCTGCTATGAAAAAAACACCCTGGAGACGAGAGGTCCTGTAGGATCCGCCAGAGCAGAAAGGATAATGAAATTAATCTCACCTGCAGGCTAAGGAGTGGAAAGTTAAAACATGACATTTTTTGAAAAGTAGGTTAAGATATCAAAATTTGATTGCAACAATATTAGAATGTATCATATGCATTAGTTCCACTACCTGGGAAAATGTCCAAGGGCTTCTTATCAGGGAAGCAAATACTTTCCTGAACCAACCCACACTTCAGGGAAAATGTTACTCAAACAGAGATTATCTGCCTAAACACCAGCACTACAGCTCCTTGAATCTTCTCTGTAAAAAGGTGTTTTCTTTTGGCATTTATCCATCTCTGAAAAATCAATATTGCAACCAAATCATATACTACAAAGGGTAACAGTAATGGCTTTTACCTAATTCTCAACCAGCCAAAAACCAGCACAACCTATTTTCTGAATAAATCAGACCAGCTTAGCCAATTAGGGAGCAAGAATCTGTGATCACCTTAACCACACGTCCCTCAACTGAGGCATTATAAAAGCACCAAAAAAATGCTCCATGAAAAATAGCTTTTTAGCTGCAAAAAGAAATATATAATAGAATCAGACTGGAGACAGAGCAAAAATGTTAATGCCTGGGATGTTCAAAACATGCCATTCCTCTTTGTCTGGTTTATATTTTGCTATTTGAATGCTTACATTTGATATAGCAATGACAATAACCATTCTATGTTTGAGATCACTCAAGACATTTTTCTCACATCTCAACTTTTTGAAATCACCCTTTACATCAGTTCCATTTCTTAGAAAAGCCCTCCAATTTTTCCTGACTCTGAAAAACAGGGAAATACAAAAATAAAATTTAAAACTTACAAACCAATAGAAGCATTTCAGAAGGGTATTTTGGGCTTTTTGTTGGTTTTTTTTGTTGTTGTTGTTGTTGTTGCTTTTAGCATGCATTTATTAACTAAAGGGCCAATTATGATTTTAGAAGAGGAACACATTTTTTCATCAGCATGCAATTGGGTCAATCTGTCCGAGTCTCACTGCAGGGTTATGGCCTAGGGTTCGTCTATGGAGAGAAGGCACAACAGAGAGAGACACAGAGAGACAGAGTAGAACACCTACTCCTCATTAGCCCCCTACTTAGACACTTCCTGGATCTGGGATAAAGGTGTCATACTTTGGAGTATTTTACTACACTCAGATGACCATTACAAGGAAACCTATAAACAGATCTCTTTTCCAGGACTATGAGATGGAGCTTTCTTGAATCCCTTGCCCTCACTCACAATCCAGTTTTCTGGGCACGATATAAGCTAATTATGATCATTTGTTTGAATAAAAGGTTTTTCTCTGGCCAATAAACAACCAAAAGAATTAACAATCACATTTATCATTACTTTAACTCTTCAGTCATATTTTATATGAAATCTGTTTCTAATTCATGGTTAGGGATCTGAGAGACATACTGAATAGTGCTAAAGAAAATTATTTTTAAATAAGCATTCTCATTCTTTCAAGCAAATTCAAAGATCATTGAAAAATAAACAAATTAATGCAGCAGGCAACCAAAATACTGCTGCTGAAGCTGTTTTGGGGGTTTTTAAAAATAATTTTGAGCTTTGTTGTCTTGAGAATTCTTTTTCCAATACTATTGACTACATTTTCAGTACTGTAAAAGAATAATATTAAATATTTGGATTTTAAATTACTATATTAATATTGTGCAGGTTTTGTCACAGAAGGAAGCACATATCCATGGGCCAGGAGCATTACAGCAGAATCATTAAGGTGCCACAGAACCAAAACATGTGAGTGGGTCTAAGTACTCTCCCAACATGGCCCCTAAATAGTAATGGGTGCCTGTTTGAGCAGTCACAGCAGCCAGACAAGATGCTCTCCTCATCTGCAGAAATACCCACTGCTGAAGTTCAGCTTGAGCAGCTCCTGGGCCCTGCCTGGATGGAATCAGACCAAAGATCAAATTGCTGCCATCACATTGCTGCCTCACATCCTTCCACTTACTGAGCAAATCTAATCAGCTTATTCCAGGTTGCAAGCGGAAATGCAGACTTGTTCTTGAAGATTGTCTCAACCTGTTGCAAAATTAAGGAAGAGGGGGTTTGACCTTAGTTCATTTAGGTGCTCCCTGCTGAACTGTATCAGGCTGGCCTCACTGTCCAGTGCTCATTTCAAGTACATATTTTGCTTTCTACATGGTGTATTACATTATAGCTATTACAGCTGTTCAATATTTTCTTACTGGTTACTATAATGGAAGAAAATATTTTCACTGAAAATACATCTTTGCCTTTTAAAAATGTTTTAAACAAGCAAAAAAAGTGGTATTTTAAGGATAAAAATACTTCTCATTTATAGTTCCATCTTCCTTCCTTCCTTCCTTTCTTCCTTCCTTCTTTCCTTCCTTCCTTCTTTCCTGTACTTTAATAAGAATTTCTTTTTATTTTGTTCTTAAAGCCCAACTATTACAATCTGTAATTTTTCCTGTCCCTAATCAATTAACCTTTGAAGTCCCAATAGAGAGACTATTAAAGGTCCTTTCCCTACTGAACTGCCTACTTGCCTCTGCCTCCTGTGCACCTGTGATGCCATAAATTAGTCACAGATGGCCTGCTAGGATATAATCACTGCCATTTGTCATGAAGTTGATAGCTGCATCACTTTCTCTTGCTCTGCAGAATCTACTTCTTGACAGGTCAAAATGTCTACCTCTGTAAGTTCTATCAGGAAAAGAAAGCCAAAAGTTCAAAGGTCAAGCCCTGCCAGGCATCCAACCCCTTGAAAAGGAGTAACAAATCTCATATTAGATGCCTAGAATCCCTCTGTGGTGGATGTGGAGACTTTGATACCAAAACAGTGAACCCTGTGAGACTGCCAATCTAATTCTGTTCTCTAGTTACCTACAGCAAGTAAAACAAAAAAGATGAGTATTTTTTAAATCCTGGAGCCATAACGAGGAGTCTGTTCCTGCACTCTCCCTTCAGGCCAGTATTTCAGGGAGAGGAAAATAAAAATCAAAAAAATTTGATTTTTATTTTCCTTTCCCTGAAATACTGGCCTGGGATTTCCTTGCCTTTGTAATAATCTATTAGTTATGATGTTTCCCCAAGAAGTCAATAAGATAGGTGGTATGTTCTTTTCCCTTCTCTTAGTAACACACAGGAACGTCTCTTAGCTCTTCCAGGAGGACTTATTTGATTTCCAGAAAAGGGCCATAAGCAGCCACCCCTGCAGTGCCGGTGGGTGCTGCCGTGTGGGAAACAGCCCAAGCCAAAGTGGTGGAAAGGCAGCCTGGTTGCACAGCTGGTGGTGGGGCTGTGACCTCGGGAGATCCAGCCCTTGGCACCGTGTTCCCCGTCTGACCCCTCTGCCATTTGGATCAGGCAACTACTGGCCTGTGGAGCGGGAGAGGAAGGAACTGAATCCTGAGAGTAGATCTTAAAAAGTCTTCGTGTGAAACAAGTTTTGTCTGTCTGTCCTGAGACACTGCAAGTCCTGTACAGACTTTCAAATAGGATTCCTGGCTATGGCAGTTCTTTGTTCTTGGACCTACTTGCAGGTGTCTCTTTTCCACAGTATACCTATTTTTTTATCAGCCTAATTGTAACATTAATTTTAAAACTAGATAAATTCTTGAGTCTTGTAGTTTGCTTTTACATAAACTTCCTTAGTAAAAGAAACATTTTGTAAATAGCAATTACTTAAGGATGTTTTGCCCCCTTCAGTAATTTTCATTGGAGAAGAGAAGTAGCAAAGAGTAAGGTTTTCAAATTAAGCTTTAACAGCAAAAGCTTTGGAAGCTTTTAAAGCTTGGAGCCTGAAACCAAAGACAAGTCTTTCAGAGTGTGACAGTTAACTTTTGGATGCTAACCTTGGAATATTTTCTAGGGAGGAATACCTGAAAATCATAAACCTTTAAAATCTGAGTCTGTATGCCCTGGTTTTCAGACTTTAACTGCTAGATCTTGCTTCTGCTATCACCTTTGCCTCCCAGTCTTGAATCTCGAACATTTTAGATAGAAAAGGGACTCATGAGTCCAGTCAAATTAAGTGCATCCAAATAAAGCAGTACTTGATCTAAAAGCAGCACTTGACTTAAAACCAGCAAAAAATTTACATAAAAAGATTTGAGGACTTGATTAGATCACCCTCTGTCCTTACGAAGTTTATAATTAATGTAAAACAATAGATAGAAGCTGGCGCTTGTTTAGAGGGCAGCCTGTTCTCTGGGAGGCACTCAGTTGTGTAGCTGAAGAACAGTCACTTCATTATTCTCCTACAGTAACCTCTACTGAAATATTTTTGGCTTTTTAAAGATAAATTTTCATTGATTGTAAATGTTTTACTTTGCTACAGTTATACTTTGGACAAACAAACCATTTCCCTAAACTAAAGGAAGGAAGCCAGATTCCTACACACTGTATCAGTGTCCAAACCACCCTCAAGTAACAAAATCATTATGTTACATATTTCCGTGTTCTACTGACTCTCTAAATGCTCAATACAAAAAAGAGAAAAACTCTTGTCAGCTACACTGCTGTATATATTATAACATGGTAAATAGATATCTTCCTGAGAAAACAGAAGCTATCTATCCATAAAAATATTTTACAACAAATTTAGGGAGAATGTGACTATTTTGAAGCCTGACTTACAGAATAAAGAGGATTTTCTTCTTTTCCTAGACCTTTCCCTTTCATTCTTCTCTGCACCTTTTACTACACGAAACTTTTTGAAAATGTTAGTTTGTGAATAGAACCGATAAAATTTAAATCATATTTTACACTAATTAACTTCAGGGTAACCAAATTCATACCATTTAGAAATAAACTTATTGCAATTGACATGGAATTATTAAGGTTAGAAAAGACCTTTAAGATCATCAAGTAAATTAGTTAACCCAGCACTACCAAGTCACCACTAAATCAAGTCCCTAAATGCCCCATCTTCACATCTTTTAAATATCTCCAAGGTAGATGACTCAACCACTTTCCTGGGCAGCCTGTTTCTATGCTTGACAAACCTTTTGGTGAGTTTTTTTCCTAATATCCAATCAAAGCCTACCCTGGTGCAACCTGAGGACATTTCCTCTTTTTGCTTATGCTTTGTTACTTGAAAGAAGAGACAGACCTCCACCTTTCTATAATTTCCTTTCAGGTAATTGTAGAGAGTTATTGTTTGTTGGTAATAAATGAAAATTCTGTTGCAGCACATTGACACAGCATCAGCCCAGTGTTGTACTCCTCTTTGATTCTACCTTCATTCTGCATGTAGAAAAATTCTTGCCTTCTACTTATTGTAGCTTTTTTTCCCCTTAGGAGTTTATTGGCTTGTTCTGAGAGCCATGACTTCAAACAAAATAGAGATGATTTATTTTGGTGATGTTCCAAGTAGGTGAATTTAATTGTCATATTTTCAGTCAACATGAACTAAAGCAGAACAGAAAGAAATCTGAGCATATTTAATCACAGAGTGCTGCCGTGCTGCTGAGGAAAGTCATAAACAGTTGACTCCAAGCTGGGAACATCATGCCAAACATTTGTATCTGGAACAGGACTGTACGTTCCACCAGCGTGCTGCAACAGGGAGAGCGCTAACACAGGGAGTTCAGTACAAGTAGAAAAATGTTTCGAAAATGAAAGAGGTCAGGACAGGGGGGCTGGAATGGGTCTGGACAGTGCCGTGCATCCAGAAAATAAGAAAATACTATGTTTCTTAATATGCTTGCTATAAAATCCATTCAGAAGAGAAAAAAGTCAAAGAATTCCCGAGGGACATTTTTTTTTTCCCCAATCATACTCAAAATAAGTAATTTTGAGTGAAAGACAACTGAATCCACTACAATTAGCATACGTCTTCCTTGCTGGCAACAAGATCAAACTGAGGACTCTATGAGCACTGTATGCCCATCATGTTACTAAAAATTTTGCTAAGCACAGGAAGGAAATGATACTGCTTTGATGTTACTTTTGGCTTCCAGTTCCAGGATTTGGATGAAAAAGACTGTAATAATACTTTAACCTGCTTATAGGGATTCAAACCCATCTCTCTCAGCAGAGTGCCCTAATCACTCTGTGGTTTAGGGAAGGAAGCACACTCCACATGCCTGCTGCTGAAATTGCTCCAGGATTCACTGGTGGAGAGAGAAGAGTTAGGAGAGGCAGATGGAAAACAGATTGTATTCCTGTGGTAAGGCATTAACCTTGGAGAAACACAGTCCCTCTGCTATGTTTGTGCTATCAGGGTGTGGGTGGAATGCATGTCTCCTTCCAGGCTGCAGTCCCAGCCTCTGGGATCCCAGCCCAGGTCAGCTCAGTACCATAAGTAGGAGAGTTTTGTACTGAGTAAACTACCAAGTTCTGCACCTTAAACACCGAGTACAGTCACACTTTCTCTCGAGCTGTCTGGCTTTGACTAGGTTTTGACCTTTCACTTTCAGCAGGTAAGATGAAGTCTGTTCTAAACATTGCCTTTCCCATATGAACTGTCAGAGGATTTGTGCTGGGCAGACAGACAAGCCGGGATCCGGATCTTCCGGGGATGAAGTGGGAGTGCTGCTGCAGCTCTGCACTAAACACATTTCTGCTTAAGAAAAAGTTCTGGGTCATCATCCTGATATCTCTAACTCTCCCCATGCTGTGACTGGAGAGTCAGTGAGTTTCATTCAGGATTTTGTCTTGTTTAGGGGCCGGGCTCACACTTTTCAGGGCACCACGCTACCTTCCTCACAGATGTCTGGGTGTGCACCCTAAGCCTTATGCTTTAATACATCACTTATGCAGCACTTACGTATAATTCCTGATTAAACAGTTCCTGTGCCATGAATTTAATTTTTGTTAGGCTTAAGATCTTCATGAATTCATTTGAACTGCTAAATTTCACCTTTCTAGCTCTTCAACATCACTTTCCTTCTCTTGTGCTGTTTCTGCAGTTATTCTGGTCTTTGGCCAACTCTTAGTCAAATATGTTCAAATTAATGCAGGTGGCTTAAAATCTATTTAAATTAGTAAATGAACGAAATGTAAATCAAAATCAACAGACACTTCCCCTTAGCATACTGTATGTTTTCTGTTATCAGACTGTTTAAATTATAGAATGTCTGGTCTACGTCTTCTTCTATTTCTTCAGCAGCACTTAGTACAAGTAAACAGGGGCATTCAGCAAAATCTAATCCAAACAGAGCACTCCTTGATTTACTCCAAAACTACATATTAGAATAAAGACAAGTCTATATTTTCTTAAATCTCTGTTTTGACTAGTAAGCAATGACTCTACAGGCCAAATTCCCCTTCCTTCAACTAGAGCTGCATATTGTTTTTTCATTCAAACGACCACACACAAATTGCTCTGGTCTAATGCCCAGATAGTACACAGATTTCTTGT
Organism: Platysteira castanea; assembly: GCA_013397175.1. Lineage (NCBI taxonomy): Eukaryota > Metazoa > Chordata > Aves > Passeriformes > Platysteira > Platysteira castanea. The sequence continues at coordinate 750,187 of VYXC01009030.1, forward strand.
AGCAATTCATTTAAGAAAGTTGAATTCTGTATTTTATATCTTGCTTGTTATTGGAGAAATTAGCTGTGCCTTTTTTCTATGTAAAATGCATTTTTCCAAGGGTGTATTTTTGTTCCAAACTTCTGCATAAAAAAAAATTTGCTTTTGTTCCCCTTAAGGGCTATTTAATATAATCCTATCCTTTCAACAATTAAGATTAAGTTTTTTGGTTGTTTGATTATTTTTTCACCAGAACTCTGTCCTCTTCTGAGACCAAACCTCTGGGTACATGAAAACCATCATTTACCAACATGAGCAGAAACAAACAACATAAAATTAATGTCAAATTAGATATCTTTTGTGATCATTTCAAATTTGCTCAGTAAGAAAACTGCCTGTTAAATACCTGACAGTACAGTCAAAATCTGATTTATTTTAACTTCAGCCAATCTGTTTTGTTTGAATTGAAATGTCAAATAGTTTTGCTTTGGAAAAATGGCACCACTTCATAGGAAATATATAAGTTGATGTACATTAGTGTAAGACTTGGGTTTCTGTGTTTGTTAACATCTGCATATGCTCTAGGACACAACACTTTTAATCCCCAGCAGTGGTTCTGTTTTGCCCTTATTTGTCTGTATGATGCTGACTGACACCTCTCGACTTCTAGCCACACTGTCTCCATTTCCTCCTCAGCTTGATTACTCCATAGCTGGTTCAGAAGCCAACACAGTTAGAATCTCCATTCTACTTTAGTGAAACTGGTAATGTAAATGGTAATTTATCCATCCAAATAAACGATAAAAAAATCCTCACAAGTTAGAAGTATGTGTTAGTATTTCATGCCTTCTTGCTATTATTTGATTTACATCTTGTTAGTTCAGACAAATCCTATATCTCTCACACATAACTCTAAAAGCTGGGGATGTTGCCTAGGGTTTGCAGAGTAAACAATTCTTAATCTACTCAGTGTTTTTCCCTGCTGTACACACCCTCTAACTTTACTATATCCCAAACATGCTGCAGTCATTTAAAGAATACGTGTCTCGGCTTTCATTCAACAAATTTTGAGCTTGAAAACCATGCATCTGTAAATTTGAGTCAGAACCATTTCAATCTGTTTTATTGAGGCCAAAGGGAAGACAGAAAAGTGACAATTATCTAATGTTACCTTCCTGACCCCAGCAAAGTCTATGGGAGTTTTCCCACTGAGTTCATGGAGTCGAAATTTTGACCTGGGTTAGCTCCAGCCTTTGAAGAGAAGAGGGTGAACAGCACCTGCAGTCTCTTTTACGTGATTATTAGGATGTGGGGAAAACAAGTATTTCTTCTCAAAATAAAAGCCCATCTCTGGCATCTTTTTTGAGAGACTCTTATGATTCAGATAGAAAAAGAAATCTGAACTACCCCAAAGACAGTGAAAGGAATTAGATTCTGAAAAGGTGATGTAAGTCTAGTGTGTTTTACTTCATATGTCATGTAAAACTCAACCACAGTGAGAAATGCCAGTCAGCACCCCATGGAATTATGACCAACCAAAACAAAGTGATGCAGAGTACCTTCTCTCCAAGATTCTCTGTATCTTTCTTCTTCCCAAAAACATTTGCCATGATGTAGGCAACATAATGGTGTAATTGTGCCAATAAAACCCACTGAAACTGGTTGCTGTGGTTTTAGCTCATACCCACAGGGTATGAGCACATGCTATCATGAGCAAGAGCAAATTTTAGAGGATCAATTACAAAATAAAATTCCACTGAATTTCTAAAAATACATACTCCTCCCCTGCCCTTCTTCTTCTCTCTTTCCATACCACAAGACAAATGTAATGGCTTTGTTATCTTTCCCTTCTGCTCCACAGGAACCAACTGCCTTTATATCCCACTGAATGAAATAATTAAATAAATCCCAGAGCAGTCATTCTGAACCCTTTTTTCCCCCAGTAACGACATCTTCTCTCATTAAAAGGTATCTCTGGCTGCACACCTTGCACTGATTTATAGCATGATTTAAGTGCATTCAAAAGCAACTTATTTCACACGAGTATTAGCACTTGAGTTTATGTTCATATGTTAGGTAGGTGTTTAAATCTGCAAGTATTCCTCCCTGTTTAAGTATTTTATTACTACTCTCTTTTCTTCTCTCCAGGAAAACTTGGCTTAATAAAAATTATTTTATAACATTACTGTATTCCAGCTACTGTGAAAGCAATGATTTGCAAATTACTGAAACATCCTAGCTGACTTTGTGGTGTTTCACCCTTCTGGTCATGCTGGAATGAGGACATCCAAAGCAAATCTCTGTGTGTTCTGACCACTAGACTATATGGCACCATTTTTATTTGCACATGCTAATACAGATTTATTGCATCAGTTTGTGAAATTGTTTTAAAGCAACAACCAAAGGCTACTAAAGTAGTCTGATTTTACCTGTAAGGAAAATAATTAATCACCAGATATAGGGTTAAATTCTAAAGCTCACTGAGTTAAACTGCAGTTGTTGGCTAACTCCACAGTTTTGTAGCAAAGGATCTAAAGTGCCTAATTTGATACCTAAGACAGTTTCAGGAGGTCTGCTCTCTGTTCAGTCCCATAGCATAATAAATTCATACTGCAGCCCTGCATGTCATTCTCATCAAACACTTTCCAATTAGTCTTCCACATTTCCTCCCCATCCTTGCCAGCACAGGAGCACCCCAGTCTATGGCACTCTTGCTTAAAATCCAACTGCAGTTCTGGGCCAAGAAAAAAATATCCAAATTTGTATGTCCATGAGGAAATATAGTTTATTACGAATGCCTCCAAATACATTTCAGCATAAACCATTGCTTTCACCTTGTTTTACTGTGATATTGACCTTCCCCCAACTATTTGCATAGCATTGTAATGCATTATTGTAGTAAGTAAATTAATTTTAAAAAGTGAGAAATCTGATTACAATTCCAACCTGAGGGAACCCCTACATTTTCTGAAAAGTGTTCTAACAGACATTCTGTTAAGAATATTTGAGCTTTGGTGGTTACAGAAAATGAAGGTATGTAGAAATTTTAAGAAGAAAACTCTTCTGACTCATTGAAGTTGGGGCACTACATAACCAGTGATGCAGAACCTAGGGATCCAAAGAATGACAGAATCCTGAAAACTGCCCTGCAGGAAAAGAAATATGTGGACCCATACCTAATCATCAAACTATTACTATTCTTTCTTCTATAGCTTTTTAAAGTAAAATAAACTTAACATGTAAGACCTGATGTTTGAGCTAAAAAGGGAAGGGGAAATTCAGAAAAATTTCTGTTGTTAATGCATCGTGTTGGGTAGCTGAGGATGATGTCTTCAGAGATTGCTTAGTCTCAACCACATTAGTTATTTTTAATCTTCCTGGTTTACAACTTAGGTGCCTAGAGTTTCAAGAATTGTAGCTATTAGTTGTGTTGTCTAGGCAATTACTCTAGACCTTGATCTCAATGTTTAGTAGTGAAATTATTTTAAAAGCATTATCTTTTAACACTGTGTGATATTTTATAGCTACAGCTCTTGTAAATAGCAAGTGATTTCTAATGCCTTGCATTCCTTTTAAAATAAAACAGCCTTTTCTTCTTGCAGGGGATGAAGACAGACTGCCCTTCTCTAGTTCTTTCAAATGATACATATGCCTCATTTTAATAATCTATTTATATCTCAGTGACTTGTAATAAATGGTAGCATTGAAACCTTTGTGGACTGCGAATTTTTCCTGGACAGAGGTGAAAGATGGACAATAAGAATTTGCTGTTTTGAAACTGTTGTATATGGGACAGTCTCTTGATTTGTCAAACTGCATATACTGAATAAAAAAGCTGCATGTACTAGTTAACATGATATATGCCAGGTACCAGAGTTATGAGGCATTAGGTCAGATATAAACATAGCAGTCAAACAGCAGAGCATTGTTCAGAAATAAATTGAGCCGTCTGTCCCTCTTTGGGAGGGAACACATTGCCTTAATAAAATACTCAGTAGATTTTTCAATTACTCCATAAGAAAATGAACAGCAAGAGAATGAAGTCTTCTGCAAAAAGTTATGTTTCTAGTACAAGCTGCAGTTTAATCAGCAATTGATGCAGATACGTACCGCATGTACTAATCATTAATATAAAAATGAACAGAATTTGTGAAAAACCTCTTTGGGAAAACACATTGCCACTGACAGTTAATTTCAAAGGAATCTAATGGAACTGACCATGCTCTAGGACCAAATTTTGGCAGTAATTATATTTATTTGACAATTTCTACAAATATTCTCCAGTTTAATTACAGCAGGAATAATGTTAATAATAATAATGACAACATCACCAATAGAACAACAACAATGAAAACATTAATTAGAATAACAGTTAATAATAGTAATAACAACTACTGCCTCAAATTCAGAAAATAAATCTCATCTGCCTTAAATGACAACTTAATTTCTATAAAATTCTCTGACCTTTTACAGTTACTACCTTTGGTCTATATTATCCAGTACTGACACAGAAAGAAAATGTTGTCAAATAATGAAAATAGGGTTATTTTTAAATTATTTTCAAGATGGATTGACCAACAGTCTTGGAAAGCTTAAGAAAGCCTGTTCTCATTCAATTTTGCTGTTCAATTTTTAAATGAAAGTGATTTAAACAAACAGCAACACAAGCCACCAAAACCTTTAGTTTTGTGACATCTCGGGTTGAGAATCACAGCGAAATCACAAATGTATTGGCTTTGGAAAGTTATTATTACAAGCTTACTAGTGCTGAAAAAAAAGCATTGGGGATAGTCCAAACCAGTACAGTTATAATGCTTGCACTAAAAAAAGTCGTGATTCTGAAGCCAAAATATGACAAGCATAACTATGTGTTTTAATTCTAATGCACTCTGGCAAATAATAAACACATAAGAATGTAGGAACATCAATTTAGCACTATCAAGTTCAAGCACCAAATACTTCAAATCAGTGGAATATACTATCTGTATATAATTCTGAAGTCAAATACACTGATGAACTATGACCAATTTTTAATAATGTGGGTGGATCTGTTAAAAATTAAGTAAAGCCAAACCATTGAAAAATTATATTATATCTCAGCTTATTTCAAAAAGACAGTTTGTTCTGATATATACAAGAACAAATCTGAAAAATATGTACCACCATAACAACAATTTACTGAGTTCTTTCTCCTTGGTTAATTCTGACTGCTTTATTCTAACTAGAGTAATTGTTTAGAACAGCTGTTCTTGCCTTCCACCTCAGTCTGAAGGCAAAAGTTTAAGAAAATTCAACCAGTCTATTCTTTGTGAAGCTCCAAAAGTGGAGCTCACTGAAAATTGTCAAGACATGCATCTCTCTGAGCTTTACAACATAAACAACAGCTACAGAAAAACTGAGAAACAGATGAAGGCACCAAATTCAGTCTACCATTGCTGCTTGGAACCAAATCATATAATCTCTTCAGCAGCTTCATCCATCATGATCCTAAAAATGCTTACAGTCCCAATTTTTCTATGTACTAGATGCATCAAAACATCTTTACATGGATAGAAACACTTCGCTTTTTTAAAATTCATTTACAGTTTACAGACTTTTATTTTTGCATCCAGATTATCCTTGTAGTAAAGTAACTTTTATTTACTTCTAGTAATCCCATTAGTTTGGATTTATACATGTATAAAAATATATTTGTGTAAATGCCTGTGTGTGTATCCTCAAACAGGTATACATGCACATGTTTCTGTACACATCCACACCCACCATTCACATACACCTGTCCCTGGAGGTGTCCAAGGCCAGGCTGGATGGGGCTCTGAGCCACCTGGTCGAGGGAATGGTGTCTTTGTCCATGGCACGGAGTTGGAACGAGATGATCTTTAAGGTCCCTTCCAACCCAAAATGTTTGATGATTCTATGACATACATACACGCATATATATATATATGTGTCTATATATACACACATATATATTTGAAACTATTTTTACATATACAGTGAATCATAGAATGGCTTAGGTTGGAGTATAAGATCATTGAGACCAAGCTACTGTTTTATGCAACAGTATCGGCACTTTGTGCATAAGCGCGTGTTGGTTGATCTTGATGGTCTTAGAGGTCTTTTCCTACCTAAAAATTTCTGTGACTCTGTAATATTTAAACACTCAGCTGTTGATCAGGAAAACATGTTTTCTATAAAGGAGAAAATAAAAGATATGGAAAGATTTCCTTTCTTCCATTAGCACACATTACAAAGAAGTGAGTCTTTTTACAAATACAAACTTTGGCTTGAACTCTGAAGGCCACTTAAGTTTTGACAAAGTAGTCTGTTGTGGTGACCCAGCCCACTTCTGGGCTGTGACAATCAAATGCCCTTCAAGCCCTTGCTATCCAGTGGGTGAGTTTCCCCGCCCAGGACTGTGAGTCGGGGGGCAGCACCGAGGTGTAAGCCACACCTCACTGGGCAGTACCTGAGTCCAAGCTGCATCCCCCTGGTCTAGAAAGTTCTGTCCTATTAGCTTCTAGTTGTAACTCCCGCCTCCCTGTTCTCCCTATAGGTTGATGTTAAGTTGTATCCTCCTCTTTGATTGTACCCTATTGGTTGTTCCCCTTTTTTCTACCCCATTCTACCCCAGTGTAAAATCCCCTGCACAGCCCTGTCCCCCGCCTCTTGTCACTGGACCCTCCACTGCGAATAAACCTGCTGGAATCCACACAAAAGGTCCCTCTTGACTTCTTTGCTCCCAGGTGATGCCAGCCAGCACATCAGGCTTGTCTGGACGTGCCTCCTGCTATGAGGAGCCAGCCAGCGAGCGCACCTTTCGCATTTTACCCTGCCGAGACGCTTCCCTCCCAGGGACACCTGCAGGAAGGACGGTGTGTCCCCTCCGCCGGAGGGCACGCAACTGGACAGCGTCACTAGTCCATCCCCAGAATGGAGATGGAATAATATTTTCTAAGCAAACTTTTGAAAAAACGAAATACTTTAATTTTCCAATTAATTTAAATTCCCCTTTTCAGTGTTTATCTTATTTTAAGTACCTGGACTCTGACCTAGGAAACTGTACCTTCTAGATGTGCAGTTTGAATGAAACAGAGAAGCTCCAGCAACAAACTTGAAATTTCAAACTCAAACACCCCACAGTACAAAAACACTTTCAACAATATTGACAAAAGACATGGTATGCATGTCCATTGCCTAACATCTTTTAAAAGAGTCTATAGCCAACTTTGTCTATATTCCAGCCTCGTGATTGTGAACCAACCACCTTTCTACGCCTTGAATTGTTACAGCTCAACAGTTGCAGAACGTATTTCATCTTCCTCTCTTCTCACTTGGAGTGTCCATACATGCTATTTTCCCACTTCTGTACAGAAAAAAAACCACAATATATATTGTTTGTATTGCTACTCCAGAGTTGTTTCTCAAGTCGACAATGAAACCCTGCTCAATGTGTCTGTATAGTTTACAATAAACCACTGTGGGTGTGAATGACAGAATTCTGCCAAAAAGAATTCTCACTGCGAAACTGCAGTGTCCTTGCACAGGGAGGCTGGAAGAGAGCTGCTGTTTTGCTAAAACATCCCTTATAATCTTGAAAACATTGAACCCTTGAAGTCTGTTCCAGTCAGGAGGTTCTCCAGTCTGAGGTCATGATTGAGAGAGTTTCAAATTAGTTTTCCATATCATACTGGTATGGATGAAAACATTGTTTCTTTTCTGGCATTGCAGCAAATATTCATTGCTTCACATCCTGGCATTTGGTTATTTGGAAGAATTATTCTTTTTAATGGTTCTATTGTTTCCTCTCCTCTGAGTGTAACACAGGACTTGCATCAGTCTCCTCCTTCACTGCCAAGTCTATAGGCAGCTCCTGCAATATTGCACAGACTGGTGTACAAAGTATTTGTACTGCAAAATGACCCTTTTCTTCCTGAAACAACTGATTTTTTTTTTTTTTAGTCCTCTTCACCTTCTTAATCCCTGGTACATAAATACACATTTGAGGTCTGGAAATCCCATATCTGTCTCAAACTCTAGTTGCTCAGACAGAATTTGGAAGATCTTTCAGCTGGCATTCAGTCTGTAGGTTTCTCAAATGCTTTCACATTCAGCTCAGCATGAATACACATCTCCTTTAACATATTTTCATATGTCTTTCATTAATTTTATTGGAAGACAAAAATCTAAGAATTCAGATTTGAGACTTGGTAAAAAAAAGTAGAGTCTGTATTACATTGGTTTTATATCCAGAATTGTCTGTATTCTAAACTGAGAATGATGATCTACCATGGCTTTTAATTATAATAGCAAGATTAGTTTATCCATTCAAAATAATTCCTATAGTTAAGGGTAAAAAAAAATTAGGTTCTTTTTCTTGAATTTTTTGTGTAAATCAGATATTTTTTAATTATACTCAGATCAAAGAAACTGAAAAGCTGGAACACAGACTTCAAGGTTACATTATTTGTTCCAGCACTAAAACATTTAACAAAAGTCTTGTAGTCCAGGAGATCATGGAGAGTCAGGCCACAAGTGGTATTCCTAATCTTTAACTGTTTCAGAGATTTAAGAAGTCCCAGGAGTAAAGTATTTTATATTAGACTCTTCAAGATGGAGTATGACACATTAAATCTTAGTCGAGATTTAATACCACAGTCCTGGAATACTGCTCATCACATGTCAGGGGTTTCAGGAGACAACCTCACAGCTCTATTCTCCAATTTTTGTATGAAGAAAAAATATTTCAGACTACTCTGATGTAGGGTATCCAAGGCATGGATTAAAATTTGCATCTGAATTTGAAATATATGGAAATCATTGATGTAAAAGAGTCCCCAGAATAGTCACTGGAAATCTAACAGCATAATAAACAGATTAATGTAAATTTAATAATTTAAATTGACATTCATCTTCTTACTTGGCCAATCTAAACCAAAATTAAATATTTAAAAATTCATGTTTTCTTTATTTTAACGTATTTTTAATTGCTAGACAAAAATTTCAGAATATTTGCCATTTTTAAGTCTTGGAAGCGACATGATATAGTCCTCTCTTGGGAAATTGCTGAGAGGTTTTTGCAGGCACAAAAGGCCCAGAGAGTCCTTAAAGCACTAAAAGCCAGATATTTTTTTCTGAAAAATTAAAAAACATAGAAGTTTTTACTCCTATTAATCATACTGAAAAAAACCTGTACCAACTACAAGGAAACACTATTAATTTTTTTTTTTCTTTTAAAGAAGGAAGGTGCAGTCAAATTAAATCCTTTCCCTTCTGGTGTTGCACTTTTCTTGCAATCTCCTTTCTATTAAAATTAAAGAAGCTTTGCAGCCTTGTGATTTCTAATAACACTTGCAGAGATGTGTATATCTCACAGTCCTGAAGTGACTCCCTGTCTGCACTCCACTTCCTTCAGAGTGAAAGATCTGGAAAAAACAATTAAGGGTCCATTTACCAATTACTCCCCTTCCTTGCCTATTTCCAAACCAAGCCCACAAAATTTTATAAGAGCTTGGAATTTTTTAAATTTCATTTAAAACATATACAATTTTGTCTATTTTCTCCTCTGAAAGATCCACAAGAAAACAATTATAAAAACAGCCTGAAGACAGACATGGTATTTTTTTGGCTCAGTTGTAAGCAACAAAGAGCTAAAAATCTCACAGATGCATTGGAAGACAAAGTCAGGGACAAGGATAGTGATATTCTTCTCACATACGTATGCAGGTATGTAATAGTTTTCTACACTTGATATAGTCACTCTTTTTATACAGTCAATACAAATAAACAAGGTGGGTGCAGCTCAGATTAGCTTTCTCCTTTATGAAGAGATTAAGTATTCCCTAAGTTTCTACTCTCCAAAGATTACGAACAGACCTTGGTTAAGTATCTCAGGTGTCAGTTAGGAGGCCACAGCTGTTAAAATAAATCGCATTCAGGCTATCTGCATTGCTTCCAGCATGTGGATTGGCTTCTGTGTCCCGACAGCGAGACTGAACCTACTAGTGACAGGTTCAAAATCTCCACATTGCTCTGCACTGTGTAATATGTATAAACAATTTCCAGTAAAGCTGTATAGCTTAAATCAGCTTCAGTTTGGGTATTCTGTCTTCAAAGGATGAAACTGGTTCACGATGATATATTTTCATTGACCTTAGTGAGGTGAGGATGCCACCCGCAGCTCTCCTGAGTGATGTTTTAATATAGTCCAGTTGAACAACAGCTTGCAAGTGTAATTAAGAAAAATTAACAGTAAGTTGCAGAAAACTGAGAGCAAGTAACCAACTCAAACATTCCAGTTTTTAGGTGGGTTAAATCTAAAGAGACCAATGTTTATATTTCTACTTTCCTTCTATAAGGTCTTTCCTTTCAGATGGATTGTGCAATTGCTGCATTTCTGTCAACTGACAAGTCAATCCTCTCCCTCCTTTAAAATTAAGTCTGAAACAGAATTACTTTTGTTTGTTTAAGTAGGGTGGGGATAGGGTAGGGGTGTGGCCATGGTGGAGTTTGGGCTGAAATAAATATTTCACTTGGATCTCTGTTGCATTTACCAGGGTGCCTCAGACTAATTTTTTCTTCTGAGTGTTGAGCTACACTTCCTACCTTCCAGGAAAATGCCACAACTGCTAGATCATGGATATTCTGTCACTCAGTATTATGAATGTCTTCTTCTGACACATTTTGTCTTGCAAAAATGATGAAATATTTAGAAAGAGAAACCATTTTGAGGGAATACAGTAATGCTTAAGACAACAAACAGTTCTCCTTGGTTTTGCATTCTGTTCAAAACAAAATGGTTTAAAAATGAGAGGCAGAGAAAGAATCAGGTCAAGAAAGTGAAAAGCATAAAGGATAAGGGATTATTCTGAAAGGTTGAAAATCCCTGTTCAGATTTCTGTAGGATAGTGGAAATGCCTGGGAGTCATGGATGAATGGCTTGTCCAGACTATAAATGATAAAGCATGAAATACACTGCCTCCAGCACCCCACTTCCAAAGCTGTCCCTGACTTTATCCAGAAGAAAATACTTGGTAAACTCAGCGTCCGAATAACTTTGGGACTAATGGCATTACATTTTTCAAGGAGTAAAGTATTTACAGATGCACAGATGTGTGTTCACACTTCTACATACAGTTTCCAGCTTTCATTTGACAGTCAGTTGCTGAAATGTGCTACTTAGGCAGATGTTTGACATCCAAAGCTTCCCTCGAGACCTATATTTCATAGTACACCAGATCCTGGCTGGGCCAAATGAAATTTCAGAGATCCAGTTCTTCTGAAGTTTAGGGTTCTCTTTCTAAATACAGGTAGCCAGAATGGAGTAACCTGAATTAGAGGTGTTTTTTACAACCTCATCTTTAATATATTACTGCTGTACTTAACTGTGCTGGAAGCTTCTGCCAGGCAGTGGTCTCTGGTTCCCTGAGCCACAGATACAGCATAGCTTGTGAACAGGCTGATACTTTCCCCACAGCACACTGGTGAAACCACAGTACACAGCACTTGAGGGACACTCATCTTTCTGGCTCCATATGTTCTGTCTGTCCTCCCAATACACATTTACTCTACCTGTGGGTTTTCCAGTAGAGTGTGTGAAATGATATTAGAGCTGTGTTGCTGAAAATGTGCAGGGATGGGGTAGTATGAAAAGATAATCTGGCATAAAGGGAGTTGAATCTGGTGCCATTTCATCTCCATGGTTTATTGGAGCAGCCCTGGAGCGTGTTTCTCTTCGTAATAAAGCAGGAAAATTAACTGCCAGCCTTACAGATTTACCTAATTTTTTCATTCTGAATCATAATTTGGTGGAATTACTTTGGATTTGTCTGGTACGGTGGATCAAGTTACTTCATTCTTAACTTTATTTAGGATAGTAGGTAGATGACACGCAATCTTGGAGTTTTTCAAAGTGACTACATGACTTCACAAATCTTATACAAATTCACATTCTTCCCTATATTACCCCTATATGTCTTTGAAGAAGATGTCATCTGACTGTTATTTGGCACTCTTATGTGCCTAGGTATCATTACAGTACAATTAGTTTCCATTTCCAACAGTATGGTTTTGTCTGATATTGATTGTTTATAGGATTATTAACATTGGAAGGAGGTGGGCTGGATTACAGCCTCAGGTACCACAGTGTAGACAATCACCAAAAGCACAGCTGTTGACATCTGTACTAAATATCTAAACTGCTGTACGTATCCAGGAGAGGCATCCTGAGCAATCTAAAGGACCTTGAATAAATTTGTCTATTTCAACTTATTACCAGTTAAAGACAAAATCACTGTCAAATGAAATCAACACAGACAATTCTTCCACTGAGTGAATAAGTGCAAATGGTCCTTAACTTCTCTTACAGCTATTTTAGAGTAGCTCAATCCACTACTGCTTGAAGTTAAAATAGCAAGGAAATGAAAGTATGCAAAGAAGGCTTCCCTTCATTTCCATTTTTGCCTCCCCCCTGCTCCCACCTTGTGCAAGAGTGGAATAAAGATGTAGACCCAGAAGATCTGGGAAGCAGATTCGTACACACCCTGTGGAGATTTTGATCTGGCCAGACCCAACCCTTTCCCAATCTCTTGAACTCCGAAGATGCAGGAGTTTGTCATTGCAGCTCAGTGACAACTGCAGAGTCTGAGCAGAGCTCAGCAGGTTTGGTGCAGAGCTGTGCTAACACAGCTCTCTGACAGATTGGAGCTGGCTCCTATCCACCTACCCTGGAGTACAGACAAAACAAGTTCACATCTATCCGCACGTGTTCATAAAAGCCAATGCACAGCTGCACAGCCCAAAAGAGGAAGGGAGTGGCTCAGGCTAGAGGCTCACCCTGCTTCCTACACATTCACTGCCTAAAAAAGGAAAGGCAGCTCAATATTCCGGAGGAAAAAAAAAAGTTCTGGCTTGACTTGTTTGATGACACAACATACAGAGAATTGTGCAAGAAGTTTGCCTTTCAGAGAGGTATGGAGCTGCACTTCCCTGCACAGAGAGCCAGGGCTAAATGGCACAACTAATCCTTCAGGGTATGATTTTTACATTAGTCTTTGAGCCTCCATTAGGTCAGCCAGCTGTGAAAAGAAGGAGAAAATGCTTGGTGGGAAGGGGAGAGAAAAGCAAGGCACTGTCCACATGTTTTTGTCTCCCTATTTCTCGCATATGAACACTACAATTTTATTTCTTTCAGGTAGGAAGGAAAATCTGTTAACAATTTAGTTTTTTGTGTCTCATCTTGTGAATTTGATTGCATTCCCTGTAATGTTAGAATTTACAATAAACAGATTTTATATATAATTTTAATGAATTTCAAGTCTCCTTCTTGGTTTCAGCTTTAACTTTACCAGCCAATTTAAACTAAATTCAAAGAAAAATAATACTATTGATATTACTAAAAGAAAGACAAACAAAATGGCATCTGTGGAAGAAATATATACTAATTTACTCCTTCTTGGCTTGTTTAAAAGCTATATGAGACTTAACAAGTGTGAATGGAGTAAAGTATTTATTAAGATCAGCTGCAGAAGGACAGAAAAAGATTGGAAGAGCCTAATTTTCATGAGTCTACAATTCTATGAGACTGGATCAGTGGAGAAGGGAAGAGCAAATAATGTCCTCTCCCTAGACTTTTGTAAGGCCTTTGATAAAGTCCCCCACAACATTCTTACTTCTAAACTGGCAAGATATGAGCTTAATGAATGGAATATTAGATCGATAAGGAATTATATTAGGGGCAAATTGAAAGAGCTGTAGTCAATGGCTCTATGTCCAAATGGAGATCCGTAACCACTGCTGCTCCTTAGTGGTTAATACTGGGTCCAGAATTATTTAATATGTTCATCAATGATCTACAGAATGGGATCAAGTGCACCCTAAGCAAGTTTGCAGATGACACAAAGCTGAGTGATGCAGTTGATACTCTGTCGTCTGGAGCCTTGACAAGCTCAAGAAGTTGTCCCATGCACACCTCATGAAATTCAACAAGGCCATGTACAAGGTGCTGCACTGGTTCAGGGCAATCCCCAGTGACAATATGGCTGGGAGATGGATTTGAGGGTATTGATGGGTGAAAAATATGGACATGAGTCAGCAATGAGCACTTGCAGCCCAGAAAGCCAACCACATCCTGGTCTGCATTAAATAAAGATATCCACCAGGTTGAGGGAGGTGATTCTGCTTCTCCGTTCTGTTCTTGTGAGAGCCCACCTAAAGTACTGTGTTCAGTTCTGGGGTCTCCAGTACAAGAAACACATGGACATGTTAGAGCAGGTCCAGATGAGAGCCACAGAAATATCAGAGGGCTGAAGCACCTCTGTTTCGAAGACATGTTGAGAGAGTTGGGGTTGTTCAGACTGGAGAAGTCCTGGGGAGACCTTAGAGCAGCCCTTAATATATAAGGGCTTATAAGAAAGATGAAGAAAGACTTTTTACCAGGGTATCTAGTGGCAGAATGAGACAAAAATGTTTTAAACCTAAAGAGGGTAGATTTAGGCTGGGCATAAGGAAGAAATTCTGTACTGTAAGGGTGGTGAGAAACAGGAGTAGGTTGCCCAGAGAAGTTGTTAATGCCCTATCCCTGGAAGTGTTTAAGGGCACGTTGGATGGGGTTTGAGCAGCCTGTTCTAGTGAAAGGTGTCCCTGCCCACGGCAGGGGAGTTGGAACTAGATTATGTGTAAGGTCTCTCCCAACCCAAACCAGTCTATGATTGGTATAAATGTAGCTCACTGGGGCCTAACTTAATAAGGCAGCTGTTGCTCGTCAGTGAAGATACTGCTCTCAGGCAATTAAAGTCACTGCAATATCTCAGTACAAAAAATTTACTGCAAGAATTGGTCATTTTCATCACTATGTCTTTGCATCAATTAAAAAGGTTGTTGTAGGTTCAAAAGTTAGTCACTTGATTTCTTCATAAGATGATAAATTTGTTTAATATAGTGACTTGATGTCAAATAACAAGAGTTATATATTCTCATCAGGTTGAAGGGGTTTGAAGCTGTAATAATTTACAAATAACCTTTCCAAATTTTCTAGAAATTATATCATGATTTATCACTTATAGTTCCCAGCAAAATGGAATTCCTTCCACTGCTGGACATAATTTATTATCCACGGAGATCTGCAAATACTGAGGAAAAATCTTAAAAATAAAAAAATGTGCTTGTACTTCTTGAGGTTTAAAACCTCAAGAATTACCAGAAGTAGGGTAAAAGCAAAAGAACCAATGGAATTTAAAATGTTTTATCGACTTTCTTTACCCATCCTTTCTTAGATTTTTCTCTCTCTCTGTTTGTGTGAATGATTATTTTTAATTTCTTTATTTTATTTTTTCCTTAAATAAAAAAGATTTTGGACTCTATTTTATAAGTGTATTGTCTTACTGATCTCACCAGGTTTGCAAGAATGCATCACTGGAGCTATATATCCACTACTCATTGTAAAAAGGAACATTTTTAAAAGAGAAATCAACACTATTTCTCTTTTACCACTCCTGGAAGACAAAGCTTAAATATCCACCAAAGGCACAGCACATACCTGAAAGACTTCTTTGTCAGAACACTGACTGTTTCTAAAGGCAATTTCTTAAGAAAAAAAATTAGCAACTCAACATTTTGTAAAACAATAATAACAAATGTAAAAACCTCCAAATTTAAAAAGTAATTTTCAAAGACACAGGCTACACAAAGAGCTGCCTGTTATTTCTTGCTCTGTGATCGTCAAGGCAGTTTTTGTTTCTTGTTTTTCGTTAACATTTCAATCAGCTATTTTTTCATTGTATATATCAGACACCAATTATAATAAGCTCCAGACCTCTAACTTGGCAATAGTTTCCTAAACAACACAACACAAACAGAAGACAACACCACTGCAAGACACTCAGTAAGTCTGGAGTGATTTAGATCCAGCTACTCTACTGCTGTCTGGAGAGCAACCACTATGTTTTCTACTCTAAATTCTACACAGTCAGGAAACCTTGCCTGAACACTTCTTTAACATGTACTTTTACATTAGCTGTTCTCTGCAACATAGTCTAACAATGATTCTGCATCATGATGGTCAGAGGTTTTGACTGAGGCTTTTCTTGGAAATTAGACCAACAAGTTTTAATGCTATAGAAAATTATCATATCGTTGATAAATCCCTTTTATGTTAATACTGAGAACAGAAGAGCTTTGGAGAGTGTTTACACCACATCTAAAAGGTAAAAAACCAGCCAGGATTGAAATGAACCATCAGGTCAAAAAGAAAAGACCTGTACTTCTGTTTTTATATTCAGCCATAAGGGTTCTTTCTTTCTGCCAGTGTGCATTACAGCTTACAGACATCTCAGTGCTGGCTTTTTTCATTCTTGTTGTAGCTCTCTCAACTTGAGTAATAACACACAAAGAAGGCTTTGACTTATGGATTAATCTTATGAGACACTGAGCTTGCTACTGAAGATGTTGGGAGGCGAACGCAGCTTTTTTAGTGTTTATCAATATGTGCCGAGGGAAGACTTTAAATATTAAATACCTGTGAAAAAATCAGGGTTCTGGGCACGTCAGTAAAGATATGGAGAATATTCAGCATTTGATCCCAAATCGTATTATGAAAGCTCTTCTTGTAACAAAAAGTCAGTTGTAGTACAGGGCTTGTTTTTCCTTGCGCTTTTTTTCGTTTCCTTTTCTGTAGCACATTGGTGCCACTAAGAAGCTCAAAGCAGCCTAGCAACAGTTAGTACACACTCTATGTGTGGCAGAAGCAACACATTCCAGTTGTTATGATTTCTGGTATATGGCCATGAGGAAGACAATATGCCCAGATCACTGCTGAGCGACTATGAAGTGGCTATTCACAGCTGGGTATGACGAAAGAGTCAGAATAACCTCTTTAGTCTTGTCAGCTGCTTTATAACAAGGTAAAAAATTACATATCATCACCCTTCCCTTGCCCTTAATCACCCTACCATTATCTCCTACCAGAGAGGCAGCACAGTAATTCAAGGAAACTTTTAGACTTTAGCATATATTTGCATATGATGAATTAGAAATTGTAAAGATTAAGGATTAGCTTTGATTGAAGCTATAGTAGCACATCTCTAGTAAAGCTGCAGATACTGTGAAGCACAGCATTCCTCCATGGGAGAAGAAGCCCTTGGACAGACTTTGGAAGTGCAGGGATAGTCAGAGTTTCTGAGCACATCCCTAACTAGTAGAACCGTGAGGAGGAGAGGCGAAGAAGTCCCTGCCTCTCTTTCAGAGATTTTCTCTTTGGCAGTGTGACAGAGGCAGATACAGCAGTGTGAAGTAACTGGAGGCGGTATGTGGGTAGAGAGGCAGGAAGACCCAATCTTTCAGTTACCTACAGAGTACGTGATCACCAGATGTAGCTGCAATTCCTCAGATGCCTGAGAATTTCTTCACTTGGTCCTCTGAAAAATGCCCAGATGAGCTCTTCTGCTTACCCCTTGATGAGGTTAAGGTGATTTAACAAGTTAGCTTTTGGTCTTCTCTGCTGGGAAAGGCCAGGGGAATCACTCTTACCACCCTACCTTACTAACTATCTGGAAAGGGCAAAGCAAAAAGGCAATTAGAGAGAGAAAGAAGGTACTTTTATTGGATTTGCCCCAGGCTGGTGACCAGGATTAGTTGTCACTAACAACCCAAGAAAAGCACATGGAAGAAGAATACAGAAATATGAAGAATAAATTAAAGAACAATCTCCGAAGAGAGATTTGATTCAAATTCCCTGTGCAGTAGTGTATAAATATAATGAGATTAAATACCTTCAGTAGTAAGGATCAAAGGCCAAGGTTTATAACACATTTTTGGCAGAGGAATGGGAAAACAAATCAATTCCTGGTGGCCTACAGATGCCTAGCAGGATGGTCCTATCTCCCAGTGAAATCAGGCTAAGTCAGAAACTTCTGAAAATCCCACTAAGTGCTTTGGTAGCAGCTCTGCATGTCTACATAAAACTTGAAAATCTCTCAGCTAAGTCATCAATCAAAAACCACAAGATAGCAGACAATGTATGCTTACAGTTTTCACCACAGTTTCTATTTCATCCAGGAGAAAGAAAAAATCTGAAATATGAAAAATAAAACATTACCATTTTAAGAGTTTGTAGTGACACAAAGAATTTCACATCTGTGTTTTAGAAAAAAAAAATTATATACTATATCCTCAAAAGCAAATAAAATCCAAAATGAAAATACCAAAACACTGAAGCACTTTCAATATTTTTACAAGTCTGTTTGGGGTTCATTAAACTTAGCCAACATGATGAAGTTCAATGCAGTAACAGAAACTTATTGTGACCCTAATTATTATTAGAAAAAGAGCATAGCCTTTTTTTCTGTTATGAGTTTAAAAGTGTCAAAATAGATGTCACTGGTCTTTCCTGTCTGTGTCATGGCCAGTCTCCCCACACATTTACTGGATACACAGTTTGATGCTGGGCTCAGTCATTTACCCTTCAAAATTTGCAGCCCCAAATAAAAGCACACCACTTGCATCATAAGATCAGTGACTCATGCCATAAAATCAGGCTTCCTCTTTATTTGGACATTGAACAACTGTCTTGACCCAAGATGTAACAACTGTTTGCAGAGGAAAAAAGCAGCAATTTCCCTTAAGCATAAAGAGAACTGGTAATAACAGACGTCAGCTTAAGTGGGTTAACAGGGTCACAGAACCATCTACATTTTGTTTGGTGTGTGAGTTTTTGAAGTTCTGTGTAGCTTTTAAACAAATGCAATTATTGTACTAGGAAAGGAGGAGACACAATCCCATCAACATTTACACAAACAATAGGTCTGTTAGCTTAGAGAGTTCAAAAACCTCACCCTTTTATGTTGGAAACCGAATTCCTGATGACAAATAAATTTGCTGTCAAAAGCACAGGGAGAAAGCAAGTTAGAATATGTTGCAGATGTAACGATCAGGACTCATTTTAACCTGAGCAGACACCAATGCTTCAGATATTCAAACTGATTTTTAATTACTATTTTTACTTTGAAATTCAATTTTATTTTAACTGGCGAAGGTTGTCATTGACGCCAAATAAAATATCCCAGCTATTTCTCCTGCTCCTGTCCTCAGACTTAGGTAATCCTCTGTATGTTTTGTCTGTGCTCTTCAGCGTATTTATAAATATTATTCATAAATATTCAGCAGACAAATTTCTTTTCCTCTATTACCCTTATGCTTTTCCTTTGTTTACACCTGCACAATCCCATTACCTTCATAACACATCCTCAGATGCAGCTGTGCAATGTTACTGAGGATAATGACCATGCCATGCCAATTTATATAAAAAAAGCATCTTATTTATGAAAAGGCAGAAATGTAAACCACAGTCCTTTCAGAAAAAAAACCCAAAACAAACTTAAATTATAATCTCAGAGAGATAAGAACATATAAAGCTAATCCCAGTGAAAGACAATCGTAGGGCTGGACCACCACTCCTGTGAAGACAGGCTGAGAGAGTTGAGGTTGTTCAGCCTGCAAAAGGCTCCAGGAAGACCTTGGAGCATTTTCCAGTATCTAAAGGGGCTACAAGAGAGCTGTACAGGGACTTTTTACAAGGGCATATAGTGACAGGACAAGGGGAAATGGCTTCAAACTGCAAGACAGCAGGTTCAGATTAGGAAGAAATTCTTCACTGTTAGGTTGGAAAGACACTTGAATAGGTTGCCCAGAGAAGTTGTGAATGTCCCATGGGCCAGTTTGGATGGGACTTTGAGCAGACTGGTCTAGTGGAAGGTGTCCCTGCTCATTGCAGAGGCTTGGAACTAGACCTTTAAGGCCCTTTCTAGCCCAACTATTCTATGAATCCAGGATTCTAGGAAGATCAAGTATTATATAGTTTATTCATATCACCCCAATGCATGCAAACTATGCTCAGAACCATAAAATGATGCAGAAGGATAGTAAAAAGAGACAAATTTTTGTTCTCTATCAAGTGGAAATAAGCACAGGCTACAGGTTTTAGCACAATTAATAATCTGTTCCTGGAATAGAAGGGGGACTCAGTGAAAATTAAATCCTTAGCAAAATAAAATACAGGAACTACTAATAACCTTTAAGCTTTAAGTTCTCACTGTGATTTTTCATGGTGAACCAAGCACAACCACCAAGCAGAAATGGGCTTTTAGCAACTAAGGGACACCTTGCAGCCAAACATTTCAAAGAATTCACATGGTCAAGCATAGAGGTGTATGATAAAACATCTTGGAATCTTTTTGCTTCTCTATGAGACAGATGGGAATTGAGTATGTAGAACTATATTTTTTTTTCTGCCTAAGAGCTGCCTGATACAGAGAACTGTCTTTGTTAATAGAAACAATTCCAGCTTGAAAGTTCAAACCTGTATCAATGCTTGCTGCCAACACACAGAAGTGAGAAATGCAAGGGTTAGACACAGCAGTGAAGTAAGGGGGTATTGTAAAACCATTCTTTTTTGTTCAACTCTGGCATTCCAGCACTGGAGTCCAGACTGCCATGGAAACCTGTGCTGAGTCAGGCAGGGGAAAGCTGCTGGGTGGCTCTCACAGCCATGGGACAGATCCCCTTCCCCTGCACCATCAGAAATCCACATACATCTCACTGTCTTTGATGCAACAATTAGGGCTGTACATGGGCATGCTGAGAAATTTTGGCCTGAGAGATCTTAGATCTTATTACGATAGTCACAAGGTTCCAGAGGTGGCTTCTACAAAAGGGTACATTTTTTTAATAACTGTGGCCATCTCATATTTTGTTATATCATGGCAGTGTTTTATCCAGAAGAGCTTTTTAAACTATTCAGAGTTATGTGAAATATGTCTGTGTTCACAGTCCCAACAGATCTCAAAGGCTCTAAAAATCATACCCAGGCTTCATTAGAAGTAAACTGACATCATCCCACTGAACTTGCTGACTGTACTGTCTACAGTCAAGACACTAGAGCTGCCAATATGGGAGATATAACCCTACTGCTGCAAATCTTATACATCCTCTCATGAGCATATAGAAAAAATCTTCCAATACATTGCAGGAGAAGTGATTTAATTCTTTGTCCCATACAATTAGGGTGAAGTTCAATAAATGACCTTTATTTTAATATGAGGAGTCCTACTTCTTTATAATAGAACTTTGTTCTGATGTTCCCTCGCCAAAAGCTCACACAGCTTACGAGCTGTATAAAAAAAAGTTGTTAGTATTCTTTCATACTCAAAATGCACAATGTCTATTATCACAGCCTATGATTCTAAGCCATTCAGTGGAACATATTTATCTGTCTATATATTAGACACATGAGAAAAAAATCACTGTATGTTTTGATCCCTTATACAAAGTTGGTGCATTACACTTAATAGTATCTGGGAGATCTCAGTTCTGTAGTGCTATCATTCACAGGATTTCTGTTTTGTTGGAATACAGCCACATATAGGACATGAAACATGAATTTTTCTAACTTAGAACACTATTTTTCTGGGCGGAGGTTTGAGAAATATTGTATCCATACCAAACCAGAGGGAAAATGTAGGCACCACTACACACAGTACTTTCAATTAGTTGGAATTTGCCCAGGACCATAGGGCTAACTTCTCTGTTCTTGCTAATCACCAATTTGGCTAAGTGCTAATCCCTGCAATTTTGCAAGTTTTCAGATGTTGCAGAAGTGTTTTCCCTTCTCAAGATCAGACCTTAAATAAATTATAGGGTACCTAATAATGGCACATGATCAACTTTGTGTCTCATCCAGCTTTATGGATCATCACCAAACTACCAGAAGAGCGTAAGATCAATTTAATTACTAGGTTTGAAGAAGACTTACTTATTAATTCTCATTTTCAGAGCTTCCATATGTCTGCCTGCTATATGAGTCAATATCCCCAGGCATGTCATGCTAGGCTTCTATAACTAAATTGGTCCTCTTAAGACAACAAAATGAAATGCAAGAAAAGTGATCCCTTTCCATATGGAAAGCTTTCTGATCACACATGTTGAGACACAAGATATTATCCCCACTTTACACCTCCTCTTTTTCTCTAAATTCCAGACAACTAGGAAATCTATATTCTTTCATGGCAGAATACTGCAGGGATATACTTCTAAGACATATCTTTTGTGATAATTTTCATCACATATAAAATCAGCCACAGTGCTCTGAGACTCCAACTAGCCCAGTAATATCTCCAGAAATGTCCACTTGTGGAAATACCAGGAAAAAGAGAATCAGATCAACCTGCTATGATATTTCACCCATAATATTCTGTTTGCCTCCATCTACTTTCAGATTTATTTATAAACGCTCCTTCAATCTATCTCTTAATTCATACAAATGTTTTGCAAACAAAGCATCTTTTGGCAAAGAACTACACAGTCATAAAACCTGTTGCATGAAGAATTGCTCCTTTTTGTTTGTTTTGAAATCCTGTGCTCTGAGATGGTAATAGAAGGGGACCATCTGATGGAGCTTGTACTGGAAAAAACACGAATAGATCCCTAGCTATCTTCTCTATGGCATTAATTATTTCGCTGATTTTTATCATACTTATAAACTTTCTCTTTTGTAGGCTGAGGAGGTCCAACCTGCTCAGCTGTTGCTTTTGTGGAAGTTGTTTTACATCTTCATTCAACCTTATTGCCCCTTGTTCCTTTCTTTTATAATACCAAGGTAAACAGATTATTAAACAAGGATTCATACATTAGCTTAATCATGGTTTCTTAGTCTTTTAATTCTTTTCCGAAAAATTCTTCCTGTTTTATTTACCTTCTTGACCACTGACAGATTCTGAGCTCATTTCCACAAAACTTTTGTATCAGTGAGGTTAAAAGAATTATAGACGTAGTATATCCAGTGTATTTTAAACCTGTGAGACTACTAAAAGTCACAATATGCTAAGCAGTCCTGATAATAACTGTATGACTTTATAACAGAGATTTCCTTGTTGAAATTACCTGCTGTGTTTCAGAGATGGGAGAGACATTCAGGTGACAACGTACTATAGCAGCTCGTGCTGTAGTACTCACACCTGGCTATATTCAGGTGCGGCTCTATGCTGAGGATCAGGCAGCATTAGACTTCCCTATAAACAGTGTCTGGTAAAGGATATTTTTCTATGACACATTTGTACACATATGGCATCCACATTTACAACTGCCCTGGACATATTTTCTAAATACCGAGAGCTGACTTCTACCTCTTTGCCTCAAGACATCTGAAGAAAAGAACAGCACTCTCAGCAGTTTGAAGTTCTGGAAGGTTCATTGTCCGTTACTTTTAAAGCTCAGCCAAAAACTGGGAGAGAGGCTTAGGAATTCAATCTAAAAGTTTCCACATTAACAAGGCAGGGGATGTCTTGATGTGACTAATTTCATGGGTGTTGCAAGACTGTGCTGGTAGTCACTGGGCTCCTATGTGCTGCAAATACTGTTGTCTATTTTAGTTGAAAAATGTACTTTTTCCAGAAACTCTATACCTGAATTCAGCACTCAGTTGAACCAAACTGTAACCACAGTGCCAGAATCCCCCATTTTATGCTCATATATCTTTTTCCTAGACAATGAAGGCATATATTTATGTTATGTCTCAGAGACATTGGTCTTTTCCTTTCTTATATGAATTAGAATTGAGGAGAAAGAGTAGATACTTGCTTTTGCTCTAAGGGAGAATGGAGATAATTCCTGCACTATCTGAATGTTTCACTACCCTGCTTTGAGTTTTTATTGATATAGCTCCTCCAAAGCTCCAAAAGGAGCTTTTGGCAGAAGTTACCATTCCCATGCACAGGGTGTGCAATGTTTTCAGTCCTCATTAGGTTCAACTGATTCACTTTGGTTTAAAAGGAAGTGAGGATGGATACTGATCATTTAAAGGGAGATCAGTGACACACTTTCTACTTTTACAGCTAATAGTGTAACTATTATAGTCCATAGTGTAAAGACTTTTATTCATAGACCAAAATATAGTCCTGAAAACATGAAATATGAAGAGGCAAAATGTAGAATTTTTTTCCAAAGGAGGAAGAAGTTCAGAGTACTGCAAAAATAAAATAGCTGCATAGAGCAATTTACATTGGCTTATTAAAGTCAGCATTTAAATTGAGGGTGAACGCTTTTAAAGAACTGTAAGAAAAAGCAGGGATGCCAGTCAGATAGCTAATTTTAGCTGGAAAACCAGAATAAGGTGTAGTTTGAACAGAAGATCAAAGAGAGGGACTTATAGAAATTGTATGATGTACTGGCTACTAGCACAGGAAGCTACCATCAAGGCAACCAAAGCCAAAGACACAGTGCAATTATTTAAAAACACAAATGGATACAGCATGTTCCTGCTTGGCATTCATAGCTGTCTCTAACCCTGTAACTCAGGCTGGAAGTGAACTCCTATTAGCAGGAAAAGTAGAGAGAGAAAAACCATAGTAAGCTTCGCAGATCTGAATGTCTTTATCTTCATTAGTGAATCTTGTCAGCCTAGTAAATTTATTCCAGTGCATGAATGATTGAGCAAACCTTACAGTAAACAAAGAGAAAGTGGGAAGAGAAGCACATGATATTGTAGAAAAATCTGTTGACTGCTTAAGAGAGATTATTTTTTCCCCCCGTCACATAAAATGTCAGTGGAAAGGTCTCTTGCATTGTGGAATAATTATTTTTTCCACAATAACTTTTAGATCAGTATGATCATAGAACAAAAGGCCTGGAGGATTCACCCTGCCAAGCTACTTTAACTTTCTATAGGACACGGGCCTTGGGATTTTTATTTAATCAGTATGTACAGAGCCCTAACAGCAGGACTACAATTTTAATCTCACAACATATTGAAACAAAACCAAATTTTGATTCTTTGTAAGCTTTACGATTGAGTTGATTGCATTTAGAGATGCTACTGATAAATAAACAGCAAACAAACATCAGAGAATGAGTCATACAATCTTCAAGCAATGATGCTATACTGATCAGCATATACATGATAGTAAAGATATAGGCTGCATCTTTATCTACTTTTTTCTGAAGTCACAATGAGCCTTGGAATCCTGATCCATCAGTCATTCAAGCTGGCACATGTAGCACCAGGAAATTTTATCTGTGATAGTTTGTACCAAAAGACATTTGCCTGGTATCATTCATTTGCTGTTTATCCCAGATCTGTTTGCAAACACTGCTGAAAAAGTCAGACAGGTTTAATACACCATATATTCTTTTCATGAAATAAAATACATCATCATGGGTAAGTATTTTTTTCATGTCTCATTGACATGCCCTCAAGGGCTTTAAAATCTTGCCAGTGCAGTTAAATAACTAAATATTTGGTCTTTACAACTCTCTTTCTGCTCTAGGCAGCACTTAAATTTTGTGAACCCTCACAATGACTTCAGGAAGATTGCTGGAGTTATTAATCACAAGTCAAAGTTTTATTATGGGATCTGTCATCAGATAATGGCAGTATCTGCAAGAAGGCCCAAAGTTTCTGCAATGGGTGTAAATAAATTGAACACAGACTTGAAGAAAATTCAGCTGGGTGTTGGTAAACTGGATGCCAGTGCTGTAGGTGATGCACTTACTCATGTGTGTTTTGGCCAAAGGGAGGCATGCAATTTGTGAAGTTTCAGGTACACGTATTATCCTGTCATATTTCACTGTTTCAGGTTCCATATACACTCCTTTTAATTTCCTTATTTTCTCTGCCTTGGAGGAGTTCTCCCACAGTAGGACATATGAACATTTGTTTTTTCCAAAGGCTCAAAAAATGCCACATTCACTTCCAAACCTATGTCTCTTCTCAGACAGCCGTGCAGTGCAGTGCTGCCAAATCCAAACTTGTGGGCTAGTTGCCTTGTTTAACAAAGGTAACTTGAAACTCTGTACATTTTGTATAAAGCTAACATCTGCATTTATTCAGCTGAAAATTATATGCACGAGGCTAGCTCCTAGCTGGTGTAAACAAGGACAGCTTCTCTGAAGTCACTGAGGATTGCATCCACTTGCACAATCTAAACATATGGTATATATTCATCAGTTCACTTCCCTTACACAAAGCTGGCCAGATTGCCAGTGAGGTATTCATTCACAGACTTCTCATACATACTCTTATGCTATGAACAGCAGCCCTAAATTATAAATTCAGACACATATTTAAAAATGACTCTCAGAAAGTTTAACTCTCTGCTGCAGCTGCCTTTTTGCGCACAGATTGGGCAACTGTGCTGGCTCTTTCTCTCCTGCTTCATGCCCACTTAGTCACGGATTCAGAAATACCCTACTGCTGTTCGTATATGAAAGAGAAAATCTTGTGTCCTCCTGCCTCACATGCTGTCCTAAGCTTTGCCACATGGACACTAGCCCATGATCAGAATTGACCAAAGTTTGACACCCAAATCCTGGCTTAAAGGCAAGGAAGAGCAAACAGGACTAGAAAACAGGACAGACAAAGCAGATCAAATAGCAGACTTGACTACATAAAGGAGAGTCACAAAGACAGGGGCAGATTATTCTTCCTGGAGCACAGTGAAAGGACAAGGGGTGATCAAGGAAAGGTTGGACTGCAATAAGGAAAGTCCAGTTTAGACAGGAGGAAGAATTCTTTGCTGCAAGGCTGCTTACGGGCACCTCTCCGAGCAGGCTGCTCAGGTGACTGAACATCAGTCTTTGAAGATTTTCAAGAGCTGATGGGATAAGGAGCAACATGATCTTAATTTGGGGCTGGATTTAACTCCAGAGTTAGTCCCGTGTTTAAAGGGGATTGAATGAGATTAAAACCTTGCAAACCTAAATCATGCTGTGATTCTGCAGTTTAGATAAATTCACTTTTCATGTGACAAAGGTGTCAACGAGATAATTCCAGTGACTGCAGGTGAGTAGCATGTGCTAATGTGAGTATAATTTACAAAGAAACCCACGCACTCCTTTATAACAGATTATATTATGTATGATACATTTTAATATCTTATGATATGATGATATAATATATAGTATAATTTTTTAATTTAAGCAACTCCCAACAGATAGCCAAATTTTTATGTGATGCTCTGATAAAACCTACAACTTAGGCAGACATGAAGAAAGAAAAAACACTTTCAGCTCTTTCCTATAAAGTATAAGTTTACTAATGTAGAGCAACAGCTTTGATAGCTTTGAAGATTTTGATTCACCCACAGAGAGAAATTTCTAAAGAAAATGTTGACCTTAAAGAAAAGGGGAATGAAACAGTATTGAAAGAATTGAACATTTTAGTGTCTGGGATTCTCTGTATATTTTAAATACCAAAGGATTTGGAATTCTTTTGATTAGAGATTAAAAAATAAAAGCTTTGTTGGTCATCTGATCTTGATGTGCTTTTTAGATCTACAAATGCTAATAAAACATATTTTAATTCTACTTCTCTGGAGCTTGTAATGATAAGTAGATATTATGTTTCTGATTTTTTTCAGAAAGTGAACTTTTACTCTGAATTCCCTTTGATGCTGTTATTTGCAGTTTATTTTTTTACTAATAACAGATAAGGTGATATAAACTCTAAAGGGAACATAAATGATAAAAAAAACCCAAACCCTAAATCTTTTTATACCCTCATACTATAACATCCCGTGTAAAAATCACTTTTGTTTAGACTGTGTGCAGCAGGGGGGAGCAGCTTACTGAAAGCAGATGATCTGTATACAAATTCTGTTTCTGTGCCATAAGAATTACTGACTCCATTTTTGGAAATCATATGTTTTTCATGTATTGCAATTGTGTAAAGAGAACATAAAAAACACCTTAAAAGTTAAATCACTCTCTTTTGATTGCAACTTACATCACCCTGCACCTGTGTAAACCACCAAACAAGGTGTTAAGTAGTCAGCAGAGATTTCAAAATACCTCCTCATTAACAAAGATGTTTTAAAAGATTATTGCCCAAATTAGTTTCTATGATAGGAAGATAAAATTAGCACCTTTAAATATTTACAAAGTGAACGTGTATTTTAAAACCACCTAGGAAATCAACATCCTCCCTAAGATGCAAATAGTCTGACAAACTATTCAGAATGAAAAATGTATTCAACAACTTGAGCATCATTTTCTTTTCAAGCACCTTTTGTGAATAGACTTGATTTTTGACAATGCCTTCATTATTCAAAAATATTTTAACCAATCATTACCCAAAGATTAAGATAAGCATGAATGAATCCTGTGGCTGTTTGAGATGGCCCACAAATATTCATTTGCACTTTAAAAGATTTAGGGATTTTTGCATATCAGAATTGTTCTTTGAATGCTTGCAGACAGAATTTGAAATAGGATAGAAAATACTCTTGATAAATATTCTTTTTTTTTCTACAGTGACCTCTTTCGAGTTCAGTCAGGTTGCCAACTTCATGCCTTCTCTGGATTTGAAAGGTTGTCTCACATAAATACAGCAAATGTGTGACACAATCTCTGACAAAGTAGATTTGTACGACATCAAAAACACAGGTATGCTCTGGTGTTACTGGATGTTGCTAATGGCTTCTTAAAAGCTTTTCAGTTTTCCTTGAGCCATAATGGATTAGCTTTAAAAAAACAACTAAAGGCAATATAGCATTAGGTGAAAAAGGCAGAGAGAGACAGATCCTTTCTGAAAAGTTTCCTATTCAAGTAGAGAAGCTGAGAAAGAATGCAGTGAGGGACTCTCCTTGTCTCCTTTTCTATGGGAGGTAAAGGCAAGGCACATAGGAAGGGAGGTGAAGTTGTGACACACAGAAAGTAACTACCAAGATCACAGAAGAAACTTAAGACTTGTACATTTGTACCAGGTTTTTGCTGGGAGTGGGTTGGGGAAAAGTTTGTTTATTTGTTTGTTTGCTTGCTTTTAGTCCAGAACCACAACAGTGAATAGAAGATACTTCTTTATAGTCTCATTTTGCTTTTCTACCAGACCCAGACTGAATAAAACTAGTTCCATCAACCAGGTAGAAACAGGAGAATGGGACGCAGGGGTACAAGTTTGAAGCCTGTAGAAGGCTGCAGCTTTCCTTTAGAGCAATTACACAGAAGAGACTGAAGGAAAGTGTGTGTGCTGGCCTGTGGAAGCCAGTGACTCTTGAAGTGATAATAGATATTTTCTTGTAAGGAAGTAGTAACAGCTCTTTCATAAATGACTACCCTGCTTGTTTGCAAAAAAAAAAAAAGAAATCTAATAAACTGCCTAAAATATCATTTCACAAAGCAGTTGCAGGTTTAAATGTACTGGGAAAAAAACCTTGAAACCTGTCGTGGAAAAGTACTGAAACCCCTGAAACCTGTAACTAATGTGTGTTCCCAGGATGCACAATGTTTCTGATAGAGAACTGAAACAACAGAAGAGGTACACTGCCATTTTATTACAATTATTACCACTAAAAGATAATGTAAACCTGCTAGCAAGATAAAGGAGGTTGCCTGGCAGAAGGCTCCCTGCTCCCAAACAGCTACAAACACTACTGGACACTCCTATCCAGCTGAGTTCCATTTTCCATCTATTGCTTTTGATCTTCAAGTATGTAGGTAAGAATTAGAACTGCATCAGTATCAACGAAGATTTAAAAAAATATATATAGGAAGAACTTTGGAGGAGCAGCTGCTGGTATGCATGACAAGTAAAAATCTAACAGTTTTGTTCAGGCATGTATGTAAATCCACACAAGCAGCTCCACTAGTCATTCCACAGGTGGAGCAAGGACAGCACTCCCCAAAGCAGCCAGTCATGGAGCCGTCTGATTCAACCTGTTCCAAATAAAGACATCAGCTCAAATGTTGGAATTTATCTGGGCTGTAGTCCTTCATTCCAAGTATTTCTTATCTGATGAATTTTACAAAACTCCTGTCATTTTTCCTAAAGCAGAAAGAAGACAGAAGTTAAAAAATCCGAGGTTGTAGATGCAGAATTTAATTGATAAAATTTTCATCTCTAACAGCAGGAATTCCATTATAGATAGTGAGGTATTATTGCCATGGGGAAAGTATGGAGTTCTTAAAAAGATATGCAGGTGTTAACATAAATTATTTGTCAGTTCATAACTCAGTGAACTTACTGGCTTCACCAGAATAATATTTTTGTGGCAACAGAAGTTCTGGCTTTTCAACTCTTAATGTAATGTCCATGCAGTGATGAAGTGGGTTGAAATTCAAAGGACATAAATCTTTTCCCAATAGGATTCTTTTGATATTAATTAATAATTCTTCATAAAACTGCACAGATGATAAAATGACCAAATTCAGTTCTACATTTCAACTACCAGTTTCTGCAAATAGCAGATTACTGCTGGATCTCTGCTCATTTCTGGTATACGCCAATGGAAAAAAAACAAAAAAAGAACTGACAAGCTGGAGAATACCCAAAACTTATCTGAAAGCAATTTATATTCTGCTTGTCAAATTGTTTGTCCTTATAGCTGTCAGTGAAAGGGATTTAAAGGTAATGATCATGTGATATAGTACATAATTCCAGGAAACAGGACAATGCAGTACATCCTTCATGGATGCTAAATAATATTAAATCAGAAAATTATGTTCTGAGAGACTCAGAATTGAAAGAATCCATTGGTCATTGGGGTGGATGAGGATGACACAAGAAAATCCTTGTCTAGAGACATTTTCAATACCTGACAGAAGAGGCACAGGGTGAGATGTTGACAATCCCTGCCCAAGACACCCAGTGTGTGCACTCCCGAGTCCATCTCTTTCAAGAGCAGAAATTCAGCTTGCATGATAACAGTCTTACAGGGCTCTGAAAGCCCCACTTAGTGTGTATTTTTTGTTTGTTTCTTATTCCAGAATGAAGATTTTTTATCTTTCTGGGAAACAATCCAACATTCATCAACATTAGCAGAAGCCATTACATTATGTTTTGGGATCTAACTTCTACTCTGAATTTTTTGGTGGGGAGCAGAGAAAGGACAATTCTTTTCCATCCCAAAGGTTTTTCAGATCCATATTTTGATATGGCACATCTCTGTATTCCTCCCATTCTTATAATTTACATCACTCATAAAAAATGTTAGAGGCTCAGGATTAAGAACTTTTCTATTTTTTTAATGCACAGCAGGAACTTAAGGATTCATGTCCTTTGTCTTACACATGTTCTAACTCTTTAGCTTCCATTTTCTTGGAGGGCATGAACAAGGGCTTAACCCTGCCTTGGCATACTTTCTGAATTTTGTCCACAGGTCAAACCACCAACTTTTGGCTTTGTTGTAATTTCCAAACTGAAAAAGCAGTACTTTGCCTCTTCTTTTATCTTTTCTTGTATCTTCAGGCTATCTAGGAAGAGAATACAGGACAGTGAACTATCCCTGTCCCAGTAACTCCTTTCAGGTATTCCTAATTACAGAAGTATTAATATTTTTTACTCCATTGGTGCATAGGTACCATTTCTTATAATGTATCAGTGTATATTGAGATGCATTTTCTAGTCTAAGTGCATGAATAATGCCCTCTTATGGCAAAATTTAGAGATTTCCAAAAATTTATTTGGTCTAAGACCATTTACAGGGTAAATTAATGCTCAGAAAAAAACCCCCTACACTTACCCTGGAAAGAAAAATAATGATAAAGAAAAATGTGCATGATATTACAGTCATAATGTGTTACACTAACTTTTCCTTCTCTAGACATCTTCTGCTTCTGTAATATTTGAGAGGAAAAACCTGTCTTAAAAGCATTTTTTTAACAATTAGGATAAGGAACTAATTTTTAGAATATTTTAATGAGTGTTCTTTGGCAATTGCTAAATTAATTTGAATGTACATAAATCAAAGAGCAAGTATTTATTATACATGTAATTATTGATATTGGCAAAAAAGGATTTGACTGATTTCTGGAAGTGTTTGTAATATAAGTAAGCTGTAAGGAATAAACAGGCAAGAGTACATTCAAATATTACTGAAAATGTTTATCTCCAATTCCACAATACTTTGGAAATACATTAAGATAAATTTGAAGTAGTACAATTAAGTGTTTTAAATGCTAGCAATGGCAAAATGGCAAATAATAAAGTTTTTAGTAAATATTTGGTATCAATACAGTGTTTGTCTTTTGACTTTTTTCACTCCTAATTGTCTTTGAATAATGGGCAACAAATAAATTTAATTTAAGTAAAAATGTGTAATTTTGGAGAAGATACGGTGTTCTGGCTGCCATCCACACTATATATTTTAAATTTTTTAGTCTTTTTGGCTTAAAACAAACTACTGCTAATAGATCCAAATAAAGATTCAATTAACAGATGTTCTGGAGACATTAATATAAAAAGATAAATATTTAGTCGGATGTTTACGTTGCTAAAAAAAAAAAAATTAAGCACAGGCTCACTTTAAATTGTAGTTCTTTCAATAAGAAGTCAAGAACCAAGTTAAAGCAACGGAAACTTCTCAGTATGAGAGCAAATTCTGAGACTTGGTTCACAATATGAGATGCGATGCTGTATTTTGGGTCCATCAAGTGCTTCCATGAAGCCTGTGCTAACTTTGAGTAGGCAACTAATAAAATAATAGCAATAAAGTGCACTTCCAATCCATAATAGCCAAAAAAACATAGGTCAGAGTCTATGACTACTTCTAAGTCCTTTTTTAACTAATAAAGTTTGATTTTAAGCTGATGACTTAATGTTATTTTAAATTAACCCATATTCTGGCTTTCCCAAGGCCCAAAAACCATACAAAGAACTCAGCAGACTCCCTTAAGCCCTATTGAACACATACTGCCTTCATCGGCTTCTACCATCCAGGCCAAGAGTTCACTCAGACCTTTTATGCAACATGTTCTAACGAATACTATGGGGTAGCTTTCAAGAAGGGTTTTGATGACTGAAGTATGACAATTTAATGTACTGCAAAAGCATTTCTTGGAGCCTCTCAGAACATCTATTGCACTGACAGTGAAAAAAGGAAAACAGAGCTCCCATCCCCATGGAATCACGAACATCTGGAGGCACCTGTGACAAAGGTTTCCACCTTGACAAAGGCCATACTTCCTGAGACTTCACACAGTCAAGAATACAGCACAGAACACAATCAAAAGCACAGCTTCAATTTTATCTTCTTTAGGAGCTCAGAAGAATGCAGTGGTATCTATACAACAAAGGACAAAAATAATCAGTATTACACTGAAGACATCAGTACAAGCCTACCTGTTCCATGCTGATTCCACAGACAAACCTTGCCTCACAGCAGACAACATGACAGTCTGAGAAACGAGGATCAGTTTGCTGGAAGCAAGAATGCATTCCTTAATGCTGTGGTAAAGAGGTAGAATTCTATAGCACCTCAATGTTTTCCACCTTGGGGAAATTATAGGGCACATTGGATTTACATTAAAATAGCCAATGCTTCTTCAGT
The DNA here is from genome assembly GCA_013397175.1 of Platysteira castanea. NCBI lineage: Eukaryota > Metazoa > Chordata > Aves > Passeriformes > Platysteira > Platysteira castanea. Next base: position 783,471 of record VYXC01009030.1, read on the forward strand.
TTCCTCAAGAAAATGGAAGAATGGTCATACTGGGTTACTTGAGAGATCTGGTTTAAAATCCCAACTCCACTGAAAGCTAGGACATAAGGCAAAAAGATGAGGCTTGATTAGTAGGAGAGGAGATATCTCTGAGGCCGATTCCATTCCTCAGCATTCTCTGGTCCCATCTCCAGGGACAGCAGGCATTATTCAGATTGCTTCAGCCAATGCTCTGCTTGGCATGCATGCTTCAAATTACAAACTTTTTCAGTAGTTTTGCTCCTCTTTCATCTGGAGACACAAGTTCTTTTATTTCTTCTGCATGACAAAAACTTCCTTAGGGAGAGCAATGGGACAGTGGCCAAGAGGACATGCTTAGGGAAGAACACAGCAGATACAGAATGGTCCTTCTGCTCCTCTTCTAAATTAACAGCCTGCAGAATGCAAATGATATGTAGTGAGCAATTAGCTGGCAAATACCATCAGTAAAGCTTAGTCTGTGCTTACAGAGAACAAATCAAATCAAACACTGTAAGGTATGCAGTCATTATTCTTGATTTGAAGATGAAGGATGGTGGGAAATAGGACTGTGCTGTATATTATCAGAGACCAGACTGGGACTGGCTAGTTTTCTATAATCAGGCTTGTAGGAGTGTGTTTCAAACCTACATAAGCCTTCTTTTATTTTTTTTTTTATTTTTTTTTTTAAACCCCAGTAATTCACATAATGCTCTATAAACACTGAAGTAGCTGAATCAATGACAAAGAGAAACCTTTCCAAAACTTCCTTTCCCTAGAGTGAGAGGACTCCCTTGAGTGCTGTGAGACCCGTAGATGCAGCAATGGATCAAGTACTAGGCTGGAGAATGTCACATGGTGGAAATGGCCATGACATCCAGGGCTATGTCACTGCCCCTCTCTCCTGCAGTCATCTCCTCTCCTCCCCTCCTATTCATATTTGTCTGTTTGGATAAAAAGCTCCATAGCTGCTGCTGCCTTACTTCCCTGTGTATTTACAGAATTCCTTGCACCATATGACCTTCATTCCAAGTACTTGCAATGCACAGATTACACATGGTTGCATCCTCTATGCATTTCTGCTTTCTTCTATTTGTAGCTTGCTTGGCCTGAAACCACCCTTGGTGCATCAACAACCCTTTCCTTTCTTTCATTCAAGTCTTCAATATATGTATTCTTACTCATCAACTTGCAAAATAATGATGACTTGTTTGATTTGTTAAAAACTCTTTGTGTAAGAACAGTGACTCTGGTTGTATCACTGACCTCATTTAGTCAGTGGCTAAAAAGTGGAAAATCTGACCAAAACACTGTGTTTCTCCTAGAAACAGCAATAATGCGGTTGCCTTACTGAAAAGGGGAAGCATGAAGGCCTGGTAGCATACCAGGAATATGCTTATGTCTTGTGTACAGGCACAGAAGGACTTATTTGATGCCGACCTTGCGCAAATTGCAGTCTCTTCAAGGGCAGAGTGCTGGCTCACTGACTTCCAGGGAAGCCACTCAGAGAAGGGTTTACTCAGTGAGACAACTGGACTTCTATCAAGCTGAGAACATAATGCTTTCCTGTTCCCATACTGGTAATAGCACTACATTAACGTGGTTAAACCAATCATGATCCTAAGCACCTCATTTTTCTTAAGTTCTGAAAAGACAAATTATCTCCTGAAAATGGACTTTCACAGAACCTTAGGCATTAAGAAGCCAACTGATTAATTCAGTTTGGCAGCTCATTGTTAGTTACATGCCAGCGGTTTTATAAGGCTGTGACCTTGGTGAAGAAGCTTCACTTTTCATGACCAGTCTGACACTGACCCACCTGAACAAGGCCATTGACACACTATGTGTGTCCAAGGACCTTACATCATCGCCGATCACACAGTGGTATCACCAGGAGCTTTATCCTTATATTTCTTGAATCTTTGAATCACTGGTTGTGAAAAAGAATATAAATTGCTATTCATATCAGCACACCTTCAAAACAAACACACTTTCTCACAATAAAGTGCTGATACATTTTACACTTTCCCTAGTTCTTGTAACTATAAGAAAGAAAATAGACAATGATGAATTAATTGGATTACCTAATGACCCTGCATTTCTTTAAGGTGATTTGACACTAATAAATGAGGACAGAGAATATAGTCATTAACAGCATTTTCTCTCATCACTTGGAATCTGGACATTTACTGTATACAGCATTTCTTTGATTTTTAAGGAAGGAATGAATTCCATTTGATGGTCACTTTGCTACGCCTTTACTACATTTTTTCTTTATAATAACTGGCACTTCATTTTTTCTTGATCTGTGCTTGTGTTCAAAGCAGAATCTGAATATCAAGCCTGTTGACCTTCATAATGGCTAGTTGTAGCCAATCCAGTGAAATTATTTGATTCTATTCCACTGCGCTGCCTTTAACCATCCAACTGCCTCTTAGAAGGTTCTTGTCTTTCTCCTCTTTATCATTCTTAGTTTTCTGCCTTCTTTTAAAGCTGTCCTAATGCCTCCTACAATACGTTCACTTCTTCAGGAGCTTAAATTCTAAGTGACAGGAAACAAAACAAATCAAATAAAAACAAAACGAAATAAAAAGGCCCACCCCCAAGTCTATATGTTAAGTTAACATCCAAATCCATTCTTGTCTTTCTTATTCCTGGCTATAGTTAGTGTTTAGGTCTAAAGCTAGGCCTGGGTCCATTAGGATGACTTGTTTGAGTAAGAAGCAAACACCATGCACAGATACAACAAAATCAGCTCTATTTGTTTTGGCCAGGGGGATTTCTTGCTCAGATCACATTGCAAGAGTCAGAACTGCTCTGACTCTGAAGCTGAGTGAGGGCCTGACTCTGTCCTCACATATGTAACCCGGAATAACTGCCTTTGGTTATAAATCTCACATGCAAGAAATCGGAACCAGATGCAAATTGTACAACACATTGTACATTTTGTGTAATAGAGGAATGATTAAAAATCATCTGCAAAGCACAGTCCAACTTACTTGTTCTCATCCCCATGTTAGGCTGTAAAATACACAGCCTGGAAAGCAAGTGTCTTGCATACTTTTCATTTAACTCACAGGGTTGATTCATGCCAGTAAATGCTGAAACCCCACCTCATAATTGGGAGAAGTAATTTCCATTCCATGAATTTTGCTTGAAGCTAATGCATGCTATTACAAAACACCTAAAGTAAAAGTTTAACCATTTCTCTTAGCCCAGCTGTGAAGTTCAAACTGCTTTTTAAAGTTAATTATCATGCTCTGACCTGCATATATGCACACGTTAAATACAAATAAATCAATATTGCAAGCTTGTTCTTGCTTCAATTTGCTTTTTAAAATTAGCATACTCTACCTTTGCCTATCAGATATGAGTGTGATGGTATCTCACAGATTAAAGTTTTGCATTTGTCTCTTTGTAGTTCATTTGCTATTTTATAAGCCCAAAGTCCATGAGGGAGTGTTGGAAAGCCCCATAATTTTCCTCAGTGTTCCATTTTACCTTTTTATCTCCAATGCAGCTAGCACATGTGAAGAAGAAGTGCAGATAGCCAGATGGCTGTGCAGTGTCCACACATACAAAATCCCTGACAGACACAAGTGACTTTAACTAATGCTGATGTCGATTCATTCTTGGGTATATTCTTTTTGTTCTCTTTTTTCTATATTTTAAGGAGCGTGTGTTTGTCCTCTTACCTAGAAAATCAGTATTATTAAGGCAAAAAAGTAGATTTTTTTCTTTATTAATGGAAAAATATTGGGGGAGGACAGAATCATAGATTCTAGTGTTGGTTTTTCATGGTAACACTCTCTTTTTTCTCTGACTGGTATCGCCACCCATTACAAATCTCCTCAAAATCTTCTAAAAGAGAATTTTTTTATATTTGGTCTGTGGTTTTCTGTGCATTTTCCTTTGAATCACCCTGCGCAGATCACAGCAAGAGGGAAAACACTGGATTGGCTGATTCACTTCTGTTGCTTGGTGGGGATTTTCCAAAGCAGAGAAGTGACTTCTTTTGCCAGGGTGCTGCTGTCAGACTGAGGCGTTCAAACATCACCACAGTCCAAGGATGAGCAGCATCATGTTCACAGCCACACTGCCTGCCCAAGGAGAGAAGTGAGGGCTTAGTTTAAACCGCTCTCTAGGACAGAGAGCGTTCACACATTTCTGTGTAGTTTATTTGTGATAAAGAGGAGAACTGGAAGAGCATCAATATTTTTAAGGACTCGTGATCTGGAGAGTTTAGATTATCTGAACGCATCAGCTAATTAATCTTCAAGACATTATCTGAAGTTGATCAAGCTATTAAAAATTCTGGATCCATTTATTTTCTGGCATCAGCTGCAAATCTGACTTTTCATTTCAGAGGAAGGACCATCCCCTACTTTTGTGTCCTCTGGGATAAGTGCCGTATAATATTGGAATTTCTTGCTTGAAGAAAGCTCTAACTTTGCTAGCCTGGTGCTGAAGCCTGGGAAGACACTGTCTTTGAAATACATGTGACCGTAACTCATGCAGACGAGCCTTTACACAAAGTAACTAATAGACACAGGCCATAAAGACATCCACATGTATAGACAAAATTTGTTTAGTCAGGGTGCTATATTCAGGCTACTCCCTGCTCTCTGGCTATAATGCCACCACTATTATTGACTGCTTTGGTTAGTATGGCCAGAGTGTGTAATAGTTGGAAACAAAACTGTAACTCGAGCATGTGCACATTCATTGTGGGTACTTGTTTGCTTGTTAACATATTTCTGGCTGTGGGAGATGGCTCCAAGTGCATCACGAGATGTGCTCCCTCAAAGTACTGCTGTGACAGTATGCTACTGAGTAACCCACACCGCCGCGACCGGATCAGAGACCTTTTCTCTCTGCAAAAGTGAAAATCTTGATTCAAAACAAGTTGCATCCAGCAGGTAGAGTAGCACAGAATATGCTTGCAACACACCTTAGGAAAGCCTAAGCCAGAACCAAAGTGATGTTGCTGGGAAAATCCTTGTGGCTTTAACGGAGCCGACACCTTGGGTAGAATTTTCAGTGCTGTCCCGCTGCTGTAAGAGCACAAATCTCACCAAACGTGACAGACTGCTGTGTATCTTGGGGAAAACTGAACTTGAGCAAATACAGCTCCAAATCTCTGCAAAAACGCTTCTGAAAGCTGGGGTAAAACACCTGGATCAATCAGGAAACTGAATCTAACCACTGTTTTAACGCTTCTCTTACTCTTCTTCGCTTTTAAAGTTTTAAGAAGAGGAAGTAATTCGAGGGGAGTTGGGGGAAAGAGCCCCCTCCGAGGGGTCTGGGTGTCCCCCGGCTGCCCCCTCACGGGAGCCGCTCTCATTCCCTCCTCACAGTGACACCTACCGGCCTCCCGACCGGCCCCGCCGCCCTCCGCCCGCGGCCGCGCCCGGGCCCGGCTCTGCCCCCGCCCGGGACCGCTCCCCCCGGCTCTGCCCCGNCCAGCCCCTATTTGCTCAGCTAATGATGCACCGGCGGCCGCCGAGCCTCGCCTCGCCAGAGCGGCGGCCAGGGCAGGGCAGCGCCTGTAACTGGAAACCAGCACCGGCACCGCGCGGGCGCTCCATTCACCCCTAGGTGCGTAATTGCGGGCAGGGGAGAAGCGCTCCCTGAGCCTCAGGAGTCCACTGCCAGGATTATTGTACGGAGGAGCCGAGAGTATCTTTGCAACCACCACGAGGAGAGACTTTTTTTTTTTTTT
>VYXC01009030.1:789195-815060 GCA_013397175.1 Platysteira castanea
TTTTAAGTAATTTATTTTTCCTTCTGCCATGAACCAGGTTTGGAATTAAAATGTTCTGGTAGCAGGAGTGGAGTGTATAAACTGATAAAAACCAGATAGAAATCGATATTACTGGTGCCTCCAATAGCCGGGTAAGCATAACTTAAAGTTCTCTTTCTTTGCTGTAATAGATGTGAAATGTCTCTGATGGCTGAATTTTGCTTTTGTTCACAGATAGTTAAACCAGTGTTTTCCAGATTGGCATAGTCTGTGTTTGGTAGGGGTTTTTTTTTCTCCTTCATTTCTTTTCTTTCTTCTGCTGAATGATTTTCTCTGCAGAATTTAGGGTAGGACCCAGCCTGTAGCGGATGACACCTGCACCATACTTCCTAGCAGAGCGATACTGTACTTTCCAAAAGCCATGCAACATGCTGCCAGCGACCTCCGTGGCAGGAAAACTTCACTACTTTACTTCGGTAGTGGTTTCTCTGTTTGTTTACAGTTAGGCTAGAGCGTAAGAACAGACATGCAATTAGACCCTGCTTTTTGTCTGTCCCATAAGATTCTTTAACAGTACTTGCAAGGCTTTAGGTCTGTGTGTTGTCAGCAGGGATCATGTGCACTGGACATGCTGAATATAGTATCATGACTTACTGAGATAAATTCAGGACTGGGATATAAGCCCAAAGCAAGAGTCAAACATACAATGAGCTGTCAGTTACCAGCTCTGTAAATCTCTGAAATTAAACCTATTTCCATTAGGTAACTCACATGTCAGACACCCCGAGGTACCTTTTTGGCACTGTATGCATTTATTATTTATGTGTCTAACAGCTGGGTAGGAACCATGCTGCTCAGTACTTGAATCTTATATTTGCCTGTCACTTCTGTGTTAACAGTGAAGATCTGAAATTTGAGCAATGAAATGTAGCAATGTTTCACTCCTCTAGCTGATTACACTAGAACTGGCAGGAGGCAGGAGAGTGGGAGGGAAAGAGAGCTGAAAGGGTTTTTTTTTTTCTATTATTGTTTCCTACAGTATTATTTAAAGGAAGAAGGAAAGCCACACACTTGTTCCTCTTTGACTTTTTATCTTTATTGCAAAGAAAGCATAGTGCTACTACTGTAAAATACTAATCCCACTGCATCTGTTAAATCACATGTTCTATATGATTGGCTATTTGTTTTGGCTTGACAAAGAAATTTTATTGGGATTTAATGCCATTTCTCTCTTAGAAGAGAAGTAAGTTAAAGGCTATCCCATGGGCAAGTCACAAGGTTTTAAATTTAAAGCCCACAAAGCAACATTAGTACTGGAGTTCGTGCAGCCTGTTTAAAAATTATTCTTGGCAAAACCTCTGCAACTATCATTTTATTAGTCAACAGACCCTTAGAGATAATTTGGAACTGGGCCAGAATGGCTATGTTTCTCCTACAGACCCGATCTGTAGCTGGCAAATTTCTGACAAGGTTATTTTTGTCAATTAGCAGAGTTGTAGAATTACTTGATCTTCATGCTTTTCTCAGTACTCAAACCAAATAATGAAGGAGCATTTAGAGTGTGGGCTGAAGAGCTCTGCGCTTTCTTGCACGCTCTCCTTCCCACCCCCACCTTGATGTGAAGTCCCCGTGCAGAGAGAAGCCTTTCCAAGCGATTTACAGTGAGTGGATAGGGAATGACAGAGGTGGTAATGAGATCCGGGGCTTTTACCGCTAAGTCAGTGGTGTGGATCCAGCCCGAACTAGGGCTGACCTAAAGTCATCCCTGCCTGACAGCTCATTCCTGCCGTGCTGGGGTGGTTGCAGCCAGTTCTTTAAGGACAGGTGTGAGCCTCAGAGGGACCAGATGAACAAGCCTGTAGAAATATTGGCTTCCACTGGAGGGACTGTAGTGCTGGAGCAGAGCTGAGGTAAAGAACTGTAAGCTGACTGCACAGGTAACAAATTTCTTCATCAAATAAATGTACAGCCTTTATTGATATCTCCTAGCTATAGGGGTTGTGTCTTTCAAAGTGCTTCTGGTTGCGATAGAATCAAATTTATCACCTGATTGATTAACTAATAAGTGGTGTCTAGTAGAAGGGCTGTTTACATCAAAATGGAAAATATATATATGTAAGCAGTGAAGTAGAATGGGCCTAAAATGATGTTGTTATTTATTCTCACTTTTGCAACTGAGCTGAAAAAGTTGTTACAATAGGTGAAATGAAATTTGCACTTCACAGTTTTTGGAGAAGTGCAGTTTAGGAGCAGATGTGATACAGATATACAGTATTTGGCTTATAATGTTGGCTGGGTTTTCTGGATCTGGTCCAAAGTCCATTAGACTTATTGGGGAAGTGCCACTGACTCCAGTGAGTTCAAGTCCTTCCTGAGCTAGAATAAGATACAGAGTTCTGGAATATTTTCTGATTCTTTGAAATGCTCAGGCTTCTCAGCAGCCAAGTCCTGTAAAATGAACATAGGTTCAGCAGATGTGGAGGACAAGTAGCAGACGTATCAAGTGTAGTGCACTATTTAACTCCGGGATTCTTAGTGCTCTGTAGAAGTCAGTGAGAGCAGGTGAGTATCCTGAAAGGAGCTAGCCCAAAAAGCAAACGTTGACTAACAGTTTCAAGTGTGTTGAAATACTTTTGGTTTCATGGCTTTGAGATTAATGACATACATAGCCAGAATTTCTTAAAAGAAAAACTTAAAGAGTGACTAGAGAGTGCAGCTTACTAAAACTTAAAGCTAATTTCCAAACAGTTTTGATTTCAAATGTTAAAAGAAAAGAAAAAAACCCCAGACAACCAATAACCCCAACCCCCCCAAACTTGAGGGAGAGATGTCTAAAAATATCAGCCAGATTGTTATCTGTGAAACTTTATCTCCTGTCCTTGCTTTGCTCTGCCTTGACATTTAGTATAATTATATTTTCAGCAGGTGGAATTGTCTTCATTTTAAATAAACTGAGTCTAATGCTGTAGCCTGCCCTAGCCAGAACTTGGGCTCTGTTGGTTCCTACTAACAGGCAGAGAGTTCCTTCTGTGTCAGGACAGAAGACTGCTGAGGAAAACCACTTTCAGATGCACAAAGAAAAAACAGAAGTGTTGTACTTCCGTCGCATTAGTAATTATGGGTTCAGCTGGAAGAGGCTTCTAACACAATCTTTCCATACTGTTGCTTTTGCTCCACAAGGTTGTATAAGAGGAGTAATGTGATATCTTTCTCTTTCAGGTTTCGTTTCTTGGATATTAAGTTGCAAATCTGAGGAGATGGCATTTCTTGCAGTGAACGTGTTGATTGGGATATTTATTTACTTTAGCAGTGTAAAAGGATCTTCCCAGCCTCAAGCAAGGGTGTTCCTAACATTCAATGGTAAGAAAGAAGATAAACATTCTTAAACAAATATTGTGATTAAACATTTTCTTCTTCCCTTAAATTCAATAACTGAATAGAAACTAGCTTTTTGATCTGTGTCCACAATTACTGTTTTTGGTTTGTGTTGCTGAGGCACCTGTCAGTCTAAATTTGATTCTTTTACCAGAATCTACCTATAGCTATAGATGCATGATTAATATATAATTAATAGGCCTTTCTCTTTATTTTGAGTTATTATGACTTACTAACAACTATTTTCCTTGGAAAAAATATAACACATGATGTGGTGGAGGGTATTAATGATTTGAGTTGCTTTCATTTGGTGCCCAACTGAAACACTTTATATTCTGAAAATGAGGCTGCCTGAAGGCTTCTGAAAATAGTTAGCCAGGCACAGAGTCCTTTGAAACAATATCATTCCTTGTGCACTTTGTGCTCTGTGTAGGGTGTACATAGCATGTAGCAATCACTGATGCCTGCATACTGTAAACCAGCAGTGAAAATTACCATTTTCAAAAGAAAGCTTCTTTTACTTCTGAAGTGCTGAGCAGTACCTTATTGCTGCAATTACCCCATGTCCTGGGGTGACTCAAACTGGGACGCCCCAGTATTACTTTTAATAGTAAAGTAACTTATTCTTCTGGTCTTCTAGTCTTAAATGCTGATTTTAGCCATCACTTCAGAGTGTGTGTGTTCTTCACTTACGGTGTCTGTTAACCCTGAGCTGAAACTTTCTATCACTAATTATAGGGGCATTGACTTTCTCCAGCCCTCTGCCTTTTCTGTGACTGTCTTTGAGGCAGGAGGGCTTGCTATTCCCTGCACCAGTGCTGTTTGCATTAGGATGGCTTCTGTGGTTTGTTAGTACAGAGATGCCCTGCCACTGCCTTGGGAATATTCTATGTGCTCTGAACAGTCTTTAAAAATAATCAGAGCTAGTAAGTATCTCAAACTTCTACTTGCCACAATGATCATTACTATGTAAACATGAGACTGAGAGACATCTACAAGGAAACCTGGCAAGTTAGGCCTTCCACAAATACCAGCCAGACTTTGAACAATTACAAAGTATTGCATACTATAGAATATGGGGCCCTAAATTGATGAATGGAGTACTTAATAGGTTTAAAATAGCATGGGTCCAGTAAAAGCAATAGTGGGAATTGAATTCCAAGAGGAAACTTGAATTCAAATGAAGAAGTAGAGATAGGAAGTTCTTTTCCTTGCTTAAAGCCTGCACTGACTTCGGTGTACATGGTACTGTTTTGGCACAACTCAACACAGAAGCAAGTTTGGCTGTGGTTCTGTGTTACATTGCAGGTTTGCCACAGTTACGCAGAACAGGCTGATTTGCATTTCCACATCATCTCCTTGGTGGCCTTGAAAGTAACATAGGCTTCCCCTGATCTCTAGTATGACCATAAAGTAGGAAGTGTTCAGGTTTTGTGGTATTCAACCTTGCGAATGGGGAAGAATTGTAATGAGAGGCAAATGGTTTTAACAGAAAATCAAGAGATTTTGTTTCATCACAGGTATCCTGCAAAGCTGAAACACTGAAGCAGCCATAGGGCAAAAGACCCCAAACTTAGGAATGAAAAAAGAAACCCCTGTATTGAAACCTTAGTTTCTCTGTTATTCCCTGAGAAGAGGTTGTCCCTTCTTCCTTTAGAAGGGGCTATGACAGCTTTGTGCTGCAGTGACCCCTTGTCTGGTGAGGTTCTTGGGCCCCAAGAGCTCTGCCCCCTGTGACAGCCCTCACTGGTTCCTGCTGTAACCCTGCTTGGCTGCCTTGGTTAGAGAGCCTTGGAATACTATCTGGTTTTCTTAAAACTTTTTACTTTCCCTAATACTTAACAGTCAACTTTTAAAAAGACCTACATCAAAGGACCTACATTTTTGGGTCCTAAATTTTTATTGGGTCTTTTGAAGTCATAAAAGTAAGAAGTGAATTATGTGTTTTATAATATGAGAAGTATGTCTGAAATAAAAAGCTAAGCTTTTTGTATACTATATAAACAGAAGTTTTATTTTTAAACCTGATATCCACATGGTAAGAAACAACTTTCATGATGTGAAAAGAGTTTGCAAAGAGTTGTGTATACCAAGGTAATGGCCTCACCTGTGGTATGAACTTGTGTTCTATAAATCTTTGTTTACTTACACGAGTAGAGATGTAACAGTAAGAGGTGAAACTTTGTATTGTTCTCTAGCTAAGTGGGATAACACACTCTTTCTTCATGAGCTGCTTCATAGCTTATTGTTTTTAAATCATGTAGAGTTACTGAATTTTTGGCAGTCTCCTTCCCCTGAGAAGCTGTCAGTTTTCATGGAGAATTGTCACTCTTTTAAAGTGCATCATTTGAAAATAAAACCATAATTAGGACTACTTGTGTTTTGAATGACATTAGACAATAAAGACAAGTCATTCAAGCTTAGGATACTTACATGATATTTTTCAAGTTCTGAATTGGATTTGTCTTAGTGTCTAAAATTACATTACATAAGTTTTGGGGGTAGAATGTATACAGGAGGAGAAAATGAGTGATGCTTTTCAAAGCTAACCTGCTCCTTCAGGATCAAGTCAATTGAGCTTATTCACACTGCAGCATTTCTCATGGGAAAATCCAGCAAGTATCTTGACCTATTCTGTTTTTCATCAGGAAAGATAAAAATGGGAATCATTTGAATCATGAGCTGCTTTTCTCTTTACCATCTACTTCATTAAGAATCAAATGTAATTAAAAAGTGCGCCTGGGTAATACCTCAGGAGCCTGATAATAGGGATTTTGCAATTAACTTCAATGGATGAAGGACTACAACCCTAACTTCTATTTTTGAAATCAAAAGCCTGGCCCCTTGTCTAATTAAAATGTAGTTCATGACTTAGCTGAGGTTGTTAACTGTGCGTATGACGTGAGTGTGGAACTTACTGCTGTCTGCACCCTGAGTGTCTTGAAAATTGCAGTGCTGTACAGAACCCTGAGGCCTCATTCCTATTGCTTTGCACCTTGTACAGCCATTTACTCAGCTGAAAGGAAAGGCCAGGCTGGAGCTGAACTGCTGCTTTGCTCAGGTGAATGTGGGTGCTTATACAGGGCACTGGGCCTGTGGAGAATCAGGCAAAGGGCTCTCGGTGTGCCTGGGGCGATTTGGCGTGACCTGATTGTTGACTGTTCAACAGTGGTGGCTCAAACCACTGATATTTGTACATGATCTGCACTTGAAGAGCCACTGCAGCTGAAGAAAGAAAGATGGCCCAGCTTTTTCTGATTCCGAGATTGCAAAGATGTGAAGCCTGTGGTGCGGCAGGTGCAGCAGTGTTGGGAATCATCTGCTGTGTTCCCACTGAGCATGCAGGAGTGGGAGAACCCAGGATGGGGGAAGCGAAGGACTCTACATGTCTCCCTACACTATGAATACACTATTGCCCCTCCTGCTGCCTCTTCTGGTTCCTTGTTCCTAGAATAGATCTTTTTTAATCTACCTAAATCACCTATCATAATTTAAAGTACCGTAGTTTATTTTCTCTCCATAGCAAAAGACTTACCTTATCTGTTAAGTGTGGTGCCTGCGGTTTCTCAAGCTCCGTGCATTCCTCCTCATTACTGCATGTTCCTGAACAGATAATTGGGAGCTGTATCCTTCAGTCTTTACAGGGAAAAAAGCCATTTAGAAATCAGTGGGAGTATTACCAGAATAAGGAAGGAGGTACTAGACTCCAGGTTAGTGTCTGACTTTGTTTAATTTCAACTCACATTTAGTTTTTGCATTTTATTGCAGCCCTAAAATGCTGAGCCATAGCATTTTAACATCAAATTGTGAATGAATTGAAGTAGATACAGTACTTGTTTTTTAAAACACACTCAAACAAACCTTCTTTGGGATTTAAATTTGTATGGAGATACACAACCAAGTGATAATTCCACAATTTACTGTGAACATTTAATGCATTCTGACCTCAAAAATCTGGTCTAGCAGATTTTTCCCATGCAGATTCTCCTATTGTCTGCAGTGAAAATTCCATATGAGAAGTGGATCAAGGTTAATTTGCAGATGGTTTTGTTCTTCTCTTTGTTATAAAATTACTAGAACACGTAAAGGACTTTTAAGAAAAGTATCAGTCAGATTCATTAATGACAATTAAAGTGCATAAAATGTCACCAGAGCAACAGCAGCACTTATTCAACTGTCAACATATTTTAAAAGATTTAATGCAACCCCTGTGGTTACCCTCAAGGAAAAATAAAGGAACTGAGAACCATTTTCCTTGCTCTTGAGCAACAGCAGTACAACTTGTTTTTAAACAATCCCTCATTGTAATGTTAATGTTACCACAGTTAATAAAAAGTTCATTTATTATTTGAGGGACTTTGTGCTGATGACAGTCTAGTAGGCAAAGTTTTACGGTCATATAGTTGATTGGCTCTTTCTTGGTGTCCATGGAATGAAAGCTACTTATAAAATGAGGTAGAAGTAAGCATTAAAAGAAAAAAAGAAAAAGAGAGGGTTGGCCATGGTTTAATTGTTTGCATGCTGAACTCATCTTGAATGTTCATATAGTTGCTTAATTTTCACCAAATTGTGAGTAATATTTTCTCAAAATTAACTGATTTGTGACTCTCACACTTCATGGATCTTAATGTTAATTTATAAAGTGTTGAACATCAATGATGTGAAAATTTTTCCAATTTAATTGTCTCTCACTGGAGATCTAAAAACTTAATTCTGAATACATACAATTAAAAATAAAATTCAATTTTTTCTTTAGTAATGAAGATGATGGTTTTACAGTTTGTTACAGAATCATAGAATGTTAAGGGGTTGGAATGGATCCTAAGGATTATCTGGTCCCAACCCCTCTGACATGGACAGGGACACCTCCCTTGAGACCAGGTTGCTCAAGTTCTATTCCACCTTCCTTGAATAGTGCCAGGGTTGGGGTATCCACAGTCTCCTTGGCAACCTGTTTCAGTTTCTAGCCACTCTCACAGTAAAAAAATTCTTCCTGATATCTAACCTAAATTTCCCCCTCTTTCAATTTGTACCCATTACTCCTTGTCCCATCACTACAGTTCCTGGCAAAGAGCCCCTCTGGCTTCTCTGTAGCCCCTTTGGTTACTGGAAGGTGCTGTGAGGTCTCCACGCAACCTTCTCTTCTTCAGCTGAACAGCCCCAACTTCCTCAGCCTGTGTTTGTACAGGAGGTGCTTCAGTCCCCTTATCAACTTCGTGGCCTCCTCTGGACTTGCTCCAGCACTTTCAAGTCCTTCTTATGTTGAGGAACATAACGCCAGAACTGTGCACAATATTCCAGATGGGGTCTGGAATTGACAGCTTTGGTTTTTCCTAAAGACAAGTGCCTGATTTACAAATTATAGTCTTTGGCGGTCATTTTTAGACTTATATCTTCTCTGTATTTTTTTTCCTTGTTTTTTTGTTTCTTTATTTCTCTGTTAAATAAACAGAGGCTTAATGCAATAAATGTTGTATTGAAATTGAATTGCTTGAATAGGCTGTGAGGTAAATGTAAAAAAGAAAAACATCAAACATATTAAAGGAAGCATTATGTAAAAACCTCTGTATTTTTTCTAGAGTTCCGTGGGTAAAGGTCCCACATGCCAAATGACACTGAATCTGCTTACTTTCACACTCTTGTTCAGTGGCAGTGTCACTGAGTTGGCTTCACTCTCATTATTGTTGACATGAGTGTACAGGAGAGGATAATTTGTTGTTTCGGTATTTAGATAATTTGTGCCATGTGATTTGGCTTCAGTAATGAAAATGGTCCTGCAATAAACTGAAGTCACAGGTGGTGTTTGGTCCAGTTCTGTGTTTGTGCTCTAAAATTACTGTAAGCGGTACCCTCATGGGAAAGCACAAACAAGCATGGCTTCAAGGTAGTTATTTACCAGGCAACAAAGGTGCCTGATAATTAACAAAAATAGTTGATTACCAGGCAACAGATTATCAGCCTACAAATTTGATCCTACTCTTGAATGAGGAACTCATCTGAATTTGACAAAATTTGTGAAGACTTGTATTCTTCCTTGAACAATGATGAGTAGATCTAAGAGATGACTTATTTCCTTTAATCTCTATGTTCCTGAACTCAGTCAATTTGACCTGTATCTGAACCAGCCTACGGTTTTGTTTGTTTTTTTTCATTTTGGTGTGGAAAAATCAAACTTTATCTTAGAACATTTTGACAGATTCTTCACATCTTGGCGCTTTCTACTTGTCATAGAAGAAGGCAGCTTATCTTGGCCAATTCCACTGCTCTGTCATTACAATCCTTCCTTGTGTTGCCTGTCCAAGGCAAATGCTGAAGTCCCTACGTAGGCAGTTATATTGCCATTATTCTACAACACATATTCTTTTTATGTTTAAAAAAATGTGATGAGAGAGAAATGGCATAGACATTTCTAATACCCCATTTTTTTCAGGATTGTGCGGGTACCAGTAACAAGAGCTCCTCTGTGAACCATTTCCATGCTGGATGAGCTCACAGTGCACTTTGAAATGTAGTGCTGCACAAGCCTTTTTGTGTATCAGATGTAATTAGTGACGTGACTCACAAAAATTACTCATTTTATTGAAGTGCGCTGACTGAGATCCTGCCATGAATAAATACAGACCAAGAACTTATCCTGTTATTTGAACTGGCTGTTCCCTCAACATGTGTATTTTGTTCTTTTTGGTGCTGACTTAGGAGTGTTCTCAGTAACAGTCCTTAATAACAAGGCTAGGCACTATTTCTCAGGGAAAGTCTTTGTCTTAGGGTCACAGTTTACTGATTCACAGTGCAGCTCCTCAGCTCATTTCGTCTCATCTTACATTCAGACAGCAATGGCTCAGCAGACACCAGGTTAAAAGAAGGCTGTGTGTTTTCCCTGTTTAATTGATTACTGAGTTGGGATCTAGGGATACAACTAAGGATGGAAACGTGCTCCATTACCTGTGTGAATGAGGGTGATGTTGGATCCCTCTTACTGGGAAGTGTACAAATCAAGATAAGTGTGTGTTTCCAGGAATGAAGAGAATTATTGTGGTTAACAGAGGGTTTACACCATTCCTCCCTTCCCTTTGTATCTCCATCCTTATTCTATGCAAACTGGGTACAATTGCATTTGCATCATTACTCATCTGCCACTGACATGGCTTCTTCCAGGAAGCAGACTTCCTGGTAGTGCTTTACTGGATCAAAGACTCAGGTATGACAATGGCAAGAAGATAAGGAGTGATAGCTCTGCCTCTCTGAAACCACTCTGGAGCTGAGACCATGAGACCCTTTAGAGAATTAGCACTCCATCTTATCTTTGTGACCTTAAGCATAACTGTTCCTCTTTGAGGAGAAGTTTCTTGATTCCTTTGTGGGTAGGGTTGGTGGGGCTTTTATTTCCTGCTCCTTTGTACAGCAGTATTTGGGATATTCCCAGCTACTACTCTAACCCAGCAAATCAGTTATGCAAAAGTGAGTGCTACAAAGGCTCCTTGATTACCACAACCAATACCCCAGATTATACAAAGATTTTTTTTTCAGAAACACAGTGCTCATAGTTTTAACTTATAATTTTAGAATGCTTATATTCCAAGGCAGCATTTTTAAGACATGTCGTGCTGCTATCTTACATCTTATCTACAAGAAACTAGCCCATGGTATTTCATAATTATCAGAAAAGAAAAAAAAATCTAGACCTCTCCTTTAAATCACCTTGATAGAAAAAGATCTCAGGAAAGCATTTCACTAGTGCACAACTCCAGTGAGTGCTGTCAGGGAGTCACAAGAAATGCAGGACATATTGGGAACTCTTGTTTGTTGTTAGGGAGAGAAAGTGAATTTCAGATCTGGTGTGTGAATGCCCTCAAATCACCAGGAGCTTAGAGACTGGTCTGTGAGCACCTTTCAGGGCTAAGTTCTTAATTTGCAACTTGGCCACCATCTCCCAAGTGCTTTATGTCATTTTTAATGACATTGATAATACTGAGAAGGAATAATGGTTTTGGTTTTGTTTGGGGTTTTTTAATTTTTATTTAGGGGCTGTAAGTAAACACTTAATGTAAAATACATCCTATTTTAATGAGAATGTTCTATTTCCAGTAAAAGTTTCAAATATGATTTTGTGAAATGCAACATTTAGTGATGGGATGGAATGAATACCTAGACTTTTGAACTGTTCTGCTTAATCTTACTCACAGCTCTGGAATAAATGATTGCCTCACCAAAATTATCTTCTAGAATGTAGATGAGGAGACATCACAATCAGCTGGGTCTGCCAAGTTTCTTAATGGAAAAAAAATGTGTATTGGCAGTTGCTTCTATTTAAAAAAAAAAAAAAAGAACTCAAAATTAGGGTGAATCCATTTTTTTTTTTTAATTACAGGCACTGCTTTCAGCCATTAAGAAGGTCAGACTGGCATTCCAAAATAAAAAAAAATTCTTTTAGAATTACATGGTAAATGTTTGATGGATTAAATTCACTTTCAAATATCATCTCAACTATTGTCTCCTTTTAGAATTTCCTTTGCAATTTCACAGTTCTGATATTGCTTTGAAAAGCAACTGAAAAACACAAGGTCTACTAAATCCTTCCCTGAGAGTAATAGGCTTTCTCAGTCACCTGTTCTCCTTATTGTTTTTTGTTGTTTCTTAGAACTTTTTTCTGTTGCTTAATAGCATTTCTCTTTACCATTTTTAATGAAAAAATGTATTTATTTTTAAAAGCTTTGAGTTATGCAGAATAAATCAATTTATGCCAGCTCAGAATCAATTAAACTGGGCCAATATTTATCTTCTTTTAGCACCTGGGTAAATCAGGTTAGATCTCTCAGTCTTCCACCTTAAAGGAGCTGCAGAGTTAGGTTTACAGGCATAAGAGAAATATGCAAGGCAAATGTCTGATCCCTTGTTTAGCTCAATTGTCTGGTAATGATGAGGTTTATTTTCTTTCCTTCTCATGATGCAGGGTTTTGAACTGCAGAAGTGCTGCAATTGATAGTGCAACAGGAAACAAAGAAGGAAAGATAATAACAATAAATGTGTTCATAATCCTGCAGTAATTGATTTTGAATGGAAAAAGGTATATGTATTTAGAACAGTGTCATAGACACATCAGTATGAAGCCTGCATTTTTTGTTTGTTGATCCCAAGCATCTTACTAGGCTTGAACCTAACACTGATACAGAAACTCCTTGAAAGCAACTACTGCTCTCAGAAGGCTGGATTTTCCTTATCCTCTGAGATATGCACTGAGCCATAGCCAGCCAGGGAATGAAACACACTGTATTCTGTGAATCACACACTTTCACACACCTTTTTGGCCTTCCTAGTACATTGCAATGGCACAGGATACACATCTTGACATGTAGTTTCTATAGTCCTTAGAAACTCCTCCTTGTCTGGAGTAACCAGCCTGCATGCCTCTCATTGCAGTTTTCTGAGACAGTCTCTGTGTGAGTACGTTGAGTGCTCTTACAAGGCAAATATCAAATTAGAACACAAAAAAGTGAGCACTTGCGTTTTCAGAATGGCACTTTCTGGTTTTTTTAATATCAACCAATTAAGATGTTATTTTCAAGGAAAGGCTTGGCATTTTTTCAAAAATTTACTTCTTGAGGCCTGAAAAGGATTTAGTTGGCATGGAGAAGTGATTCCAAGCTTAGATTTTTTGATGGCTTCAACGTGAACACAGCTGGAATGTTTTAAGTTGATTCAACTGAAAAGCAACTTCCTGCCACTGTTGAAAATAATGCAGTATAATTTTTTTTTTTCCTAAAGCAGACAAACCTACAGCAAAGACAAAAGAGTTTAGGCCCCCGTGAGGTGTGTTATTGTGGTTTGCATTAGGGAACAAAAACAGTGCATAGACAACTATTAAATATGAAAATGGGTATGTCTGTAAAGCCATTACCTCTTATTAAATAGCTTACCATCTTTCTAGTTTTGGTAGGTCCCTTTATAATAAGCAGGGTGTTAGCCATTCATTTCTCCAGTAGGAGTATTTTTTTACTTATGGATACTTGCAAATGTGAGACTTTTTCAAACAAAATTTTGAAAAGTAAAGTAGGTAAAGAATCATTTGTCAGTAATTTTTATTCCATTGAATGTTTTTTCAAGCTCCCTCTCTACTCCTGATCTCAGGTAAATGTGTTCTTAAGTTCACACCAACAGCTGAAAGGCTAAGCTACATAAAATTGCAAAAATAATTTGAAGCTTTCAGATGCAGCCAAGTATACCACAATCTGCACTAGCAGTGCTCAGAAAGTGAAGCTAGGAGAAGACTTACGAATTTGGCCAGCATAGTTTGGCCCACCAGCCAGGTCCAACCAACCACAGACTTTTTTCATCTGGTCCCATTCTTTCCTTTGAAACATAGGAGAATCTGCTTGCACAGTACTTGCTTCCTTAGCTGATGAATTCATCCTCTCCAGCACCTAGAAGATGAGCAGTGGGTTCATGAAGAACATCAGTTCTTGCTGCGTTTTTATGTATATATGCCCCTGGACTAGTTGGAGCAGGCTCTGGGGAAGAGGGGCAAGCACAGGAATTCAGCATCTCCCCAGCAGCTGGGGAGAGCAGAACGACCACCCTGATGCAGGGGCTCTGAGGAGGCTTTTGTAGAGGAAGGCTGTGCCAGCTGAATCAATACCGGGGCAGGTTTCATACCTACTGGGGTATTTTACAGAGATGTGTTGGGTGGGGGAGACAATCTCATAGAATTAATTAAAAAACCCAACTAGACAATCTTTCTTGGGTTGGATTTTTTTTTTTTTTGCGGAACAGGAATCTCAAATGATGACTTAATTTCCATTTGCTATTAAAAAAAAAAAAGATATATTTTATTCCAGATTCTCAGAGTGTCACTGCCAAAGAACTTTCCTTCATAAAAACATTCCAGTTACATGCAGCACTGCAGTCTAGTGATGAGATCCCTCTCCATTACTTTTATTACTATTATTATTATTATTATTATTATTATTATTATTATTGTTGTTATTAGATTTGTACTTCTATCCAGCAAATTTTTATGGGTACCGATATTTTGGTACTGGATATATTGGTGCTTGGGTCAAGCACTGAATGCTAGTTATGAGGCAGTCTGCCCTTCTCCTTGTATGCTGACTTCCTCTCTTACCTTGTTCTTAAAGGGGTGAAGGAATTCTGCCTGGATTTTTCCAAGCAGCTGAGTTTGTGCTTTTCACTCTGTGTGGTGACTGTGACAGACCTTTGCTTCAAGGTTATTCTCTTTTACACGAGGGGACAGTGGCATGTGAAGGGGTTTATGGCTTGCTTATGGCTATTGAAAGCTTTCTTAGCCAGCTGGAGATCCCTTTCAGATCGGGTTAGATGTGAGAGAAAACATGTAACCTCTAAGATCAACTAAACTTGAGATTGTGTGCAACATCAATAAACCACGGCACTCTGAATAAACAAGGTGGCCACTCACTGTTTACTGTTCCCTTTGCTTATTTTTCCAGGACTGTGTCTGTGATAGCCCCAATCTGTTTGCTGAACAGCTTAAAATGAGTTTTGCTCAAAATAGGTCTAATTCTTAGCTGATAGGTATGAGTCCTGTGTGGAAATGTGTTAGAGAGAACTAGCAGATTGTGGGACCATTTTTCTCTAAAAGGCCCTTTAAAGAAAGCAAATATTTATCAGTGGAGAGTGAGGGGGTGACATAGAAGACAAAGTGAAAGGGGATTGTAGGGATTACTCACAGGCACAAAATGCTGCACCCCAACTCCCATAGTATGAGGACATTCAGCCCTAATGTGTTCTCCAGAGGTAGTCTGTAGTTCCTTTGAAGCTGACTTCAAATCGGATATCAGATCTTGTGTTGAACGAAGTACACGTGTTCTCTTTAGGCTCATTTAGGAGGCAAAATACTTTTTTTTTCTCATAGGAATGGAGCATAGTTCTGGCTTCCTGCGTCATTTATGTGTTAAAGTTTTCTGCAGTGATATCAATTTATTTGTTTTGATTTGTGGAGATGAAAGATCAGGGCAAGAGTTTGTTCAGTTTTGGACCCTGCCAGCATAAGAGGTTCTGGCAAAATAGAGGAAGCCCAGTGAGGGGCCAGAAGGCTGCTGTGGGTGCTGGAGCACACGGTGGGCAGAGTTTCTTCTCGTGGCTGTCTGATGGGGAGAGTCAGACTCTCTCAGCAGTACACAGTGACATGTGTTTAGATGGTAGGACTTTCTTTTCGTTTTGTTTTTTTGACTTTTTGTTTGATTGGTTGGTTGGTTGGGTTTTTGTTTTGGTTTGTTTTTTTACCATAAGCATACTGAAACATGAAAGCAGGTTATACAAGGAGACAACAGATTCTCCCCTGCTCCAGGTATTTGAAGCTCAGTTAGATGAGGTCCTGTGCAAACCCACCTCACCTCAATAGGCAGCACTGTTTTGAGCAGGATTTGGCTGACAAAACCTTCAGGTGTCTTTTCCAACCTGCATGTTTTGTGGTTCTGTGATTTTATCAGAGATCAGCAGGTGTGAGTCTGAAGACGTTGGTATCATTTTTGGCAGTGTTTCCAGCACAGCTTATCTATTAAAGTAGTTCTGAAGAAGAAAGTTAGCTTCTCTGGAACAGGTCAGAAATTTGACCCAAATGACCTGGCATCCCGAGTGCCTTTCTGCACAATGAAAGCTATAAACACTCATTATCAGAGATTTTTACTTAGGTGCCTCCTGCAAATTATTGTGCCTGAAGTGTGTGTTTCCGAGATTGAAACCTTGCATGTTGTGTAAATTGTTTTCTTACAGTAAGAAATAGAATAGATTTCCCTGGTGTGGAAGGGAAAATCGTGGGTCTGTCTTTAGTTGAATGGTAAAATACAACAATTCCTCTTCAAAGAAATGGCAAAAATCCTAGATATGCAGCATTACGTGGAATTATATGAAAGCAATGTCAGATGATTCTATGTGTATTTTCTGTACATAATCTCCTTTGTTCTCTCGTTTAAGAAAAAGAGATTGCCTTCTTTTTAAATGGAGCCCATTCATAATACAGTGACTAAATCAGTACATGTTATGATAGAACATGCAGTATGTAGATAAATTTACAGATTTAAATAGATTCTATAATAATTTTTTTTTTTTGAAATTCTATTGAACTCCTTTACTACCAAATCAGAGTAAAGGTTAAATTATATAAGTAACATTTCTGACCAAATTTCTCAGTATACATTTGGTCTCAGAACAGATACTAGATCTTGTTCTGAGTTTGTATCTGTGTGTATGTAGTGTTACACAGAACAGGTGAAGCACACTTCTACAGTACATGCTGTGTTTGGGGAGGTGTACATGTCTACTTCTGAGCAAGTTTTGTTATCTGATGTATTGCAGAGGTATAGAAAAAAATGTTTGCAAAAATACAGTAAAATAGCAGGTCCAGAGAAAAAAATTCTGAATTACCTGGCCACATCCTGTTTTGAATGCACAGCATCCTAAATTTGTCCAAATTATTGCATTTTCTTTCCTCTGAGTGGCTGAGTTTGCATGCTCAAGCTCTGCTCTTTAGTGGTGTGTGTACACCCACGTGCACAACCAGCACAGAAAAAATTAGTAATATGATACGTACTTCTGAGCTTAAGCTTTTTCAGCCATGCAATTTATACTGTAATATCTTGAATNATGTGTATTTTCTGTACATAATCTCCTTTGTTCTCTCATTTAAGAGCTTGCCTTCTTTTTAAATGGAGCCCATTCATAATACAGTGACTAAATCAGTACATGTTGTCATAGAACATGCAGTATGTAGATAAATTTACAGGTTTAAATAGATTCTATAATAATTTTTTTTTTAAATTCTATTGAACTCCTTTACTACCAAATCAGAGTAAAGGTTAAATTATATAAGTAACATTTCTGACCAAATTTCTCAGTATACATTTGGTCTCAGAACAGATACTAGATCTTGTTCTGAGTTTGTATCTGTGTGTATGTAGTGTTACACAGAACAGGTGAAGCACACTTCTACAGTACATGCTGTGTTTGGGGAGGTGTACATGTCTACTTCTGAGCAAGTTTTGTTATCTGATGTATTGCAGAGGTATAGAAAAAAATGTTTGCAAAAATACAGTAAAATAGCAGGTCCAGAGAAAAAAATTCTGAATTACCTGGCCACATCCTGTTTTGAATGCACAGCATCCTAAATTTGTCCAAATTATTGCATTTTCTTTCCTCTGAGTGGCTGAGTTTGCATGCTTAAGCTCTGCTCTTTAGTGGTGTGTGTACACACACGTGCACAACCAGCACAGAAAAAATTAGTAATATGATACGTACTTCTGAGCTTAAGCTTTTTCAGCCATGCAATTTATACTGTAATATCTTGAATATTTGACAAATTCATTAGAACTGTATTGATTATTAGGGTATTCAGACTTAGGGAAGATTTCTTCAGCCTCTTTGCAAGGCTGTACTGGTCTCTGACGGGCATTATTTATCAAAGTCCCTCTGTTGTTCCTGTCTGCCATAGAACCATGGAATCTTATGGCTTGGACATCATGCTCAAAGCAGCTCTGGTTAGATCAGGTTGCTTTGAGACAAGTCCACTTAAGACTTTAATAACTACAGTGGTGGAAATCCCACCCTTTAATATCAATGTTCCAGTAGCGTTTCAGCGGGTCATTTTACACATAAGTAAGAAGAGTAATTCCCCCTCCCTGAAAATGTTCCAGGCCGGATTGGATGAGGCTTTGAACAACCTGGTTTAGTGTAAAGTGTCCCTGCCTATGGCAGGGGAGTTGAAATTAGGTGATCTTTAAGGTCCCTTCCGACCCAAACCATTCTATGGTTGATTCTAAGATTTCCTCTTTTCATTTGCTTTTTAAAACTGAAGAAACTCAATTCTCTCATCTCTTCATGGAAGCCATATAGTTCAGAAACTTTATCTTTCTTTGTCTTATGTTTAGTCTTGGAAGGTGATCCTTCCTTTCTAATGGTGAGTTTCTCACTTCAGTATTTGCTCACCATCTCTTCACCCCTTTTCAGGTTCATCTCTGCATATAAAACGAACAGAGTCTGACTCTGTGTCTATTACATTCATTCCTAATTCAGACACTTTAAAAATGCGTAAGATCAGAATCAGAACCATATATCTCTCTGTGTATAATACTTACTGACTATTAAGTTGCTTTGGTGTCCACTTGGGGAAGAAAAAGGAGGATTTTGTTGGCCTCGGTGTGGTTAGAGTCAACTACTGAGGGTTTTTTTTCCAGAGAATGTGAACAAATGTGAGTGTTTTGAGTGCCCATGGCAGTTGTAGGGGTTCTTTTTGAAGCTGAGTTTGATGATATTATAAGGAAATCACCTGCCAGCCATTTTTAGAAGAATTTCTCAATAACTTTCTGAGGATACACTTTGATTCTCTCCCAACTGAGTCTTGAGTCAATTCCTATATGCAGTTTAAAAGGAAAAGCCTGTTTACTAGTTTCCTATTAATTTACATTTTGGGCATTAATTCTTGTCCCTAGGGGAACCCAGAGCATTGTGTCATTTGGTAGTACCAAAATCTCTTGTATATGAAGAATAGAATAGATCTCAGTTCACTTCTTTAAATTCTCTGCAGACAAACTCATTCTCTGTGTGGCAAAGGATAGGTGGGTTTTGTCTGTAAAGGGATATTCATTTTCATTTGATCTGCCTTAATCCTGAGGATATGGGTTCAGATCCCAGAGCTGCTGAAAATATTAACTTGATGCTTCCATCAGCCTTCAAAAGCTTTGTGATTGAAGGCTCTCAGCAGCTGTTATCTACTATTGTAAATGCCAATGATAAAAAAGACTAGACAAGCTGAGGATTTTTTTGTTGTTGTTGTTTCTGAAGAGCAAATAAAAGTATTTTCTTTCTAAATTTAGTTAGGAAAAAAAATCCGTTGATGATTTCTTTATTGATAGAAAGTACCAACAAGATTGTTCTTTTCCACAAATACTGCTTAGGATTTGGGGGTCACAGTTCATAGCAAAATATGCTGCGTCTGTTTGCCCAGCTGCCACACCTCCTCTGCCTTGTCTCCTTCTCTGTGTGAAAAAAGAGGCTGAAGAAAAGGTAAAGGGAATAACAGGTTTAGTGCTGGTATTGTAGACCGTAATCAATGTAAATGGTGTTAACAGGATTAAGATTAATTTGGTTCTGTGTGCATATCCCACCCTAGAGGAATGGTATCCTAGTATTTGAGAACAGGCAAGATAGCATACTCTCCTGGTGTGGTTTTGGCTGTATATGTGACATGTATTGGTGATCCAAAATACAGGAGCAAGTCTTGCAAGCTTTTTTATTATGATGGGATTTTTTTTTTTTGGCGGGGGGGAGGTTGTGTTTGGTTTGTTTTGGGGTTTTTTTACTGTTAAGGTAGAAAAAACTAGATTGCTCCTCCAGCATAGCTTTGGTAGACTAGGCAGAATGGGCCCTCAGACAGAAGCAAGACAAAATGTCCAAACCAAAGGAAACTCGTAGGGAAGAGAAGGATATGGGAAGGATGTTTCTTTAATCTTTCATTCCAACTTCAATTTTATGGATGTTACGCACAAATTAAAGTAAGATTGTGTTACAGAACTGTAACCTTATGGCACAAAACTTAATGAAGAAAGATCCATATTCATGTGAGATACATTTTAATTTCAAAATGGTCCACAGAGTTTATGCCCAGCATATCGTTTATATTGCAGCAGTCTTTCTCTGTCTTACATGTTTCCATTTGGTTTTGGCAAAACAAAAGGAAACAGTTAAAAAGACATTACTCTTTGTGGGGACACAAAAACCCCTTCTGAAGTCCAGTTACATCACTGAACTTTGGAACATCATCATATTTTCTAGTGGTTGCAGTATTTCAATTAGAAATCTACATTTAATCACTCTCCACCATAAAGGAGGGTGTGCAGTTATGAACACAGTGATACATGACAGTGACAGTGTTCAGTGATTTCTTTCACTGTAAGAGAGTATTCAATTTTCTAATGAATGTTAGAATGAAAACAGAATAGATTAAAATCAGTTTCTATGTTTTTACAGTTTTTTATATGTCCAAACTGCATCATGAAGAGTTTATCCAGTTCAGAGGTTTCAGGGCCATGGATGTGGTTTTGTGTTAACAAGGTGGCATTTACATGTCTTGGGACAGGCCTTGCTACTCCTCTTGGCAATGATGAAAAGCACACACGTTTGCTACTCTCCCTTCTTCACTGTCCATACCCGTAATTGCCACTTTGTATTATTTATAGAGTCTGAGTTGGTTTGCAGTTTTGTTTTTTCCTGCTTTTCTCTTTAGCCACTATCCAATATGACTGCACCCAAGCTTCTTTTTTGAGGTTTGTCTGGTGGAAGCAGAATTAAAGATTTTTGTGTACTTTGCCATCTTATGATAACTGGCAGCAACTGAAATGAGGCATGTCAAGCAACTACCACAAAAAGAAATCAGTAATTTACAAGTTCAGACAAAGGTTGAAGAAACAAACCTTCTCTCTAGTTGTTCTGTCTTGTACAGTCTGTTAATATTTTCACATTTAAGAATATTTAATTTTCCTAATTGAGAAAATGTTACACTGCAGTTGAGAAGAAAAGGCAAAATCAAAAGCAGAATACTCTCATTTTCAGCAGAGCAGTGCTAATGCTTATGTTAGTCAGTGAGAAAAACATGGGGGTGGATGAGAAACAATAATTCATTACTGTCTCTCCTGCAGTCAATTAAATATGTCTCATACGTAGCTGATTAAAGCTGCCTTTTTTTCCATAATAATAATAATAAGAAGATGCATTGGAAACAGACTGAGAGTAGGACCATTTCTCCCAGCATATCAAACCTCTAGAGAAAGGGAAAAAGTAAAACCCCAATGCCGGCCCTGCCAGGTTGAGCAGTCAATATCCATAGCTTGCAATAAGTGCAAAGTTATTCTTACTACTCTGCTGTTGACTCCTGTTCATAGCTTGACCTGCTGAATCGTAACCAGTGCACCACATCTGAGAAGTTTTCACACATGACAAACACATGGGTCAGAAAGCTGATGATCTGATGTCTGCACACCCAAGTCTAACATAAAGATTGCATGCAAAATCATAGACTGCCTCGTATAACAAAGAACCTTCCCCATCCCCAATTTGTCTGCTTTTAAAGTAGTAAAATTATAGAAGGATTTCAGAAAACCAGTCTCTATAATGTCCTTCTCTTTCTATAAAATCTGTTGTTGTTTATTTCCAAGTTCCTTAAGAGGCTACATACTATTTTTCCAGGCTAATATATGCATCACCCTTGCAATTTTTCACACTTGCTGTCTCCTCCAATTTGATTCACATTTCCTCCCTTCTGTATCTAGTTCGCTGTCCAAGTTAAAATGTGAAATAAAGTAGAAGAGATGCTTGGGCCCCTGAGCACATCGCTGAAAGGTTCGTTTTTCTGCACACAAGTGTTCAGAGTATTTCTCACAGAAGAATAGCATAAATTGTGGAGATTCCAATCACAAAACAGTGCATGGTATTGTCAGTTTGCTTAGGAAAAACTAATGAGGTTGTAAAGAAATACTGTCTGCTTTATGAGAGTAAAATTTGACAGCTGGAAAAACAAGGGCAATAGCCTGGTTTCCATTTTCCATTGATTTTAGCCCCCAACATTCAGGAGACTTCCTTTTCTGCAAAACCACATTCACACTGCCTACACACAATGCTCTTTTGCCTCAAGCCAGAGGCAGATTAAACTTCATTAGGAGAGCAGGGCTTGAAGAAAAGTTCAAACTGTAACAGATAGTAATTTGACAGATAAAGAATTAGGATTTGTTTTACTAAGCCAAAAATAAAGGCCAGAGCAAGGTTCCCATGGCTCTTTTGTGCCTTTAACCACTGGGTAGGAATAACATCCCTTTTCATAGTCTGGTTTACATACTCTATAAGCCTAGTAGACACATACCATGGCTTTTTTAATGCATTTAAGCACTCAGTGAAAGCACACATATCTCTCATTAAATTTAAAAAAAAAAAAAGCCTATAAAGTATTTCCCTTAGAGCAAGAAATAAGAACAGGAACTTGAACATGTGTCCAAAGTATTCTGAGATATATGCAAGAAATATGTAAGACTCAGCTTAAAATCAGCAAGAATGTCTGAATAGACTTCATTAGCTTTCTGTAGCAACATTCTCACCCAAGCATCCCCAGGCCTTGTTGTTCTAGGATAAATGATGAATTATTGCAGGTGAGTGGCAGATACCTGTGGTAACTGATGGGCTGTGATTTGAGAATTTAAGTTCTTCTCACTTAGTAGCAAACTGTATAATGGCTAATGTGCAGTGGCACAATCCCATACAAACGCAAAGGTCTCTGACATTATTAGCTGAAAAGTTTTATTAAATTGTGTTGGATGAGCTTCAACAGACAATCTACCTGCTAAATGTTGTACACTGGAATGCACAATGTACTAGATAGTGACTGCATGCAAAAAATATTACAAAGTGAGGGCTAATGCAGAATGATGTGCTGAAATTGCTTGGCAAAAAAATGATGAGACTGTCTTCTGGACTGGAATGCAAAGCCACTGTGTCTTTGTGTCTGTGCTTGTTCTTGAGAGTTATGCATCTCAGACTGGGAGCTGAAGCAACCCTGTCAAATAAATGCTCCAAAATCATCAGGCTTCTTTAAACATTACCTGGAAGTATCTAGGGGAGAGTCTTTGAGGACAGGAATAGGACACAAATCTTGGTATTTAGTTGTCTTATTCAGGTCTGCAGGGAGGTACAACTATTTGCCTGGAATCTGCAGAAAATTTTGCCTGAAGAGAAATGTTTGCATAGTTTACATTCAAAGAACTAAGCAGACACTACTTTCTTTTCTGCATTGTATATAATAAAGAGAGAAAAAATGTTTTAATTTCCATATTAATTTGGAAGCAAAGAATTGGAAGTTCCAATTCCAGTCCATGTTTCTTAAGTAATGTTGTAGGTAGGAGACATGAGTTAATTAAGGTTCACTTTTCACTCTTCTCTTTAGCCCCTGCCACGATACACAAAAAATAATGGAGAATGAGCTGAATTTGACTGAGAAGCTTAAGGGGCTCAGATTAGATTTGAGTCGTAAGTGCGATGTCTTGTTTTCATAGTTGCAACTTTATTTTATAGTAACCAGTAGCTCTGTAAAACAGAGAAATTGTCTTTTAGGGACAGCCTCCAGCTGATGGAAGACTGGAGCTGTGGCCAGCTGCTGTTCTGTTCTTCACATCCACCAAATAATTTGTGCAGCCTGCTGAGGGGGCATTAGCCACCTGACCCCAAAATCTTCTCTTTGATTGTCTTCTGCACAGATTAGGTCTCACAGATCAGTTGTTCTCCATAACCAAAGTTAAATGTTGGGAAACATATGATTTTCAAAGGCTGGTAACACTTTGTCCTGGCTTTAGACTGGCTCACAGATGCCACAACTGAGTTAATTTTGTGCATGCTGCCGGAAGGTACTCCTGTACTTGGAGATTTTAAGTTCCTGCTGTGGTGAGTGAACAAATTTGTCAGTTCTATTGCTAGTGATCCCCAAAAGCTGCATGCAGACATACAGAGATGCCTGTGTCCTGGAATGCATTTAATCCCTGGTGAATAACTCCTTTAAACCTTTATAAGGTTAATTAAATTGTCATTTGGTACTTTGGTAAGAACAATTTACTTTATGACTTGAAGAAAACTACTGCACTGAAAGCAACTATAAAATGATGAAAACCGTGAATTAAGTTTTCTAAATTATTTCTACAGAAGTTAGGGGAAAAAAAGCAATAAAATGAGTCAGGGTGAAAATAATAAATCTCTTCAAAAGAAGACCTACATTGTAATCAATATATGTATCAGAACAATCCTGATGGTACAAATTTAAAACCTATGAAATGCAGGGCTATATCAATACTATATGTATTGAACCCAGTGCTGAAGTGTGTAATGAATAGAAATTGCCCTACGTTGCAATTAGAATTTGTGCTGACAGTGAAAAATACAGTTTGAAACCACACATTTGGACTGACTCTCTTTCATCTCTTTGTCATTCAAGTAGATTTCTCAGCTGTGTATGTGGGGGCAGCTGCATTTACCTCTAATGAAATTACTCCAGCAGAGAATTTGGCTCTGTTTCATTAACTTCACTTGTTTCTTGGGGCTTTTATGTCTCATTCCCTCAAGCAACAGGCTATACATCTATTCAAGATATTTGTGAATTCAGAGTACTTTATATTTTCTGCCTCAGGTAAGGAAGGTATCTAAATCTCTCTCTTTTCCTAATGTACACATGTACGCACACTATTCTGTCCCTTTCTCTACATGTGTAAACATACACACAGACACAAAAGGTCACTGTGACACCTGTATCTTAAGAAATAGACCAAATCAATATGTAAATCCGATCCTAATGGAAAGATGTGTTATAAATGTAGGAACTGTGAAGCACAGAAATATTAGAAATCTTAACTCCTCTTATCCACTTCATTTTTAGTGAAAAAGTGTTTGCTCCAGCACATTTTTGTAGTGCTTTCTCTTTTTCAGTAATGAATGCCTTAAGCACAGAAACGTTTTTCTGAGCTGTTATTTCAGGAAGAAGAATTATTTTCTAACTGTGAGCCTTTGTTTTCTATTTTGTAACTCTTTGTAACAGTGAATTATACTTTTGTGCACCATACTAATCCTATCGAGTTTGAGCACAGAATACTCACACAGAAACTGTTGCTATGTTGCTTTACAATGATTTTTTTACCTTGCTGGCCATGCTTTGTTTATTTGTTTGTTTGTTCATGATTTCTTGATGTTCCTTCATATTTCAGTCTCTTTAGTTTCTTGAATACTTACGGTGTTCCAAACTTGTGCCAGTTGTCCTTCACATTACTAATACTGAAAAACTTGGAAAGAAAGTTCATTATTCCGTGGTTAAACTCAGGTTGGTAAAGAGCTGTTCTGTGGCAGGATTCTTCCAGGTAGGTTTCAAAGTGATGCTAAATAAAATGCAGAGCATTTTTAATTTATTTCTTGCAGGTGCATACGCTTCCATTGTTCTAGTGGTAACTTAATGTGTGCAAATCCAGACTTGACTCCCCTGCAGTTGGTGAATATGCATCATCTTCCTAATTGTGTATTAAGGCATTAGATTTGAAATGGTAAAAGTACAGTGAGCCAAGTCCATAGGCTCACTCACATATCAGCAGTGACACAGAACTGGTGAAGTAACAGAGCCAAGGCTTGGGACAACTCTATTTACATGCTTATGTGGATGCTGTTTCCTGAAGCTTGTCATTTTGCTATTGACTCACCAGCTGCACAAATGCACAGGGCTGCACTCTCAACTTTTTAATTTATTCAGGCACAAGTCTATTCTTGTCTTCTAAGGCCACGTGTGCAGCAGAACAGCAGCATGAATTAGAGAGTATGTTTTTCCAGAGGTTTTCAGACTAATTCATCCTAGATTTTGCCAGTCAGCTTGACTGGAGATGGAAATCCCAAGTTTTATCTATGAAAGGAAGTGATACCTGAAGGTCACTCAGATAATTTCCTTATTGATACCTGAGACAGGATTGCCCTATCAG